>JAINUG010000141.1:0-555000 GCA_029706075.1 Aldrovandia affinis
CACAATCACTTAGATCAGCTATAGTAATTATACTACTTGCTACGTTGATGTATGTTAAATAGAGTACAGCTGATGTGGCGCTGAATTACTGTGTGGAGGAGCTGAGCATGCGTGTGTGTGTGTGCCAGCCAAGTCTTATCTGCCAGGAATAGGAGGGGAAGAGAGTCAGTGTGCGCTGCTGGGATAGGGGACAGAGGAGAAGGAGGTAGGAGGGCCACCTTTCAGCGTGACGTGACCCTCTCCGCCCTGTGCCCTATCATGTGATGTCATAATGGGTGGAGCTATCGTGTGATGTCATAACGGGGGGCGGTATCATGTGATGTCATAATGGGTGGAGGTATCATGTGATGTCATGATGGGTGGAGATATCATGTGATTTAGAAAAATGGTGGCACAGTGGTGCAGTAGATAGCATTGTCACCTCACAGCAAGAAGGTGCTGGATTTGAATCCTTCTCCCCGTGTCTGCGTGGGTTTCCTCCGGTTTCCTCCCCTCAGTCCAAAGATATGCACGTTAGGCTAATTGGAGAGTCTAAATTGCCCGTAGAGTATGAGTGTGTGAGTGAATGGTGTATGTGCCCTGCGATGGATTGGCGAAGGGGGTGAGCACTTTTTATACCCACTGTATATAACACCTTCAACAACATAAGAATGCAGAAGCTAGAGAACGCGCTCAACGTAGTGTTAAATGTTATACAAATGAAGTGTTGTACAATAATATTATTATGAATGCACCACCAATTTCTTCTCATGTATAATGTAATAGTACATATTTTTAATCACAATTGAGTTAAAAGCAGATTGTGGCGTTTTTTGTATACATATATCCGGGGCAGTCGAAAATGTGCGTGTACTCTAAGAACATTTTTTACAAATAATTTTATTTTTCCAATTTTACCCTGTTTTCTCCCAATTTGGTAGCCAATTATCCGTGTGCTTAGTTCAATCCCCCTACCCCTATAGTTGGCTGCCGTAGTCCTGTGACCAGCAGTGACAAGGGTGAAGCGCTGCCTCCTCCGAGACGGCACTCATTGTGCTGTCGACTGTAATTCCGGTACCCCAGAACCACTCCTATGCGCAGCGAACTGTGTGTGTTGGCTTCCCTCCCGCTCCCAGGGGTGGACAGCCAATTGCCGCCCCGATGGCACTCCCAACCAGAGCCGACTCTAGCGGGACAGGGCACCGAACCCCGGTCTCCGTGGCCAGTGTCGAATGTTGTAACCACTGGACCACGCGGGAGGCCCTAAAAACATATTGATGAATTCCAAAGTTCATCCATCAGTGTTGGTACGCATAATGAGGGCCATCGTTAGGAGCTAACATTGTGTAGGTTGGGTTAGTCAGTCCACCGGCTGTTGGAAGCCCTGCATTCCTCTGAAAATAATCTATTTGGTTGTTGATTCAAAGAGAACGTTTGATTGAATCCTCAGTGGTGAGTACACTGTTTGAATTTGACCAACATAGTCACAGTACCGTAGCAGGTATCAAAGCATCGTGTGTGGGAAGACTTGTCAGTCACAAGTCAAGATAATGGTTGAGGCGCTTGTGTGAATTTCTCGTTTTTTTCAGCTTTTGCCAACCATTATCTTTCACATTATCTCTCATTTTACTGTAGTGTACTGGATGGTGGGGGGTGTAATATGCATATGGCTTCACTTTGACTGGCCTGTGTTTAGTTGGTAAAAAGGGAGCTGGAAGCTGTGGGGCCATTTCCTGCCATTGAAGTTGAGGGACTGCCTTTCCTTACACAAACACAGGAAGTGATTTACTCTGCCATGTTTATCTGCATATCGCAGGCATGAGCAAAAACACAATGCTGACAAACTGAGTCACAAAAGCTGTGCCCAAGGATTACCACAGACCCTGTATCGCAGACAGATGTACCCACAGCAGTGTCCTTGAAGAGGAATGGAAATGAATATAAAAAATGTCGCCCTTCTACACAACTGGTTCTGTAACCTCAGTACACTCTGTCCTCTCGGGATAATGGCCCTCCAGACTGCACACGGCTTCAGATGACGTGCATGCAAGCGAACGGTTTCCCAAAACAACAGAGGTTGAATGCACTCATAATAATAATGCAATAAAAAAATAACATTAATTTTCGGAGTACAGTCATTTGACTTAATCTCTTAGGGGTCAATTTATTGGAAACCCTTCATTTTGGTGCATTTATTTGTCAGCTTACTGGACTTCAAATGTCTGGTTTAACTCCCTGCGTTGCTGAAAAACAGGATTAAATGTCAGATAGCAGACCAGGAAAGACCAGGAACAGCTGAACTTGACCGTCAAGCTGAAACAAATTCAGGTGGGGGTTCTCTTGTCATCACCTTACGGTTAGCCAGCAAACTATTGCATAATGGATCAACTCAGTACACTCCAAGCAAGACACCAACAAAAAACAAAAATAGCTTTGCTCAATGTGTCCTGGCAGTTAAGAATACAGCTATAAATCAATCTACTGTCACCTCATTTTCTAACCCGACTATGACTATATCCGACAATTATGGCGCAGATAATGGACTCGACTCGACTACAGATATAGCAAGGACTGCACAACCCTACTGCCTGTACAATACCACACTGATTTAGCAACAGAGAACTCAGCCTAACGGGGCTCACCTTATAAATGGGGTCCCTTGTGTTGTCGTCAGCCCTCAAACTAATTTAGTGTTTTATTGATGCATGCTTTATGACAAAACCCATTGACAACATTATGTCAGCTCATTATATTTATTATATATATTTTGCAGTAGGGTTTTGCAGTAGGGTTGTGCAGTCCTTGCTATATCTGTAGTCGAGTCGAGTCCATTATCTGCGCCATAATTGTCGGATATAGTCATAGTCGGGTTAGAAAATGAGGTGACAGTAGATTGATTTATAGCTGTATTCTTAACTGCCAGGACACATTGAGCAAAGCTATTTTCGTTTTTTGTTGGTGTCTTGCTTATGAGTGTACTGAGTTGATCCATTATGCAATAGTTTGCTGGCTAACCGTAAGGTGATGACAAGAGAACCCCCACCTGAATTTGTTTCAGCTTGACGGTCAAATTCAGCTGTTCCTGGTCTTTCCTGGTCTGCTATCTGACATTTAATCCTGTTTTTCAGCAGGATTTATATATATATTTTATTTTTTTGACAGGGGACAGGTGCTGAATGATAGGCTAAAACGACAGCTTCTGAGTCTGTATTTAAAGGCTAAGGCTATTTCTGCACCCTGCAGAGTGTGGGGGAATGCCGTTCCAAAGGCTAGGAGTCCTGCATCTAAAAGCTCTGCCACTGATTTTACGCTTTAAGACTTTGGGCATGGTGAGATAGCCAGCCTGCTGCGATCACAGGGTGTCGTTTTTGGTGATATGGCAGTCGCTCAAACCCATGCAATGCTTCCTATGACACTTTGAGTGCATACATTACAGGTTTTGGTATAGCTCTTTTCAATGTCCTCACCAGTTTGCTACAAGCACACTTTCAATAGCAGTCAGGTTTGAATATCCTATCGCCTCCTCCCCCTTAGTAAATTGTGGTTTCACCCTGTCTGTGTACAAAATTGTTTGAGAAGAACATCTTGATTGTTGTCCAGACATTTGAAATGAAAGGTTAATGGAGGTTTAATGGTTAGCTGTGAAAAAACTATAACAGTAGCTCACCTCAGGGCGGAGCAACACCAAAGATGGGGCCACACCATATGACATCAGACGTGATCTCCGGGCCCTTCCGTTAGTCTGCCTCACATCCCTTCCCCGGAAACGCCCCCTGTTCTCAAGAAGGAAACACCTTTGTTACTGTTCAAATGCTTTTCATAGCATTTATTCAAACTTTTTTTGCTTCTGTACGCATCATTATTGTACCAATGTTCTAATGTTTGAAGAAAATCTATGTAATCATTTCATAATTTTCCAAACCTGCACCCAATATCGTGGAGCTTTTATGCATTGCCTGGCATACTGTGGTTAACGAATGACTGCAGGGGTTTCGTTCTTTAATTAAAAAACATACAAACTGGCCCAATGAAAGGCTTTTTGCCAACTTTTTTTTGTTATCCTCTGCAATTTGCAGTGTGCATTAATGTGATGTCATGTATCAAGGGTATGTGTGTTCACATTGTGTATATCTATTTATTTTTATTGTCAAATAAAACTACTACTACTAAAGGCAGTTTTCTTATACTGTACACTCGTTTTTACTCTAAATTTACTGTGCAGTCCAGCATTGTGCGAAAGACAAGAAAACAACGAGGGACATCTGGAGAAGCAGTCAAAACAATGAGGAGTAGAAGGGCATTGTTTTCGGTTTCCAGGCCGGAACTCACTCCTAAGAAAGACAGCATAAACTTGCGTTAAACATTGTTTCCGTTTCAAGTATATCGAGAAAACAGGATGCAGCAGTTTTGAATATGAAATACAATTTCACAACAAGTCTTACTCGGGAATAGTTTAGGCAGGCTCGGTCGCAATTCGGTTCACACCAAAGACATATAGATCCCCCTTAAAAACCCCATTTTATAAATATTTATGATTGGGGTGAGTCTGGCTGATGGTGAATATGATCTTGCTACTCCTGCTCTTACAGCCTCTGCACGGGATTGATGGAGCGGCGCGCGAGCCAGCAGAAACCGCGTGCACGGCCAGCGCCTGCTACACGGTTCACACGGAGAACAGCGCGTTCGAAGAGGCAAGGAAGAACTGCGAGGATAACGGGGGCACGCTGGCGACCGTGAAACACCGAACCGAGGCAGAGGAGATCCGCTCGGTCCTCTCGCGATTCGAGGGAAGTGACACACATCACGACTACAAATTTTGGATTGGACTGAAACTGCGCAAGGGAAGCTGCATCTTCCCTGACAGCAGTTTGAAAGGGTTTAAGTGGATATCCGGAGAGCAAGACACCGAGTATTCGAGTTGGGAGAAAGAGCCTGAAATCACCTGCACGGAGGAGCGTTGTGTTTCTGTTCATCACACTTTTCCTCCGACCAAGTCGGTCACTCCAGTGCGCTGGACAGACCGATCCTGTAAGGATGTGGCCGGATTCATATGCAAGTTTAATTTTAAGGGCATGTGTAAACCTCTACTTTTGGCAGGACCTGGAAAGGTAAGCTACACCCCTCCTTTTGTCACAAGTCCACTGAGTGACGGTAGCGCCTTAACTATGCTACCCCACGGGACTTCCGCAGAAGTGTCCTGCGGTGGCAACACAAGATACACTCTCTGTAAGGAAATGAATGGATTTTTTGGCTGGATTAATTCTGGTCCTTTCTGCGACTCCAGTAACCAGGGCTGTAAATACGAAAACGGGGGCTGTGACCATTTCTGTACTGACAGCGACAGCGGAGGTTTCCGCTGCGAATGCAAAGATGGCTACGAACTTGGAGATGACAGAGTCACCTGCGTCCAGAGAGATCATTGCCAGGATTCTCCGTGCGAGTTTAAATGCGTCCCTACCTCTGCTGCATTTGCATGCGTTTGCCCAAATGGATTGCAATTAGCTGAGAACCAGATCAATTGCATTGATGTTGACGAATGTTCAACATTCCCCCCCGTCTGTGGTAACCACGCCTGCCACAATACGCAAGGGAGTTACACCTGCCGCTGCAAAAATGGTTACAGGTCGATCAATGGGAAATGCGAAAATATTGACGAATGTCTGGAATACCCCAGCTGCCTCCAGGGCTGTCTGGATTCACCAGGCTCGTTCTCCTGCTACTGCTTCTCGGGCTACAGGACGTCGGAGAACGGGCGAGGTTGTGTGGATATCGACGAGTGTCTCGCCAGTCCTTGCGAGGAGAATTGTACCAACACTCCCGGTAGTTTTAGATGTTCCTGCAGAAAGCACTTCAGGATAGCCTCGAACGGCGTAAGCTGTATCCCTGAGCCGCGTGGGGAGTCGACCGCACACCGAGGGGAAGAGCACAGGCAGAACACCGGTGGACATAACAACCCAGAGACAACGACCGCTTTGGCCTCAACGTCCCTTTACGACACACTGTTTATGAATATTTCCCCAGATGAAGACACAAGCGTCGTGTATGAGGGTACATCTAAGGCTACTACCGTAGTCTCTAAGTCAGATGCTAAGAATGAGAAAGCCGATCACACGAACAACAGCGTGCGCCAAGTAAACAACTTCAACACGACGTTGATCTTGGCGTGCGCTCTGGGCTCGGCCGTGGCCCTTCTCTTTGTGATTGCTGTGATTTCTGCCCTCGTGATCTGTCGCGCGCACCGTCAGAGAAAAGACGCAAAAAAGCAGAACTCAACAACTGACAGTTACTGTTGGGTGTCCTCTGGCAACGCCACTCAAACAGAAAAGTTGGAAGAGAACAAATGACGGCGGGAGAAAATCCACGTTAAATGTATTTGTTTGAAATGTGTAAATAATGACCACGTAATATGAGAATAAGAAAAATAATTATAAAAAGCTAGTTTGGCCCTTTTCAAAAACGAATTCATGGTGCTAGGCTACACGCTTCGCTACATAGGCTAACCAATATTGATAGTTTAGCATGTTTAGTTTAAGTGAAGTTTGATCATTTTTTAGTCACACTGTCTTAAATGAATTGATCCATTTGATTGATGAAATGATTCCATGTTAACCTACTTAGTATGTTAATCCAGGATTTATTTTGTCGTCAAATATAACTGTTCTTGTGGTTGCGATTGTTTGATTTAATAATATTTTTAAATAATAAGTGCTTCGTTTTGTTGGCCAAAAATAAAATGTTCAACACTGACATAAACGTTATTTCTGCAAATGTTTAATGTTATCGAACTGCGATTTTCATCACCCTTTCAGGCCATCATTATGGATATTACTTGAGCGAAGAGAAGAGAGTTTTTAATGTTGAGTAGATAATCTCCATTATGTTGATTTATGAATGCAATCTATAACCTGTATTGTGTAATCTGTAGGCTACTTTGAGTTATAATCCTATTGACCTATAATATGGCTAGTGTGTCTGTGGATCAGATTTTCAGAAAACGGGGCCACTCAAGATGAAGTAGGCTATAAAATGTATATCTATTTCATAAATGCTACTTGGATTTGGTGTTGTGACACTGATGTCATGTTCAACAGAGCACACATTTCACACATTGCCGAATGCATGGAAGAATACAATTAATCGCACATAAAACAAAAGATATGCCACAAAATGCATTCGAGTTACTCCAAAATCGATTGTTGTAGGCCTGTGTAGGCCTACTGTATGTAGCTATAATAGTATGCATACATCTGTCAGAGGCATTTGGAGGTCCAGTTTGCTTTTCATCAAGACAGACTGGGGTTCCGCCAGAGATTTTGGGCCCCATGAAAACTTATGATGCTGGGCCCCCCTAAGGTTGCGCGTATCACGCAACGCCACATTTTTGGGTTGTTTTTTCCATGTAAAATGTCATTTAATGAGTAGAATTATGAGATTTCAGCTCCACCCACACATAACCATTGCTGCAGTTCTCTGCTGTATCAACAAATATATTTTCTCTAATAATATTTCTCCAACTTTTTGCCAAAAACTCAAATAAATCATTCATTTTATTAGTACATTGTAAATAAAATATTCTATTAATGATGATATAATGTTGAAATTTTTTACTTAATGTTCTAATAATTTTTAGGGCCCCCCTCTCAGTCACGGGCCCTTAGAATCATCCTAGCTTTTCATGGCAATACGGGGCCACTGAAGACAGACATGAATATTCAGAGAAAATGATTTGGGATATTCTGCAAACAAACATATCAAAATATGTAGCTATCAGTTAGAAATCAGCGGATACTTTGCACAATGCAGTGCTTTCCCACGCTTTTAATTTATGTCCCTTCACTGCAGCGCGCCTCCAAACAAAGGAATGGAAGGGAGGACACCGCACAGCAATGTTGTCTTTGACTGTGAATAACAAATGAACGCAATTTATTTCCATCAATGTTTCCTTTTTTGTCTTGCTGACTGAATGATTATTATTTAAGATTACAGGACTCCATAGTTACAGCAACAACAAGCCATACTTAAATTAACTGTGTCTCATAGTGTCTATGATTGAATCCTGAAATATTGTCTCAGTAGCAACCTTCACAGGACAAATGCTTGTTCCAACTTTCATTTAAAAAAAGGTTTGAATGGTCATTCAGATGTGGAGATAATCTCAGTGAGTGTAATATTTCAAAATAAAAATCTGCTGTGTCAGCAGCTCTCTCGTTCACTAAAGAGCAAAGTTTAAAGGAAATCATTTGCATCTGCCTCTTCATTTGGACATTTAGGCATATAACCGATGAAAAATATCACAGCAAACGAAATATCTTTATCTGAATTGTTCTTCAAAAGGCCTCGCTTTGCTTCAAATGTCCTTTGAATTGCTTATCTTCATGCTGACATAAACTGCTTTCCGCTGTCCCTCGCATTTCCTTCTTAATTAGGCTATCTTTTTCCAAAAAGTATTTTTGTAGCCTACTTGCTTATCTGCCGAGCATGCTTTTGTACATTCTTTTTTTTACAACGTCTTGCTCTGGACGTCGCACGTAATGGACTGACTGCAAAACAAGTTTAATAGTTCACATGGGAACTCAGCAAAATGTTTCCTTCCCAGCAGGCAATCACCTATCGGCTCGCCATCGGTAACAGCTCTTGGCACGCCTGCGTATTGCAAGTTGGTCGGTGCTAGCGGAATGGCAACTCGCCAACTATTCTGCCTTCCTTCTCAACAGGCGATTCTCATCTCGACTATCTCCATCGTCCACGGACCTCTGTGGTGTAGGCTGCGAAGATTTTCTAAACGCTGACGGAACGACAGCTGTACAGACGGCAAGCCCACTAATCCCGCTACTGTATGCTTGTTCACAAACTCAATAAAGAAAATCTCTAAAAACCTTTTAGCAAGCCTACCTGCATAGTCACAACTACACAAAACAGGTAACACACTCTAGTAGCCTATTGTACAATAGTAGCTAGGTTGCCTTTAACAGTGGATGCAAATGTAAATTAAGTTTACGCCGGTATGCACCGCACACTTCCAGCACAGTCTGCCTATATCTGGCAGTGGTGGAAAAAGTAGTACCCCAAATTTGTATTTCAGTTAAAGTGCAGAATTTAAAAATAAAGTTAAAACGTCATCCATTACAACTCTACTTGGGTACAAGTACACAAATCATTTAAATTTGTGCTCAAGTATCAAAATACATAAAAACAGCCTAATTAGAATATAATTCCCGTCATAATTAAAGGGCACCTGACACGCTCGTAACAACTGCAGAAATAAAACAAATATGGCCCATAACGTTTGTGAAATATGGCAAATCCACCTAAAAACTAAAAACATAACATTGCGTTCGATTTATGTTTTTTGCCAGCATTCCATGACATAAATTTGGCTCGGTAGTGATGTGCCTTCTCCGTGGGTTCGGGCAAACGATTTGTCGGTAGTGATGTGAACGACGATTTGTTTTACTTTGACTCGGGAGTAATGATTCGTTTTCTCAGTTGAGTCGTTAATTTTACTCGTTCGATTGAACAAGCGGCTCCGCCTACATCGCACTCAGCTTTCAACCAACATGTTTTTAAACATGATAATGTAGCAGTGGACGCCACGGAATTAGTCAAGAGATTTTGCTTTTCCATTTTTTAGTTCTTCATTTAAAATAAAGCGTCTAGTACAGGGGAAGTACAATATATGCTTTGGAATAAAACAAATACAAAATAACACAGGGGTCATTCTCAACGCATACACAGCCAGTGACGGTCATACCGTCACAAACACGCAAACACACATTATTCGTACGAGGGAAAAAGGGGATTTCACTCAAACAACATCTTGGTTTTCATACTTGAACATTTAAATGACGTGATGTTGCAGGACATAACATTCACGACTGGGCATTAGGCTACTGAATGAATTGAACGACAATAACGACCATTATCTAGTTGTGTTTGCTATCAGAACGAATAACATCTCTTTTGATTTTCTTCAATCAATCAATCAATAAATTATCTTTAGTTGTGTTTGCTATCAGAACGATGCATTGCAATGGTTTGGAATCAAAAAAACTCTTGGGCCAAGTTAATCTACCACGCCAAAGAACAGCTATATTCCACTGAACGAACGAGACGTGTCTGAACGAATCGCTCGCGAACGGTAAAGCCGGCTCTGAACGAGAATCACAACATTTTCGAGTCATCGCTCTCGAACGGTAAAGTAGTCGGCCCTGAATGCGCTCTCTTCTACGTTGTACCCATTTTTATTTCGTCAAAGAGTAGAGAGTAGAGTAACTGTCTCTGCAAACAACGTTCTGTTGTTATCTTCCGACAAGAGGGTAATGTTAGATCACGTTCTGGGAACGTGAACACACTTCTTAGTGCATGCACTCTTTGCTGCTGTTCTGTGCACTCACTATCAAACAACATGCGCGCAGCGCTTGCCTAGACTGTTCCTCTTTAGTTCAGAGAAGACACATCGTTGCACTGATGGCTGAACGAAAGAGGAGCATCATTTGGAGTTATTTCACAGCTGTGGATGAAAACGTCGCGAACTGCGATGTATGTAGGAAGGCTGTTCGCTACTGTGGCATCACGACCAAATTGTTTAAGCGCATTAGAAAAATCCACCAGCAAGAGAAATCGGAGCTGCAACAGAAAATAAGGGAGGAGGAGGGAGGAGGAGGAGGAGGAGGAGGGAAACGCCCCAGCAGCCGGACCCGGCTCTCTTTTCAGAGGCAAGGAATATCTAGGTTTAAAGTAGTGAAATTTATATTTTAGTCAAATTGGATCTTCAGCGTTGGTTAATGTTACAAACTGTAATTGGTCATCATTAGCTGTAGCAGACTATATTCAGACATCCAAATAATATATTCAGACATTCAAACGTGTTATCTAAATTAATTAATTACATTTAATTGAAAAAAAACAATATACCTCAAACCTGAAAAGAACCTAAAAAGAAATGCTTAATGTTTGGCAAATCATTTGGTGGTAATGAAAATATATTCAGAAGTAGCCTATTAATGATGCATTCACCTCATAAATCATGACACATTGCTCTCCCCTACATGAAAGTACATTCGCCGCTTTTAATAATAAAAAGGATCGGTATCGATATCGATATCGGTGATCCTGGCCCTGGTATTTCTTGGTATCGGATCGAAATCAAATTTGGTCGTATCGCCCACCCGTAGTATCCACAGGTTCCCCATCAATAATGAGAAGAGAATGCACCAGGCATGAGTAGGTGATCGGCGAGAGATCAGAAACACGCGTTTGTATTTCGCTACAGATTGTTCTGAACAATACCCAGGCTTATTAGTAATTGTGGGATGGAGACAAGGACCTTACAGATATCAAAACCGATGGCAGGACCTTCTACGAAAGCTGAAAATGTAAATTGGCATATTTATATGTTGGCTTGTCAAAAAGTCGCCATACTACTATTGACGATTGACGATGATAATATTAATAATAATAATCATAATAATAAATTTTATGTAGCACCTTTTATGCAGAATGCAGCACAAAGTGCTTTTACATTTCATCACAAAGACAAAAATAGTAATAATAATAATACAAATTAAATTTAAAAGGTAAAAAAATGGTATAGAGAAAATCATGTAAGTAAAGGAATAAAACAAAATAATAAAGAGTGGATAAAATAAATAAATAATTAAATACAATTATTAAGTGTTGCTAATTATAAGATAGATTAAAATGGTGTCAGGTGCCCTGTATGCACATCAGAGGGAAGGTGGTTTTTATCTAACTGTATGTAACTGACAGAATTGTGCCTTGCCTTTGTATTTGTGCCTTATTTTTAACCATTTTGTGCCTTTGGATTTGTTGTATTTTTAAAGTAAGGTGCCACCTTATATTAAACTATAAAAAAATATTTGATTTATGTTACGGCCACGGCTGCAACTTTGTTTATTTTTTGTGTTTCCTCGTGTTTTCCCTTTTCCCTGCGTCTCCTGTTCTCCCTGTCAGGTTTGTTTTTGTGCGTGTGTTGTGGGCGCGGCTTCTTCCCTCGGCACTTTCCGGCTTCTCTCCTCGGCATTCTCCGGCTCCCTCCTGATTGCCGTGGATCTGCGACACCTGCTCTGCCTGCACACCTGTCATCAATTATCATCAGCCCTGCAGTGTATATCTACCCCGGTTTCTCACCCACCCACCCACCATCAGATCATTGTCTCCACTTCAGTGGTAGCTACACGCATCAAGACCTTTCCAAACTGTGATTTTTTTTACACTATTGTCTCTGCCTGTTTTTTATGTTTTTCCACCCTCTCTGTGTCCAGGTTCACTCCTCGCCTACCCCCCTGCCTGCCTGCCTGCCCGCTTACCTGTCCTGCCTGCCTCTCACCTGTCCTGCCTGTCTCGTCTGTCCTCACCATTGCTTCCCTACCCCAGTCTTTGTTTTATAATAAATATTTCACTTTACCGAATTCTCAGTGTCTGCGTTTGGGTCCGCTCTGTGTCATCCTAACAATTTGTTGAATTGATTAAGAATGCTTATACATATACAGTGCCTTGTATTATGTTAGCATATCTTTTATTGAATTTCCGTTACAATTAGATTACATTTCCGTTACATTTTTCATAGGCCTATATCACAGCGGCATATTAATTGTAATTTTTTAGAGAGTTACTTCTGGTTAGCTTTCAAGCTTGATCAGATATTAAACATGGCTGCTGAACATTGCCCTGCTTAGTCTGCCAATATTTTCCACGAAGGAAGTTGTTCATAATGTTGAACAACATTACAAAATAAAATGCTCTAAGTTAGATAAGGGACACACATTCTTTTTTGAGCTGTTTATATCCAATTATGAAGGTATTTGTTTGCTAGCCAGTAAGCTTAGCTATGTTAGCATGCAGCTAATGATAGCACACAGAGCTAGCTAAATATCTTGCTTGCTAAATATTTAATTCTGCAATTGATTGATTTCCAACCATTCTGTAACTACAGCTACATTTTTCTCTTTGTACATTGCAAAGTTACCAATAGCAAGAAAGCTAGCTACCTAGCTATGTAGCCTACTGTTAAGTGCATGCTAGCCTACTACAGCAAGCTACCTTACTGGCAAGTAAGCAAACCCACTGTGAAATTAGCTACATTTGTGTAACTTCTGACTGTAACTTGTGCAGCTTTATGTAGTTTGCTGATGTAGATGGTTACAAAGGTTTCTGCAATGGTTCTAATTTTAATAATTACAGAGTGATCTAACCAGAAACATGTTTCTGTCTCTTCACGTGTTCCTATATGTTCAAGACATGCCCTAGCACTGTCATACACAGGTTTCCTACTTGAAGGACTTGTCCACTGAAAACAGCAGGGAATTGTGCCTGTTTGGGTCTTGACACTGGCTCTATGATAAGATGTGAGCTTCCAGACAATGAGCACTGCACACATGTTGTACCTTCTCAATCTGGAATTTAGCACCCTCTACTCACCTAATTACCTGAATAAACTTACTCCTTAGCTGCCTGTCTTCAGGGAAGTTGTGAAATCCAATATATGGTTCCCTTTGCTTCGAACTGGAGCAAGAATGAACACACCAATAAGCTGTGAAAGTTGACTGTGCCATTGTTATACCAAAATGAGTGGGAAAAGCGTGACCGAAAAAACATCTTGTTTAGAATGGAAATGATGACCCGGAAATACGATATAGGCTCATTCCCAGTGTGCATTTGTACAGAGCTCTTTGAGCCTGTGTTTCTCTGCACCTCTCAATTCCATTTGTACACAGCGGAAGTTTTTTTTCTTCTTCACGGTTCGTGGGGAACAGAAGAAGTTGAGCCTGGCACCTTTGAAGCTCGGACTCAATAAGTAATGAACATCGCTGAAAATGTCATTTGTTTTCCTCATATGTGCCAGTCACCAAGTTCAGATTGAATTAAGTCGTCAATGTCAATGGAGGAAATTATCTGTCATATTTATGTGAATTTATATGAATAATTAATGGATAAATGAACAAATAAATAAATATAAAATGAAACGTAAACATGTATTTATTTATTTATGAATATATATAGTATATATATATATACACATCTCAGAGGATGCTCGTCCATAGAATAGAAATAACAATCCAAAATCACCTTCAAATCCATTTCTAAGCATCTAGGATACCTAAAACCCCTAGTGCTAAGACTCAACAGCGCCCTCTAGTGCAATCCTCATCCTCCCCAAGCCCTCATAAACCACCATTCAGAGAGACAGAGATTGAAAGATTAGCTTTTTTATTAAATTACAAATAGTTGTGAAATTTTAGTTTTTTTTAAAATTCAGGGTAGTAGGGCGTGAAGGAGAGTAATTATTTTTATTATTCATTGTTGGGTGATATTGGCGAAAGAACAACGTTTGGCTATCGTTACGCTTATTTGCTAGCAAGCGAACTAACAAGCTAATCAAACGGGCGGGAGAGGAGGAGAGCTGACGAGAGTGGCTAACGTTAGCTAGCTAATTAGCAATGGCCAGAATGATAAAGAATGCGGAGAAGGACGTGAATACAGTCATTGGAATACAGAGAGAAGACGAGAATTAAAACGGAAGGAAGACCACTTCATAAAATTACGTTCACTAAGAGAAACGAGAAGGTAGGAGTGTTCAATACTTCTTGGTATGATAGGTAGGCCTACACTTGGCTTACTGGGAGCATCGCTACCAATCGTTTGTATTGCTGGCCCTGTCTTCTCATGGGAGAATTCTTTCTTAAACTCTCTAAAGACGAATGCAAGCATTGACATTCAGACGCGAGATTCCCTGAAATTGAAAAGTAAAATAAAGAAAATCAGCTGCACTTCCAAGATTATAACGGACAATATTATTGTAATTGTGTGGGTATAATAAAAACGACTGCTTATCCGTCTCTGTAATCGTATGTATGTCAAATAAAAATATGTGGTTCTGTGTGGCTCAGTAGATAGAGCATGGCGTTTGCAACGCTTAGGTTGTGGGTTCAGTTCATAAAAAAATTATGCATTCACTACTGTAAGTCACTTTGGATAAAAGAATCTGCTAAATGGCATATAGCCTATTAATCAGAGTTTGTGGAAAACATTCTGTTTCTCAGAGGGGACAGTCACTCTTGTTTAGATTTTTTTAAATGTTATACGGCAGCTAGCTACAGCTGAAACTCAAGGGTATGAATACATTCGGAATGGATTTATTGTTTGGAATTGTGTGAACAGTGTGGTTACAATGGAGAGGGTAATCACTTATTTTGACTACACGTAAGTATAAGCCCACAGCTTCCGTTGCTGTGGTTGAGAGCTGAATCCTGGCCCGTTGGTTCAAATCCCTTGTCGAACCAGGCAGCAGTATATGCAGGCGCTACAATGACATTTATTTTCCCCCAATGTGACTGTGTGGTGGTAGGCTGAAACCAGCCACACCCAGCAGGAGGTTAAAGGAGGTTTACGAGCATTACTGTATGTAATCACCTGAGACTTATCAAAGAAAAAGGAAATATGTATCGAGATTCCCCTTCCTACAATTGAATTCATTCTGAGGCTTGGAAAAAACGCAGCTCTCTCTTTCCCGCAGCAAAAGACACAAAGTGAATTTTTTCAGAATGTGAAAGTACCTCATTCATTTTCACCTGAAAAATGTTGATAACATTTTGTAATGCAAGCCATGGCCTGGGACAGGTTTAGTGTGTGTCGCAACTGATTTAATTACCCTTCATGCGCATTTATACCTGTCATTCCAAATTTCACAACGGTTAACTTACGGTGTGTTCACATTATGCTGTTCGCTTCTCTGCACCTTCTGCTAAGCAGGGCAAAAGAGACTGCAGAATGGATGGATTTTTCCAAGCCTCCAAACAAATTCTAATTCTGGCACAGGCTTTTACAACTAATAGATGTACACCCCGTTACAATGTGCCCTTGGGTATAATTGCTGTGCTGACAGTGAGCAGGCAGGATGATAGAATCACCCTTTCCCCATGGCTTCATTTGACACGAAGGTAATGACCTACAGAACTGAACAACATCAGTGCACTGTTGTGGCCAATAAAACCAACTGGCTATACGAGCTAAGGTTTAAGGTTACAAGCAAATGACCTGCCCAAGGCATGGATTGCCCCATCTTTCATACTGTGGGCCGCAATGTCAGACGAACCACCAGCTGTTCGCCGGCACTCTGCACCCAACACAGCCATCTGCCCTTCTCAATGCAGCTGCCTTTACCTGTCACTGACTCTTTGACCATGCCACCAACCACCTAGGCAAACAAAGGGCTAAGGGTCTCATGCTGCTTTTGGAGTTCACTTCTATTCACTGGAATCTCTGCAAATGCATACGACTCAGACTCCAGTAAAGACTCAACCACTCCTGTCCCCCGCGCCTTCTCTTGTCTCCTTTGCTTTTTCGACTTGTTATCCTTATAATTACTATGACACTCCTTTGCATAGGGCAACTCCTCCCACCCCCCATCAGCCTTCTGTGCTTGCGACCTGGTAACTACCCTTAAGTCTTCAGAGACTGGGGAAACATGCTTCTAGATAGGAGGTCAATCAATGTGCCGACAGCCTGGCCCTACACCACAGGATAGGGTAAATACTGCATGACGACCAGCATGAGCAGGTAGGTGCGATCTTCAATCATCACAGGTGAGTCAATGGGTGGGATAATCCCGCTCATCACCGCGTATACACCGCCCCCTTAACCTGCCCTGCTCACTGGCCACATCAGGAAGACAGTTCTGCTTCACCAAAGTCTGACTGCTGCCAGAATGTACCAGAGCTTGTACGGGTCTACCTGCTCACTGGATAACAATGATGCTGTCAGTATTTTCTCCCAACTGCCTCCCTCTAGCCGTGGAACTTAACACAGGTTAGTTGTACCGATGCGACTCACAGGACATTCTGCTGTCATATGCCCCAGGCTGGCAGTGTAGTGTAACGGTTAGGGAGCTGGGCTTGTAACTCAGAGGTTGCAGGTTCAATTCCCAGGTGGGGCACTGCTGTTGTACCCTTGAGCAAGGTACCTAAACTGAATGCCAAGATAATATCCAGCTGTATAAATGTATTGTATGTAAAGAAATGTAAACTGTGTAAGTCGCTCTGGATAAGAGCGTCTGCAAAATGCCTAAAAATGTAAATGTAAAAAAATGCCCCACCTGCCCACACCTGTGGGAGATGACCTTAGTAAAGCTCTTAAAACCATGATCATAACCACCACCAGATCTGCCAGTTCAGGAGGTGACATTATCCACGAAAGAAACAAATGAGGAGGTCATAATAAATTGTATTAATTTAATAGTATGTAATTGTGTACCTAGAGTATTTCAATTGTATGCAGTTTAAATTACATTCATTGTAATATTAGTTATTATTTTTCATTTAAATAACATGTACTAGTAAAATGTCACTAACAAATATTTTGACTTTTTGAATGTTTTTTAACTCTCAAAAGTCACTGAAATTCAGGAAACGAGCTCTCAAAAATGAAACCTTTTCTCGGGGGAATACTAACTGACCTCCCGCATTACAGAGGAAATCTCTCATTTTATCATGTCAGGGTTGGCAAGTATGTCTCTTATATGTGCCCAAAACACTCTTTATTGAAGGGCTGTGGTGGCACACCAAGATAATACACGGAAAGTAGAATTAGGAATTTCCTTCCTCTCACACACTGCGGACATGAGACTGGGCGTAGATAAAGGCTTGCTGGCGCCTCACAGGCGCCGAGACAACTTTCAGGCAGAGCTAGGCAACTTTCTGGAATCAGCTCCGCCACAAGGAAACATTACTTTGTACGATCGCATTGAAAGCAAAACGCAAAAATGAATGTTTTAATCGGCGTTGTCGCAATTCTCGCCTTCCTTTTGGAGTGGCAGGGGAAAACCCGCGCAGTTGCTCGTGCGTTTTCAAGGATTGCTACACCGCAACTCGGGACTCAGTGGATTTTAAGACATCTTCCGATATGTGCAAAGAGATAGGAGGACATTTAATGACGGTCCGTTCCACAGTGTCCAGTGATGTCATCTATGATTTATTGTCTAATCTCTTTGAAGACTTCTGGATCGGACTGCAGCTCCCTGCAGGACGATGTAGCAACACCTCGCCCGGACTGCTGAGGGGATACGAGTGGACGACGGGAGATAACAGCACAGATTTCACCAACTGGAAAAGCAACGCCACGGTTTGTTCTCCCATGTGCGTCTCGGTTTCCAGCGACCAGAAGTGGTCAGAGAGGCCGTGCCAGGACAAGGTGGCGGGGTACCTGTGCGAGAACAACTACGAGAGCACGTGCAAGCCCCTGAAGGCTGGAGCTAACGAATCCGTCTCGTACAGCACACCTTTTGGATTTAAGGGAGAGGGTCTCCTGGCGCTCCCACCTGGAAGCGTCGCGACGCACAGTCCGTCGGGAATAAAAAAAATCTGCGCACCTGATACAGACGCCTGGCTCGGGGCGCCGTGGAGTTGTGACACGGAGAACGGCGGCTGCGAACACCTGTGTCACGCACGTAACGATGTCGCAGAATGCATCTGCAAACCTGGCGAGGGACCTCGGGGCGTGGTCGCGTGCAGATGCGCCGATGGCTTTGAAATGGTTGGCGGAAAGTGCACGGATGTCAACGAGTGCATGCCTGCGCCCTGTGAACACGTATGCCATAATACGGATGGTTCATACATGTGCTCCTGTTACGAAGGCTACAAACAATCGAGCGAAGACCCACACAGGTGTAAACGACACTGTCCGTCGGAAGAATGTCCTGCAGACTGCGACCGAAACGTTGACACCAGTTGCACATGTCCCGAAGGATATATACTTGACACGAGGACGAACGGTTCGTTCTGCGTCGATGTGGACGAATGTCGCGTCGGCGCTCAAGAATGCGACCAGCATTGCGAGAATACTTTTGGAAGTTTCAGATGTTACTGTGACAGTGGATTCGTCTTGAAAACCCGGTCCACATGTGTGAGGCGTGATTCCGTTTTCACAACTCCTGTATCGAATGAGTTCCTTATTTCATCGTCAAACGACATTATAAAAAGCGCGTGCGTGGCAACGGTCGGAGTGGTAACTGTAATTGTCCTCTGCCTGCAGTCACGTTGCTTGTAGCGATGTGGCCTATGTTGCTTAGTCTCTCTCCAGGGAACCCCCGTGTATTCTG
This sequence comes from Aldrovandia affinis, assembly GCA_029706075.1. Lineage (NCBI taxonomy): Eukaryota > Metazoa > Chordata > Actinopteri > Notacanthiformes > Halosauridae > Aldrovandia > Aldrovandia affinis. Next base: position 19,094 of record JAINUG010000141.1, read on the forward strand.
TTTTTCGTTCCAACTATACTTGCTGAAGTAGACTATAACTACCTGTTAATTGTTTTAATTTAGACACTTTTAATGTCTCATGAGGGATGACTTAGGCCACATTAGCTACGCGTGAAACAGATATTCATGTTACACCAGAAGAATATTCAATATTAATTTAAGGACAATTAATTAGTCCAATCCATTCTCAGACAACCAATTCTCAAATTGACTGTAATTTGTTGCGGTAAATTATTATTTATGGCATCAATTTCAGTTGATTTATTGTAATATCTACACCTGAAATCAGCAAAGTCCTGAATGCTGAAAGCATGGACACCTGAAACCAAATCATTTGTGTAAAAAGAAGAGTTCAAATGGCAATAGCCAAACCTGCATTGTGTTCAAATCTGTTTAAGCACAACAATATGGAACTTAAGTAGCTACATGTTTTCAGCATCCTCAATTAATCAAGTGATTAGTTGAAATGAAAAGCAGCATACATCGGGGTCTCCCAGGACCACATTTTGGAACTCCTGATTTTTTTTCTTTTTCAATTGAGCGGGCTTAATGAAATCGCAATCTAGTTAGTTATGAACTAGCTACTGTGTTGGATATTGGCTAGTTTCAGAAAATTGTAGACATTAAAGCGTTTGTGTGAACAACTGCAATTAAAAAGTTACCTCGCAAGCTATCATGTAGCCACAGTCTACTGTCTGATGATAATTGTTAGATAAAATACCCTCAAAAATGATTCACACCCTTACAATCTTATATATATAAAATATACTTACACAAAAGAGAAAAATATTTTGTTTAACAAGTAATATTTCTTCCCCCAAAAAAGATGTCACACGTCTAATTATTCACACTCCTGTTTCCAGTACTTTTTGCACCCTCCTCTCTCAAGGATAACACTACACAGTGTTCAGCGTTAATCTAACTCTTAACAGAGTTTATCTGAGTCCAAAAGGGATCAAATTAACTCCGTCAGTGTAAAATGCACTCATTGCAAAACAGCTATTTTGTGTTCAGTTAATCATTCTTTGGTTGATTTTGAACTATGCTTGGGATCCTTGTCTTACTGAAAGATCCATTTGAGGCCAAGTTTCAGTTCCCTGGTAGGGGGAACCAGGTTTTGGGCCAAAATGTCTTGGTACTTGCTGGAGGTCAAGATTCCATTGACCTTAACAAGAGCCCAGGACCATTGGCATGGAGATTTTGATTTTGAGACTTTTTTTGTGTCCCGAAGATGCAACCAAGTTTGTAGATCTCCAACTGTGGCCGTTGGATTTTTCTTTGCCTCCCAAACCATCTGCCCTACTGTGCCTGGGGGCAAGATGTACTTGCGTCCTTTCAGTTTTTATTTGATTTGCTTGTAACCATCTCCTGACTTCTGAAAGTCAACAACACTTTGTCGTGTTTCTTCTGAGGTTGTTTGCCTTTCCCCAGGCTGATGGATGACAAATGGATTTTACATGTGTGTTACCTCATTTGTATACCCCGGTGAAACAGGAAGCCATGGGAGACCACAATAGAGTCCCCCAAGATTAAGATGAACTTAAAAAAGTACCATGTTAATTATTAGGGGTGTAAATGATTGTGACATGCCTTTTTGGGAAAGGTTTTAGTTTAATTTTGTTAAAAATATGTATTTTTCTCTGAGCAATTGTATTGCTATAAAATAATAGAATTGACCAATTTTTTGAGCATATAATGCAGCTCAATACCTGTATTGTTTATTTTATACAGCCTTCTTTGCCCATATACATCAAGGTGTGACTCATTTTGTAGGGTACTGTAGGTGCATATTTGTCATTTTCACTGACTTGAATCATGGAAGTTATGGTTCACTACACAACTTTTTAAGCTAGGAAGCTAGCAACAAGCCAACTCAATTCACTAGCAAATATTGCTATAATCAAAACAAAAATAAAACACAAGAGGCGCAAAACTAAAAACTAAAGAGAAAATGAAACTAATGGTATACTTAGGCAAGCGCTAAGCTAAATTGTCCCACAGAGGTTGGGAGAAACATCTCTGCCTTAGCTTGAGGTAGTCTGGAGGGGTGTGGGAGGCCAGACCATGCAGCAGCTGTCTCCATGAACACCTCTTATTCTCTCTCCTCTCCCCCTGAGACGTCAGCAAACTTGAGGACATGTCTGCTGTCACAATGACTTCTACAGACTTCTGTATGTGAAACACACAAGAGAGGGGAGAGAATGTAACCCTGAGGTGAACCAGCAGGTAAAAGACGCTCCACTGGCTGCTTTCCCCTCACCGTCAGTGGCGATTTTAGGGTTTTAAAATGGGCAGAAATCATTTTCTTTTCAATGTTTTTTGACCTTGATTTGAAAATTGTAATATTTTCATCCCAACAGTAGGGGGTGCAAATGCACCCCCTGCACCCGCGGTAAAATCGCCACTGCTCACCGTCATTCTGTGGGATCAATTGAGCACCAAGGCTATTTGAACAAATCTATACTTAATAGACACTAAGACTTGACACTCAAACATGATTTTGATTGGCTAAATTCTGAAGCATGTTTCTACTGGTTAAATGTAATGGCATATATAAAATGTTTCTTATTTTGCCATGAAGATTCAAAGAAGATACTTTTGCACAGTGTATCTTGCACAAACTCTTCTTGGGCAGGATGATAAAAGCTGGTGGAAAAAACACTGAGGAAGGATTGATTCCGACACATCTGTCTAATAAAACAATTTTGTAAGAAAAAATATGTGGGAGTATCTTCTTTGAATCCATAACCCAAGCACCCATTTCTCTAAAATTAGCAGGTGTGAAAACCTTATTCTTTTCATATTTTCCTTACTCTTTTCATATTTTTGCAATGAGGATTAAAAAAAGGGATTTTGTCTTTATGGTCTATATTATAACAGAATGTTTAAAAAAAACACTGCATGGGCCCTTTAAGGTGGAGTGTAAGTGGGGCTGAGATAGATTAACTCTGAAATGGACTTTGTCTCTTCACAACAAAACACCGGTCACAGGTGCCAATTCATCACCTGTATGTAACACCACAAACACCTCCCCCTCTAACATTATTACAACTTCAGAAGCAATTAATGAACTAAAACTCAAGTTAAGCAAATCCAGCAAATGACATACCTACGCCATGTCAGTGAGCATATTTGAACCAACATATCAAAGGGGTGTCAAAATATGAACCTGTCAGAATATTAACATTGTAAGGAGTTCTGTATGAGTAAAATACATGTTTTAACTAATAAAACATTAACTAGGTATACATTTCCGTTATGCAATATGGCAGACAACCAATTGCACCTATTGTACCGAAGTCATGTCACCTCATAAATCTTTTAGTGGGTTCTGAAGCTTATGTGATGAGCAGAATGTGATCAATGTAAATGACAATACCATAATCACACCAAACTATTTTCCATCATACCCAATAAAGAAAAAAGGGCGTGGCACATACGAGCGTCACGCGGTCAAACCAATTATAACTGACAGACATGACGTTACAGTAGCCTACAGCTTTATTTGCGGCATTTATGACAGCACAATGGCTTTCTTCCCGATGCAGTATGGCTATAATAAAGCAAATCCGTGCTGTCCTTTGACCTGCGCTGCCACCCATACACACACCCACACATAGCACGAGCCCCCGGAGAGGGGCATAGGAGAGGAGTTCACCTGAAAAGCAGAGCAGCACCGAAGAGCGAGCGGCGCCGAACGGGAACATCACTCTCCAGTCCGCCTGTGGTACACGAGCGGAGACCGGGAGAGGTGGGTGGTGCTCGCCTCACCGACCACGTGCCCGTAATCTCTCCGGTAGTTTTCAATGGCAATAAACCGTGTGTCTCTTTATATGGGATCAACCTGCAGCATAAACAAGAAGGAACGAAGAGGAAGAGGGTAGACAGGTCTTGTTTTCATGCCTGGCGTTTGCAGGTAAGCGTAGGGAAGCAGTCTGCATTTAACGTGCATTACTAACGGCAATTCTGCCCTTGTCAGTGTACTCGCGAGTGATAATTCGAATAACGTAAAGGAATCGACCTTGATTCGTTTTGTACTACGGCAGGCTACAATTCAGAACAGGTGACGAATGACTTGTCATGATTACAACGGTATATAGCCTCGGTACATAGCCTGCCGACAGAAACACCATATTTACCTACTGTATGTAGGCCTTGGACAAGAAAATGCTGTCCACTAGCTAAAAACGCAACATGCAGAGGGATATATAAATGCATATTTCACGATATAATTCTGCATATTAATGTTAAATATGTGCATACTGTTGAGAGGCATGTCTGACACAGTATCAAGGAGAGGTGTTTATAGTGTTATTTCCCGGTCACGGTTATTGCTCAAATGTCTGTTATGATTTCTCTCCTGTCTCGCAGTACGTCGCGATCTGATGAACGGTAGCGGTAAAAGATGTCTCATCATGTCACGAGACCAGGAGATCCACTGTCACGCCGATGCTGCACATTCTGCCGCAAACTTCTGCTGCTCCTAACCGTCTTTCATGTGCATCCGCGATTCGTCTGGTCTGATTTCAGCGTCGGTACGACTCTCTCTCTCTCCCGACGGTTTCTATGAACGATTAGCAACGATTAGGCAGCTGGTAGCATCGCTTAAATTGTTTGTTTATTCAATTTTATATCGTGGCAATCTAACTAGTTTCATTCTAATTTCGGCGGTTCTTATAACCTCCAGGAAACGGAGCGAGATTCCCACTGTGATGAAATTCGCAGATCACATGAGATAAAACAGGCTACTGTACTTTGTACCGTTTCATTGTCGCAGTAGGCTACTGGTAGTGTACTTTATGTACGTTAATATAGGCCTATATTATTCTAAATACTGTTTAAAGAGTTGTTTTCTGGCAGAAAGCAGTAAAATCAGTGCCTTTCAAATATTTCCTGTTCTCATTGACTTTTAAACCTTTGGTTTGATTGTTTAACTTTTTCCTCCTGTGACTCTGTCTGACAAGTATTTAGGTAATTACCAGGCTCACAGCAATTCAAATCTCATTGAGTAAAAGCACAGAAGGGCAGATTGCCTTAGCAGATAAACTTGGCATAGATTTTAATTCTCTATCTGAAATGTTTAGTCTCTTGCTTTCAGTCTATTCTGGGAACATCAGTTTGTAATAAAATTGATTTGTGTTGCAAAGTCTTAAAGTCTTAATATGTTATTGCAATGGCAAAAGTGCTAATCATAATTTGATAATTATGCAAAGGGATTTAAACGTAACATTTAAAAATAAGATCTTTGTGGAAATTAAACTCCTTCATATGGCAAAATTGTTCATGTGTTATTTATACATTTACTGTGGCGTTTCTGATTAAGCCTTGGTTTAATAGTGGTTAAGTATGGGGGATCTTGGGCCTCCCGCGTGGTCTAGTGGTTTCAACCTCCGATGCTGGCCACGGCGTCCAGGGTTTGATTGCCACCGGGGGCGGCAATTGGCTGTTCGTCCCAGGGAGGGGGGAGGGAAGTTGACAAGACGTTCGCTGCGCTCAGGAGTGGCTCTGGGGTGCCGAGTTACGGTCGTTGGCTTGGCGAGTGCCGTCTTGGAGGAGACGATACCTCGCCTTCATCGCCGCTGGCCACAGGGCTACGGCAGCGAACTATGAGGGAGGGATTGACCTGAAAATAGCTGGTGAAATTGGCTACCAAATTGGGAGAAGAATGGGATTAAATCAGAAACAAATTAAAAAATAAAGTATGGGGGATCATGTGACCGTTTCCCAGGATGACACTAGGGGTGCAGCAAGAGCTCCTTAACCTCGCCCCCTTTTTCGTGTTTGTATTTTTTTGTTTTTACTTTTAGTGAAGGTTAAGTGTGCAGATGGATAGGCGGAGAGCATAAATGTGTCTTGTTACTGTGTGTGACACTTCAGATCAGCAGTACTGCTCAGATCCCAGTTTCCCTCTGCATGGACACCGCAACCCACCTGTTGGAGCGTTCTTCGAGCACGCCGTGGCCCGCTTCTCCTGCATGCCAGGGTTCCGGCTCCAGGGACCGGCCAAGATTGTCTGCACGCGGCTCCATTCAGGTTCTATGGTCTGGAAGCCAAGCGGTAAACCAGTGTGTCTTTCTGAAGGTGAGCACAAACCAGTCCGTACAACATTGATGATGTCACTTCAAAACGTATTAGTCAGGGGCAGCGGATAGCGTAGCGGTCTAATGCACCACAGTTTGGCTGGTCTGGTGTGGTGTGCGATGTCTGTCAGGGACGTGGTTTGTTGGTAAGAACAGGCCATTCAGCCTATCTAGGCTTGTAGTTTTCACCTACTGTTTAGAGAGCATCCAGCACTGTATCAAACCTGCTCTTGAACACCCCAAGGGTTGCTTCTAAGAAAGATTATAAATAGGATTTTTCTTACTACTAATATTACCAGAATTACTCGTGAACACAAAATGGGCGTGTTTTTGTTACAAGGCACTTCAAGCCTGTTTTCCTTCTGCACCCTCTGTATTTGTCACACACACCATTTTCTGCAATTGAAGCTTAGCACTTCAGGTGCATTTATTAAGAGACCACCATTTGTAATACACATGTTGGTCACCAACAAAACTGCCCATAACAGGATATCCGTATGGCATTCTAACCTTACACTAAGCAAGGAGTGAAGAAAAGATTAGTTAGGAAATATGGCTGCTGCTCTGGTCAGGGTGAAAGTGTGTGAATCAGTTTATACACCCTGGTGGCTTTCTCTGACTGTGCTGCACCATAAAGGCACTAGTTACTAAAGCAGAGATTAATGTGTGTGTGTGTGTGTGTGTGTGTGTGACTGCTGTACTCATGTATAATATTTAACAAAAAATAATTTTGCATAACAATCTAAAGCTTGTTAAATTATTCCCATGGGGGAAGGTGTCCTAGCGAAGAATTCTTGTGCACGAATATTGTACAAAAATACAGAGCAGAAATCTATCATAGAAATAAAGTTCAGAAATATAATCCAAAAATACAGTGCAGAAGTAAAGAACCACAGGAGTCTAGTTGTTGTTGCTATGGTGGGGCCATGACTCACTCAGTATAACTGCAGGGAACGCTGTCTTTCCGCTTTGATTAAAGATTATAAGTGTTATAACATAGGACGAATTGAGTGGGGAATTTTCTTCTGGTCTTTATTCTTTTAAAACAAATATGTAAACTTGAAGCGCACCACATCCCGACATAGCGAAGGACATGTGTTCCTCGTGCACTGTATTCGCTCTTATACTGTAATCTTCCAGTTTTTGTTCTCAGCCGTTTGGGAAGTGAAAACTGAACTGTTTACGCTCCTGCATGATGTTACGTCTGCCTGGACTCCGCAGCATGCCCGGTTCCACACATAGCTGACGCCGAGGTTCAAAACCGGACCTACAGACCTGGTGAGCAGCTCATCGTCAGCTGCCATGATGGTTTTCAGATCCGGTACCCGGACACAGACATCATGCGGTCACTCTGCCAGGACGACGGGAGCTGGGACAACCTGCCCAGCTGTCAAGGTGCATTTCAGCATTTCAGTGTCTCCGTGTGCAATTCAGTAACTCTACAGTGTCTGTCCAGGAGCAGTTTAGTAGCTGTAGTGAGCAGGACTTACCATGCACATTTTCCCTTTATACTGTACAGCAGGATATTTACGGAAGCATGCTGGGTTAAATTGTAGGGGTTATAATCTGCCATCTGGCCTCCTCTTCATGTGTGGAGTAGGGGTCGTGGCTCAATTTACTGCGGCCCTCTCTAGCCCCTTTCCCACATGGTTTCCGCAACATTGCCGCGTTCAGTTATCCGGGCAAAGTAGTGTTTTTCATCATTCCCATATAGGTCTCCTATACGGAAGAATTCTGTGTAGAGACTGTTCCCACATTACATGATTGTTCCGGATAGATTAGTCAATGCAGGATGTATTTATTTGAAGTATTTCTTTCTGTCTCTGTGCCACAGGCTGCCTGCGCCCTGTGATTACCCCTCACAGCTATGTGAACGTCTCAGAGACAGAGTCCTCCCTGCCAGTGGGGGCGCTGGTGCGCTACCAATGTTTCCCAGGATACAAGTTGTATGGCGCAGAGCTGCTGGAGTGCATGTACAACCTCATCTGGTCTGAGGTCCCACCCCGGTGTGTGGATGTAGAAGGTGATTGGCCCATGCCATGGCACTGATCAGGTTACATCTGCCTTACTGATTCTGTAGAACAAGGAGATATCTGTGTTTTTTTTACAGTCCTCATGCGCTTTCGCATAGCATTATATTGTTTTGTTCAGCTGAATTATACTTCAGAGTCACAGTGCCCTGTCATATTTCTCACATACCGTCCAAAGGTCACTTTTTAACCTGGATGTTTCTGGATGAGGGACAGCTGTTTGTGTGTGTGCTGTACAGAAGTAGTCTTTATTTTAATACACACACACACTCATACTTAGTTTAAGTGTTGTGATACTGCCTGGTTCCCAGTGTGTCCGCTGCCTCCGATGGTGGAGCATGGGGACTACATGTGCCACCCCCAGCCTTGTGACAGGTACATCCATGGGACGGTGGTGGAGTTCTTCTGTGACCCGGGCTACTCCCTGGACAGCGACTACAGGTACATCACCTGCCAACATGGCCACTGGTCTTCTGACGTCCGTGTGTACTGCGAAAAGTCAGGTATGTCTAACACAACTCCCTGTCAGATCATTACATTATTACATTACATTACAGGCATTTAGCAGACGCTCTTATCCAGAGCGACTTACACAGTTTACATTTGTTTACAATCCATTTATACAGCTGGATATTTTTACTGAAGCAATTCAGGTTAAGTACCTTGCTCAAGGGTACAACGGCAGTGTCCCACCTGGGGATTGAACCTGCAACCTTAACGTTACAAGCCCAGTTCCCTAACCATTATACCACACTGCCGGCCCATGCCTAGATAATGCCTAGATCTAGATAATAAAAGTATTTATCAACATTGCCCTGATGAAGTCTTACAGCCAAAATGTGTTGGCTTTTTCTTTCTTTGATTAACAGATTGACACTCTAAAATTATTATATCCGGAACCAGTGCTTAATTTGTGCCGGCAAATGCCAAGAATCCGATTTTGCGCCCGGCAAATGTCTTACTCAGAATCAGAGCCCCGGGCTCATAAATATATAAAGTGCGACAACGACGCATATTTTAAACTGGTATTAAACAACTTTATGTCCAGTGAACATTACAAATGTAAATAAATGCAGAAATGCAGCGACACAGAGGTAGGAAAAGTTTACCCTTTTTCCTCCGCGGGGGGGTTGAGCCCCGTCATCCTCTTATTTTACAAATTAAGCACTGTCCGTAACCTAATGTGATGGTAATTGTCGCAGTGTTTTGATGGGGCGGGGGGTAGTCTTACATAGCTGTGCATCAGTGTCATCAGGATGTGAAGCTTAAGGCTAACTTCCACATCTGGGTGTGACAACAAACTCATAATCTATCCTGTTCATTTCCATTCCCTCCCCCTCCAGAGCCCCCCTGGCCAGGTCCTCCGAACTCCAGCATGACCACATGGAAGGTGGTGGTGATCACAGCTATCAGCGTGCTTCTCGGGCTGATTCTGGTCATCATAGTACGGATGTTCCAGGTCAACTGCAAGGCGCAGTGTAACTCCAGGTATGGCAGCGCGCGTTCTTCCTGGAAATCCAGTGTGGGCGTGCTGGGCCCAGTTAGTCTGAGCTGTGGTCCAAACGCATACTTGCACACTACATAGTTGTGCACTTGGTAGTATTACTGCCAAGCGTACTGGCGAGTACGTACCACCAGTATGTGATTGCGCAGTACAAACAAAATGTGTTAGATTTGGAGCATACCTAACGTCTTCACCTTGCATTGCACCATGTGTATTTTGAGAACATTTATCAAACTTCCTGAAGTACTTCAAAAGATTAAATAATATCCCTAGAGAAGAACAATTATTGTCGCCTAGCAACATTCTGGCAAAAAAATACCTAGCACTGCTTTCTTCTTCTATGAAATTTGATGGAAGTAGCATTTCATAGCAAGGACTTCGGGGAACAACAAGCAACGACTTGTTCTTTTGCTTGTTGATACTTCTGTACCAACTACTGTTACATACAGTACTTGAGTTGTGTAACAGCAGTTGATAACATCAACCACAAACTTCCGTACTTCTAAACAACGGAGATAGCATGCAAGTGGCCGTTTTGGAAACTCTGCTTCCCCAGGGATCACCTGCAAGACACTGCTGACCCCAGCGTCCTGGTGGTGAATGGCGTTCCTGTGCTGCTGCCTACCTACGACGAAGCCGTAAACGGTGGCGGCTTCCTGTTTCATGGAGTCCTGCCCCCTGCTGGCGTCGGGGAGTCACTACACACCGAGGAGCCAGGACCTCCTGCGTACCCAGGCCACGACGGCATCCCGATGCGCGACTCCAGTGGCATGAGCCTGTCGGGGGAGAGTCCCAGGGGGATGTCACAGGACTACATCGACGTAGTCCCCTACGAGAGCCCTTCCAGCTACTCGGAGCATCTCCACGGGACCCCCCCGCCGTACCCCGGGGGGGTGCAGTCCACGTCCGAGAGAAACGGGGCCAGGAGCTCCGGCGTAGACACGACCTCCACCAGCCCCAGCGTGGACATAGCAGACGGTACGGCTGTCTGCGAGCCATCCGGCTAAACAACGCTGTCCTTTCCCTCCTACCTTGCACTCGCCATGTTGTAGAACATTTAGAGTACTTACAGGCCATGCTGGAGTTACAGCTTTCTTATCCATAATATTGCACCTTTATTTTCCCCTTGCCTTGCACTTATTGCATTTAGGGCCCTGTTCAGAGTTGACCGACTTAAGCACCTGCTTAAGTTCCTCCAAAAAGCTAAAACAGTTGCGTGGGAAAAGTTTTCAGTTCTCATATCCAGACTTCTGCCCCGCACGTGCTTAACTTTGAAGTTTGGGCGGAGCACCAGAAAAATGTAAATGAATCGTTTCCGAATACCTGCCATCTGACAGGCTAATCGTAGCTTTTCAGAGTGTTTTGTTTCAAAAGTGTCTCAACTCATTTCCGTTTAAGAAGCATGTGCCTTCAATTAAAAAAAATGTCAGGGAGATTTTACAAGTTGGGAACTATGACTGAGCATTGAGATATATAGGATATATATCCATTCTCTCAGTCTATTTTGCTTTTGTGGTGAGTTTTTTAAGAGTACTAGATTTATTGCATTATTGTCTGCACCGGCTTGTTCCCACGATTTCAATTAAGTAAATAAACAGTTTAGAACTCAATTTAAACCGGAAATCCCACCGCTACACTCGTGCTGTGTAGGCAATCACACATCAGCCAAGATGGAGAAGAAAAAATAAATGGAAATACTGGTGGATGAGGTCAGCAAACACTATTCTGCATTATACGGTGCAAATTATCTCAAAGTTGACAATAAGCATTTTTTTCCCTGCATAGATGCTCTTACAAACAATGGCAGGTAGTGGCACACTACATATTACATTTTTTTCTGGAGCAATAAATAAAATACTTAAGTCAAAGTCAGAATAGTGATAATTTCCAGACAAGCCTCCTGAAAACCTTGCCCTGGACGCGCAACCTGCCAGCGTGCACTTACCGTATTGACCCGAATATAAGGCGTTTTTTCCCCTCCGTATTCTTTGTCTAAAAAATTACAGTCGCCTGATTTTCGCGGACTTAAAATAAAATGACTTGGGAAATGTATTGCGCTTCGAGACACTAGGTGTTTTCATGTTATTGCAATGGACGGTTTTGAATAATTGTTAGTGGAACAGATGAGGAAGTATCCTCATGAAACTCCTCAACAAATGATTATAAAGAGCGCCAGAAGGACGGCCAATTCATGGGGGGAGATTTCAAGGAATCTCAGCAGAGACGAGCTGCAATGCAGATATAAGTGGAAACAGTTGCGAGACAGGTAAAATATCTATGTTAACGTTAGCTAAGCAAAACTATCGATATCTAGGTAGCTAGCTAGCTAGCCACCTGGTATCACGGCCAAATTAGGCTTGCTAACATTAGGTTTTTTGTCGAAGTAAATAAATGTAAGTTTGCACAGCTGGTTACCATAGAGACGACGCGAAGCTGCCACCGAGTCGCGGAAAGTATGAATGCTCAAAACTCAACGACGTGCGACGTGTCGCGGGACACTTGTCGCATAAAGCATAAATTGGCCTTTACATACAACAAGTTTAGGACTGTCTGTGACGTATCCATCTATTGGTGTTAAGCCCAAACTATGTTTTATGATATTTATTATCCCCAACATACAGAGTTCCAAGTCATTGCACTAATAGAAATGCACTGTTCGTTTCAGTCTGTTACAGTTTTAAAGTTCAGTTTAAAGTTTCAGTTTTAACATTGATTTCATCAGATTTTTTTTATGGTAGGCTATACAATAACATATGTTTATTTTATTACAGATGTTAGGTGGTTGAATTATATGTTTGTTTTATTATTACAAAATGTATTGACATTTTAAAAATGTAGCCTATTGAAAAGTATTTTCAAAAATATTGAAAAGAATTTGATAAATGTATTTTAAAATGATTGCATTTCCTCATTAAACTGAATGTGTTTAAATTATATAACATTCTTGTTAAATAAAATTATATTCCTTCAGAAAAATAGTTTTCTTTTCTCAAAATATATTTTGTTATTCAAAAATAAAAAATAAAAAGTCTGAAAAGGGGGGATCGCCTTATAATCACGATCGCCTTATATTTGGGTATATGGTAATTCCACAAATAAGTTCATAGTAAGTCTTAATACGAACAGACAGGTGAGGTGTGTAATTTTCGACTTAAAATGTTTGACTTATCTCCATGTTGCAAGCTTACATTAACTCTGAATAGGGCCCTTGGCCTACAGTCACCTTGCATTCAGCGTGCTAACAGGCTATGCTATAGTTACAGCTATCATATCCACAGTATAACACTGTTTTTAATAGTTACAGGATTCTTATACACAGAACAGCACTGTGGTACAACCTGGCTAAAGCCTGAGATTTCACTTAATGGATTGACCAGATAAGTTACACACAATTAGAGATGGATGCAATTTACATATTACATAATGTTTGTGTCATTTACATTTTGTTTATTCCTCCTAGAAATTCCTCTGGTGGAAGAAGAGGAGGACTCTTAATGAACATTTTTTTCCAATGAAACACGCTTTTTAAAAGTTTTTATTTTTTTTATTTTGATTTTAGGTGGAATATAACTGAAGCATAATTGTTAAAGCCTTTCAGCCCAAATTTTCACTGAACCTTTTTTCTGCCCATCATCTCAGCTATTTTTCCCCAGTAAATTCCAGCGCTCCATTAAAAGTCATCACTTCCAAAAGAACTCCACTGGAGTGAAACGTCACAAGTCCAACAGAAGAATGAAGCAATACAAAACACCTGCAGGATACGTTCTTAAAAGAAACTATGCACCTTGTCCAGGCTTGTTTCCTGCTCTTTTTTTATCAGATTCTTTGCTTTTAAAGATGAGGCACCAAAGATGAAAACAAAACAACAACAGCTGTTTTCGAACCCTTGGCGCACTGGAGGGATTCTGATTGTAAACCTCTTTCATGTGAGACACTTAAGTGCTGAACATGGACTGTGTTCCAAGGAAGGGTCAGGCATAAGTGGTGTTTTGAGCCACTTTGCCTCACATGACCAAATCTAAACAAATGTATCCGTGGAAGAGATGAACTGCTTCCATGGGTGGTTTTTAGGGTTAGCTAATGTAAGTTGAAGCAAGCAGTGAGGCTTTCAGCTGATACCGTTTCAGATTAACCTGCTAAACCTTATTCTTACTAATCCACGAGACTCAGAAAGGCAAATCACTACTTACAGCATGCCAGTTGCGTGATTCTTTTCAAACCTACGGTGAATGTTATTTGATAGAATACAAAGCATTCTGCTGCTGCAACTTTATAGTCCGGTGTCAGCCCCACTGAAACCCGTTCAGAATGGTGATAGTCGACTGAAATATGGGAAGGCACGTCAGTTGCTTTGCTTACACACACCCTTTTCCAAGGGGAGAGGCCACTGAGTGACTGGCATCAGCAATAAGGCTGACCGCAATAAGAAACCCTGGGTACTTTCTGCCCTGAACAGAAGCAAGGAACATCATGGGCAGGTGCAGTGAACCAGCAAGCTAGCAATAGATGTGCTACAGAGAGCTTGTTTCCTTGCTGGCAACCTAACTTAGTCCTGTTGGTGCTAGCTGGCAACTAATAGTCAACAGAAGTGTTTTACAGCTAGCTAGCTAGCTAAGGATTAGTTGCTAGCTAGTACCAAAACTCCAGCAGGAAGGCAGCAAGCTAGCTGCAGTACATTTATTGCAAGCTTACAAGCCTTGAACATCAGTATTGTAGGTAGCCAGCAAGGTAGCTCCAGTACATGTTTTGCTGGCTAACTAGCTATGTAGGTGTATGTCTACCGCTGGTAGGTACAAGCTAGTTAGCTAGTGTTCAGTGCTAGCTATTAACTAATATGTAGCTAGCTAGCCAGCCAAAAGTACTACAGCTAGCTTGCTGACAACCTACTGCCAGGTGTTTGGCTAGCCAATCAAACCTTACATTTAAACCAACTATTTTGTTATATCAAATGAAAAGGGCAGTAAGGGGTCAAGTACAGAAAGTAACCGGAGAAAATTCTAGACTCAGGTGTTTGTTATTGGCAATATAACATGATCTAAAATAAGAATAATAGGATACCATAAAATCTATTCTGCCCCCTTTGTTGACAGCGTAACGGTTGGCTAGTGAATGGACCAACGCAGGACTATAGTTAGAGCAACAGAATGCTGCCAAATTTAGTCTGGTCCCAGGCAACTTGTACCCGAGAACAAAAGGTAGAAGTACCGTAGCATAATGTTGTAACAATGTTGGATGGTGGGATACCTTAAGAAAAAAGTGCATTACAAATACAAACAAGTCAAAGACTAAAGATTACACGTCCTCTTCATTATAGATTTTTGCATACATTCATCATTTTCTTCATCATTCATCTTTTCTGAAAAATGTAATTCTATAAAGATTATTTCCTTTTGCATACATCCATGCAAGCCTTGTAGTAATACCATGTTAGCACTGCAGGTCAAAGTTGGTCATAAAAACATCAGTATAAACAGACTATAATTAGAATATAAGCTTCATCCATGTTTATGATATTTTCTTGTACTGTAATAAAATCACATCAAATCATACTTTTTGCCAGAAATGTGTAAATATAGTGGAGATATATATTGGGAAGGCTACACTTGCAATTCATTATCATTTCCAAATAACTATCTAAAAGGACTACAAAATCCTTTTAAGTCTAAACTTTTTTAAATCCCAATTTGTTTTTACCTTACTGCAGTTATGTGGTTGTTTTGACCTCACTGCAGGTGAATGTGTGGTTGTGTTTACTTCACTGCAGCTGTGTGTGGTTGTGTTTACCTCACTGCAGTTGTGTTGCGTGAATCAATGGTGTGTATAAGCAGTCATTCTGTAGTAAAATAATGTGGCAGTTGTCAGTTTACCTACACCTCCAGTGAGACCAGTACACATCGATTTCAATGCCTTCTTTTGGCGACCGTTGGTGGCAGTACTCCGCCCAGCAATTAAGACAGCGATTAACTTGCGGTCAGAAAACTTTATTGTGGACCCCTCAGAAATTTTAGGACTGCACTTTCTACATGGACTAATTATAGATTAAAGGAGAAACCCTCAGAGTTGGGAAAGGTTTCAGCTGAACAGATAAACTGACAACCACCACATTGTTTTGCTACAGAATGACTTTGTTACTGAGACAAGAGGAACGAAGGAACTAAATGGGTCTAGCACATCCTTATGGACGGCCCTAGCAACGGGAATTTCCAGGACTAAGCAGTGTTACGGAAGCCATTCATTCCCAAGAAGACACAAACTTTCCTTCTTCATAGGGAAGGAAATAAGGATAAAAACTTTGAAACAAATGTCTGGGGGTTGTACCTTAAATTATTTGCTGATAAGCAAACCCTTTTATTCAGAAACCGTGCGATCAATGTAGAAAGTTGATTGCCCATTAAAAAAATATACTGCGTGTTCCACCAGTCGCTATGAAACATTGTAGTTCAATATTAATGTAGGTGTTTTACCTTTATGGTGATCACTCGATTCCTTAATGAAAGGGGGTTTGATTAATAGCAAATAATTAGAACAACTCCCCCCAACCCCCGAGCACTTTTTCAGCCTTTTGTTACTTTCTTCAACATGGACAGTTTGCGTTCCACTGAAAATGGCTTCAAAACTCCCAGAAGTTTGCTTTGCCATCAAAAGCAGGAGTCACACCATAGAATATTGACTGATATCGCAGATTTCACTGACGTGCACACCCAATCAAGTTAGCATGCTCTCAGTGTCTCATGTGTTTCCCATCAAAAATGCTAACAGTGGTGAATTTCGCTAATAGTATAGTCTCTGGCTTAGCTGATGGAAGTGGAAAATGCTGTCTTAAGCATCGTTCCAGAATATCCCATAAATGCTTGATTGGATTCTGATGTGGTTACTGCGAAGGCCATGACAAATGGATACGGTCAGTGCCGTGATCCTCAAAACCCTCCCTGTAGGAAAGAGACTTTAACATGAGGTGAAGACTCAGTCAGTACCTTTAAGTAAGGACTGACATAGACCTTGGCTGTGTTCGAAACCGTTCCCTATTCCCTAAATAGTGCACTATATAGTGTGTTGAACAAATTGGCGAACACACTATATAGTGCACTATTTAGGGAATAGGGAACAGTTTTGAACACAGCCCTTGTCTCCTATGGATATGGCAGCACCCAAACTATGGCAGGAAAATGTTCCCCATACCATTAGCCTACATACATACATATATATGCCATTTAGCAGACGCTTTTATCCAAAGCGACTTGGTGAATGTATACATTTTTCAGTATATGTGGTCCCAATGGGAATCGAACCCACAACCTAAGCGTTGTCAATGCCACGCTCTACCCACTGAGCCACACAGAACCACTACTGAACCCACAGAACCCTTCACTGTTGCATTTCCTTTTTTTTGTCCACTACCTGTACATGGATTCATCCTGTATGTTGCTGTGTCACAGCAATGGACAATAAAGACAGAACTCTCTCGTAATAAAAATGACAGTCTTTACTTAAAACCCGCTGCAAGGCATTACATCCTGGTCTGGGCATTATTAAAAAGGAAGGAAACTTTTTTCAGTTCATATTATTACAGTACGTTCTCATGGGCACACCTGCTGAATAAAGTCAAAGGACGTCCAAATTGCCAAATGGTGCAGTTATGGCCTGGTGATTTTTACAGAGCACTGCACTTAAGAAATCTTCCTAATAGGTGTGGCCTAGTTATAATGGCCTGCCTAAACTGACTGTGCGCTAGAGCACACTAGTACCATTACTGTCACTGGTACTCATGGGCCACACTTAGGAATAAAACCGTCTTTCCATTTACTCTGACCCACATTTGAAAAGGATGCCTCTCATTTTCCCTGTGTCCTCAATACAGGCATCTGTATGCAGCTCTCCTGATGAAGCGGGGGTCGATTCTGAGCTGCTGTTTTTACTCTTTCTCTCTTTCACATGTTACTCTTTCAACCCTAAACTCAGGCTGTGTGGATGACTTTTGATCCCAGACTCGGTGTATCTGACGTAAAGAAAATAACACCACCATCTATGAAACAACCATCATGAATAATAGCTATTGAGTTATGCTAAGATCGTGTACATACATCGGTTTAGAGACAAAGCATTCAGTGACTTTTTTTTTTTTTTTTCTTTTCTTTTCTTTTCTTTTTTTACAAGAATAATTCTTTAAGTCAAAAAAACAAAATATCCTACATGTAAAAGCTCACCTGGACCACATGTCATGTATCACAGTCTAGTGCAAATTCAGTGGAGTTATTGTAGACAGAGCCAGTGAACACCGAGTCCTCTAGCTGCACGGACAGTCTTCAGGTGCGGCTCTTAAAAGTATCAAACAGTCCAGAAACCCCCATATGTCACAGGAGTTTAACCCGCAGACTGCTCAGTGTGTATTAAAAAAAAATAAAAATAAAAACCCTACCGACAAACGACCAACACAAAAGGTAAGACGTGTTATTCACAGACTTTGTGAAACTCCGCCTCGTACAGGAGCTGGTGAAATTTGAGTTTGACGGCGCACTTCTTCTCGTAGGGCAGCCTCTTCAGATGCGGCAGGAGGCTCATGAGGAAGAGCTCGTCCTCCGTGCCCTCGAGCCCCTCCCCCTGCCACCGTGTCCGTTTGAGCGCCGGCGAGCCGGCGTGCGGGAAGCCGGGGGGCGTGTCCGCATCGCTCAGGTCCGCCTCCCTGCCGTGGAGGATGGCGGCCGAGTGGCTGTTGACCTCGCCCTCGCCCTCGCCCTCCCAGTCCCGTCCGTCGCACAGGTCGTCGGTGGCGGAGCTGGCGGCGGAGGTGCGCGACTGTATGAAGGGCGTGAGGAAGGCCATGTGCCGGCTGTACTTCCAGCAGCGGTGGGTGCCGCCCGACGCCAGGCGCCTCTCCTCCGACCGCTTGTCTTTGATGAAGCCGTCTCGCAGGCTCTTCCATTTCTTACGGCAGTCTTCTTCTGCGCGGCAGCAAACGAAAACAACGACACAAATCACATTGGGCTACTGCTAACAACAGCATTGACAGAAATGTTCCCCCCCCCCAATTCATTTTATTCTTTGTACTGTGCTGAAATGTTAAAGCACTTTGAGCTGCATTCTCTGTGTGAAAGGTGCTATATAAATAAAGCTTTATTATTATTATTATTAATTCCATTTATAAAAAAGGCAGTCATTCAATCCCTGATTTCATTGTATGTCAGAGATTGGAATTAATGTTTCTCGGTAATCAGCAAGTGTGGCTGGTGGATGAGGAAATTCACTTAAAAAATATTCAGAAAAATAAATCATTTGCCATTTCAGCAGTTATTAGCACACACAAACATGCAGGGGGCAAAATGCAATGTACTCCTGAGCAGCTGAGCTGGTGGACCGCAAACTTCAGTGAAAATAAGCGAAGGTGGCTGGAAGAAATGGCTGCATTTCAGAGAAAGCGCGTACTAGTGTGTGCTCTCCTGAAATTAGGAGGTTGCTGTGATAGGATGGAAAAAAATGTTGGGGGGGAAAAAAACATTCCCGCGTTCCAACAGCACTGTTGAAAAGCAGCTTGCCTGCTTAAACTTAATAAATGAGAATAAATGGGAAGGCCCAGCATCAAGCATAATTATCACTGACGGAGGCACACATTACATGGTCTCATTTCATTATTATGATAGCATTATTACGGTTTTTAAATGCAATATGTATTTAAGATTTGCAATGTGAATGCCAGCAGAATGTGGATGTGGGTTTTATGTTAACTTTTTTGTACACATTTATTTTTATAAAGATAAATGCAATAGATTTAATTCATAAAGAGCTTTTCATACCTTATGTTCAAAGCTCACTTTCCAAATAAAATAACAAAGTAACAGTAAGATAAAAGCAAAATGAATAATAAAATCAGTAAAACAGAGCATATAAAAAGTATTATATTCTATCAATTCCATGGCCCCTAAAATGACCACTTTGTGACTGAAAACCCTAACCTCAATAAAACGGTTAAGGTTTGATAATACCTTCACCCAACACACACTACAGGCTCTAATACTGTGGCTATGTAGTACACTACATGGATGTATATCAAAACAGTGTTGTCGTTATACCAAGGATCTATACAAGACATGTAGCTATTTATATTAATATTTTGCCTAATAATCATAATGATCGCGATGTTCCCAGGCATGTTTAACCAGACATGGTTTATTAAGATGGCTGCCAAAGGCCCAAGTTACTGAAATCTTAAAGCTGGAACATTGCAATAGAATGCCCCTCCCCTTTAAAACAAACAATACAATATAATTGTTATCACAACTATACAAGCTTTGGCAATATGTGGGCTATTGTAAAATATGCAATGCTAATGCTGCAAAACTTTAGAATGATATTCTGAATTACAACAAATTACCAAGCCATATACTGTAAATTGCTATACATGTGCATAATTAAAAAGCTACCTCAGCCCCCCTGTCTCTATCTATCCATCCATCCCTTCATCACTCCATCTAGCTAATGATGCCATTAAAGACTGACTTCTGCAAGACTATTATAATTGATGTAATTACAATACTTTACCAAGCCACATACTGTAAACCCGTAGACACGAATAAGCAAAAAGCTACCTCAGCCCTTCCTCTCTTTATTGTTCCATCCATCTCTACATCTCTCCATCCAGTTGGTTTCATTAAAGCGTTACAGCGTGGCTATCACAATACTTTAATCAAACAAATACTCTAGGTCTATACACAAGTATAACCACTAGGAAAACCTACTACATCCTATCTGCATCTGTCCACCCATATATCCCTTCATCCAAGCTGACAATGTTTTATGACAAAACATAAAGGTCTCTATACTGTCGTTTTTAAGCTTTGACAATTCACCAGAGGCAAGCTAGTTAACGTTTGTCTTTCAAACTGTCTAATCCAGTTATCTGAAAATCGAATATATGCAATGTTTAAATATGGAAATATAAAATACTAACAGCCTATACATTTAGCTGAGGAACCCCTAAGGACACCTTGGCAGAGCCCAGTTTTGAAACTCCTGCAATAGAATATTAGCCAAAGTAGCCCATAATGACTTTGAATAAAAACACCATATTGTAAATGACTTTAAACTGGATTACGGTGACGAAAAACAAGACACGCGTCCGATGCGAGTGCTGGGGCGAATCATAGGAAACGTAAACAGTGGCGCTGGTGATGCTGTACTATACCACAACAAAGAAAGGGGCTGTGGCAATCGCCCCAAGACGTCATCACCCAGTGGCTCGCCTAGTACTATACTACTAATACAGTATGACCAAATCGTGTTTATCCAGTGCAAACACTAGAGTTGTGTGAACAACACGTTCATGAGCATGAGTTTATTTTGTCTTTCCTACAAACACGTATAATGAAAATGCTCTGGTTTGTCACAAACGTTAGCTTGTAAGCTAGCTACATTTGGGACATTTTATAATAAAGCTATGTTATTTAAAAGGCTGAAACTGACACTGTAATATTTTAAGTTTCACAATAAATCGCTCAACTGTAAATAGCTAGATTCGTGCATCTTCATGGATGGACGCATTTTCACTTCGGTCACAAAATAGCGACCGTAAGCGACGTCGCTGGTTAGCACTCTTGTAGCTAGCGCGCGCTAGCTAAGTGGCTAATGTATTGTAGCCAGTTAGCTAGCCAGGTTGCTAACTTCATAACTAGTAATCACAAAACAAGAGTACAGCAAACCATTATTGTACATTATTTGAAATTAGACAACTCCACTAAAAGGCCAGAGATTCAACTATGAGTGGCTTGCTAGCTAGGTGGTAGCTAACAATACAACTAGATAGACACAAGCTGTTAATTCATTTTATGGTAAGGTAGCTAGCCAGCTAACTTTAGGGCACTGGCTAAGTTTGCAAACTCAGTTAGCAGCCATATCGTTCTCTACTCACCTGGTAATTCCACTTGCAGGCTCACGGCCCTCCACGCAGCAGCTTTCTTGTCTAAGTCCTTGTAGGAACTCAAAGTTGAGTTGTACAACTCTGGGTGAACCGAAACCGCTGTTATTAGCCTTTCCTCCATTACCAAAGCTATCGCCGTCCGAAACACGCCTGCGCGTCACTCAGGCTCTGTTGAGATCTTTGATAAGCAGGTACATTGCTGCCACCTACAGTATTGGTGGACAATGATCATTTACCACCTACCACCACGAGGGGGATGTACCACGAAACGAGATTACGAAGTAAACCCGCTAATTTCGTACTATAATTTAGGATAATTTGTCTGAAATCCCGTTCAACGAAGAGAGTTTAATTTATAGCCATCTAAATAACCATGACAGTACATCCGGATCGACTAACCTGCCCCTTCACAGGCTGTGTCGTACGCTTAGCTGATCCTACTGTTAGTATGCATTTGAAACCACTGAAACTAATTTCCGAAGTAATGAATTGATTTTAGGCGAAATGAAATCACCGTCGAAACATAAAATAGCCTAGCCCTACATAGTGAAATGATAAAATAGCGTATAGGCTACATTGGTTATTAGTTTAAAATCGAATAATTAAAAAATCTATTTTATATATATTTATAGCATTTAATAATAATAAAATACAACAGCTGCATGAACATGGCATATGTTTTTCTTATTGGGCTACGGTCCTTTGCAAGCGGCACTTTATTGTACAGAGTGGGGAATGCAGCAAATCTAGGCAAGAACGCAGGGTGCCGAGCAGAGCAAAAAGAGCCAATTGCATTAAAACCGTTTTAAACGTTTTTATTACGTTCCCTTTCCATAAAGGCATTAGATCGGTCAAAGAAGGTTTCTATGCCATTGCAGGTAATTGTAATTCCCAGAACAGCTGTTGCTTCACCCCTGTAGGGCTACAGTAACCCAAAAATTGAACTTGTCTTTGTAGGATTTCCAAACGTCATAGAGGCACTTTACGTTTTGTGTACAGTACGTGTATGGAATGATAACTGGCATAAGAAGGTCGGCAGTGTACTACAATGGTTAGGGAACTGGACTTGTAACTGAGAGGTTGCTGGTTCGATTCCCAGATGGAGCACTGCCGTTGTACCCTTGAGCAAGGTAGCCTACTTAACCTGAATTGCTTCAGTAAAATGCCCAGCTGTATAAATGGATTGTATTTAAAGAAAGGTAAGCTGTGAATAATGAATAAAGTACATTACAATGTCCTGTAGTGTTTAAAATAAATTACTATGCATCACAAGTGCTCAACACATTGCACCATCTCTGGTCTGGAATAGCCAAGACTGTGCACTCTACAACTGCATATAGAATAATAACCTCTAAAAATGAAAAGTACAATATGCACTTAACTCAGTTGAAGGTGAGTAAAAAGTGAGTATTTAGCTTCAAGGCTAAAAAAACAAATCCATATCAGAAACAGTAGCCTATATTAAACATTAAGACAAACTGACAACACCGCTCACGACCAACAATAAATAAAACACATCATTTGCTATGTGTGTGAATATCAGTGGCAGCCCGTCCACTGAGGCAAAGAGGGTTAGTCTCCCTAATAAATCTAGTTTAAATGATTTTTCCTTCTTATGAATTGCATAAATACGTTTTTTGTTAGTTCGCTCAGCAAGAGCGCCGCATTTCAGTTCGTATTTCACCCTGGTTTCTCCCCGACCGATCGTATGTAAACAGGAAGCATGCGCCAACCATTCGTCGTTCCCATGTGGGGCGGATGCGCGTACATTTCACGCTACTGTGCACGTCACAGCAAAGTTCGCCCATTCACAAACAGATCACCAACCAAAACTTTTTAGCATCAGCCAGTTGTTGGAGAATCCGAACATCAATTTCGAGGTCATTGCCATTTGTATATTCTTTTTAATAATTAGGGAGTATTAATTGTATTAATTTATGTAATTCTAATTAAAATGATTCTGGTACTGCCAATGATTGTTCAACAGGTGGTTGTTCAGCAGGTTCAACAGGTGAGGAGTCTGTATCAGCATCTTGCATACTACAAATACATTTTACATTTACATTTTAAGCATTTAGCAGATGCTCTTATCCAGAGCGACTTACAAGATGTGCATAAATACATGGTAGGAACAATCATAGTTCGCGCAAGAGATCAGTGCAGTAATACAGCGATAGACATAATTGCAGGCAGCTGTGTACCATCCCTGTAACACTGGGAAGGAAAAGGTTAGTAATTATTATTATTTTTTAATTAAATGGAGGAAGCAGGGGTGTTTAGTGTTTAGCAAGTAGGCAGTGGTGAGGACAATTAGCTAGATATGCCATTTAGCAGATGTACAGAGTTCAGTGGTAGTGGAACTCAGTCCCAGTAAGTAATACTGCAGGCCCCTAGATAATCATGTATTTTTACAGCTACATTTAAACAAAGCACTGTCCAGGCAATGTTCTCTGGAGGGAAAGAAAACAGGAAAACTTGAGCCAAGTGGTGTAAAAACTGGGAAATGACGCTCTGATCCTGAAGAGGGTGGTGGGGAAACACTCCCAAAATGTCCATCAGTTGAGGACATAAATCGTGTATGTCATATACTGCATGAATTATTTCTTGTGTGTATAAGAGAGGGAGAGAGAGAGAGAGAGAGAGAGAAGGAGAGTCTGTCTGAGATTACTACAGGGTGCAGGAAGTCGATTTGATGGCTTCCATAGAATTCTCATCACAAAAGGGGCAGCAGTGAACTTGTGGGCGGAACCCACGTAACACATGCCGGCAGGGCAAGTAAGGACGATGGCATGTTGTAACACTGAAATGTAAATATTTTACGCAGTGAAAAAGCCCACTGCGAGATCCCCTCTCATTAAAAGCTTTCATATTTATGGCCTGAGAAGAAAGCTCAGATGTAATTATAGTTTATTGCACTGTTTGCTAGTGCTTGGCACAGGGTTGTTTTCTGTGGTACCACAGCAGGCAAATAAAAGATGTGTAAATGTGAAAATTTGCGTGATATTACTTTACACATGACTGCATAATTTATGGGTATATTTTTCTGCCTTTTATTTTCTGTCTCTGGCTGTTTTCCAGAATCAGTGACAGCCTTGAAAAGTATGTCTTGGTTTTATTAGCATTTTTATTGTGCTCTCTATAGAATAAATCCAAAGTTTTCAACCGCAGTAATGTGTCATTGTTTTTGTCTCCACTCCATAGATTTGGGAGAAAACTGTTATGCTTTATGCAGACTTCCTTTTTAAATTCAGTTTTTCACCAATCAGAAATAGAGAATAGTTGGGGAGAAAACGTAACTACTAAAGTAATTTATATGAATAAATAAAATATATGTTAGTATGTTTACACACCCACAAACTAGTTACTAGATAACAAAGTAAAACGTTTCACTGTTAATAGCCTCATTTCATGTTTAAAGGTTAACATTTTCTACACCACTTCATAGAGAATATTATAATAAATGTGCAAATAAAATGTTAAGGGCTTTATTGGGGTCAGCTGGTCATGTGGTTTCCTGTTTCATCCTAAATGAAATACCTCATCCAATAATTCCATGCATCTCTTTTGTCACAATTACAGGTGCCACAGGTGCCTCTTTTTTTTTTTTTTTTTTTTTTTTTGGATTTTCTTCCATTTTCTCCCAATTTAGTAGCCAATTACACCCTCTATTTTTCATGTCAATCCCCCCCCCTCATATTATGAGTTTGCTGCCATAGCCCTGTGACCGACAGTGACAAAGGCGAAGTATTGTCTCCTCCGAGACGGCACTTGCCAAGCCGCCGACCGTAACTCCGGTACTCCAGAGCCACTCCTATACGCAGTGAACTTCCTGTCGGCTTCCCTCCCCCCACCCTGGGGTGGACAGCCAATTGCCGTCCCCTGGTGGTATTCCTGGCCAGAGCCGACTCTGATCGAACCCCGATCGCAGTGGCCAGCGTCGAACGTTGTAACCAGTAGACCACCCGGGAAGCCCCCATCTTTATTTGAACATCTTTTAACAAATGCGAGTCAAACAGGACATTAAAACTATATAGAACCAATCATATTTTGGAAAAGAGGCTAAGAAAACGACAAAGTCAATGGAGCTTAGATTGAATGGAACCGTAACACAGTACTGTGACATCATAGCAATGGCATTCAATAATTTATTTGTGGAATCTGTACAAGAACTTGCTCAGAATTTCTCTACACAGCACTTGGACTTTGCCCCAACTGATAACACCCAAACTGTCTTCACCATTAAAGAAATTACTGAGTCTGCTAAATGCTTAAAATGTAAATTTTAAAAGTGACCAAAATGATCAACTCTATCAAAATCTCAAGAGCCAAGGATACATATGGTCTGGATACATATGGTCTGACTTACAAAACAGCTATAGTCACCCCAATATTTAAATCCGGAGATCTGTCCGAGGTAATCAACTACAGGCCAATAAGCATACTTCCTGTTATCTCTAAGCTAATTGAAAATGGATAGCTGAACAGCTCACAGAACATCTAAATCGGGGGGACTTTCCTCTGCACCCAATGCAATTTGCATTTTACATTTTTACATTTTAAGCATGCAGACGACACAGTGTATGGAAAAAACTGAGACAAAATTGAACTGAAATTGACCAAAGCTACTGTAAACATCTCAAACTGGTTGAAAATGTCTTGTCTGCATTTTCATATCAGCAAAACAGTTTGTATGTTTTTTTCTAAGAGGCCCACTGTTACTGGAACCACTGTGTATCTGATTATAAATACTTGGGCATAATTTTAGACTCCAATCTACTGTATCTTTCAAGAAACATAGTAAAAAGGTTGCCAACACAGTCAAATTGAATCTATACAATTTCAGACACATACGCAATTGTTTATCTACTGATGCTGCTAAGCTTTACATGAATTCTATGATTTTCTCTTACATCTCTTACTGTCTCACAAGCTGTACACATGCTGGAGTTGCTGATTTAATACCAATTTAAGTTTTATTTAAACAAACCCTCAAAGTTTTAGACAGAAAGCCCAACACACACCATCACTGTGACAAAATAAGCAAGTGCAACCTATTAAACTTTGAAAGTTTTATCGAATACAATGATGGCTGCCTTACCTTTAAGATTCTACAGGGGTTGGCACCCCTCCACTCAGTCAGTTCGTAAAGTACAAGACATACAGCGGAAGAACACGTGCAAAAGAGAGGAAAGACTGTGTTGTCCCCTACAGAAAAAACAAATATATCCAATCTACATTCCGAAATGATCATCTCATTTTTGAAATACTATACCCACAGACATCAGATCAAGCGACAATTATCACACCTTCACACAAAAACTTAAGTCTTGGCTGAAAGGAAATCAAAGCTGCTCTCATTTAACCTTGTAATGTAAATAGGAAGTGTCTGATTTCTTTGCTCTTGTCTATCTGGTCTACACTCTTTTTATACTCTCATATATTGAAATGTAATGTACTGTATGAATCTGTAACTGTCTTGTATCAATCTTTCACCTGCCACGGGACTACAGATGAAAACTAGCTCTCGAGCTAACTCTGGCCTTATACCCATTGATGCTTTTTGCGGATATGTTGACTACTATGTGCTGTCCGTTTTAAATAAATTAAATAAATAAATAAAACAATAGAAACGGTCTTTAAGAATTCTTTCAGATTTGCGGGTTCTGTAAGGCGCAAAATATGCCCGGTTGCCAAAATGTGACCGGGTTGCGTCACCCGGGTTGCGTCACAATAGCAATAGCATTCGAATGGCAGCTAGCGCCCTTTGCTAAATTATGGTTGGCTATACAGATTTGGTCAAACTTACTGTAAACGATGGTTTATAGTTTAGAATTTAAGTTTGTGCTGGAATATTTGTAGTGTAAGAGATACATTCCTCAAGTTAAAAAAACATAACAAACCAGCTTGTTAGCATAGACGATAAAGGAAAGGTTTATATTATAAAAAATATTTGATACCAGTGCATAAATCAGACGTTTAAAAAAAAAAAAAAAAAAAAAAATTAAGTAGAAAGCAGCCGTGCTAACTCGGCGCTACACCAGCGTGTGTCAAATATAACACGATTTCTCCCCTTTTAATGAAAAGTCGAGGGGTTTAATATTAGAATTTGTTCCCAGGAAGTATCCAAATATTCATTGGTGCATATGTAGTTTGAAGGTTTTCGGCGTATTTCTGCAGGAGAGGACATGCTTTTAAAAAATATATACATTATTAAAGCCATTTCTAAATTATTTTTGTCCACCAACTAATAGTTTGGTCTCAAACACTATTTCATGTGTTTCAAACATTATGTCATATGTTTGAGTCCACCCCCCTATAAAAGCGTATCTTCTATTTACTTGGATCTATCTCCCTATAAGGAAAGATTCTTATACAAAGATGGGTCACAGCCATAGAGCTGTGATAGATGGCCAGTCGCTGATATAAATAATCGGGGTTAAATTGGTTTGTGTGATTTGGGGAATTTTATTTTGCTAAGTTTTTGCAGAATGTTTACAAGATAGCTAGGTCAGCGAACACTCATGATGCTTGTCACTAACGTGACCGGTTGCTAACGTTATTATACCTAAACTATAGAGCCCCTGGCCATCTAAGGTGAGCCCAGTCCAGCCTTCCTCAGCTCAGGTCAATGGCATACAATCTTGTTTCAACAATTTAGACCTATCTACCTGACTAAGAAACCTGTTAAATGCCAAGAAAAATATGACAATTTTTTTCAATGTAACCATATTGGCGCGTGCGCACATACTCGCGTGTGCATGTGCATGTGCATGTGCATGCACATTATTGAAAATTTGGGGGACCCCCAAGAGCCATTGGTCACTTCGTACCCTGCATACACGCACGCGCGTGGACACATAAAAACCACGCACGCACGGACACACACATACACACAGAAAGCATCTCTCCTTAAATTACCTAACAACATGACTGCCGAGTTAGACCAACTAGAGCATCCACACATTACCTGCGGTATGGACTCCCGCTCAGGAGAGGAGGAAGGGGACGAATCACCTGGCGACTTCGGCGTCTCGCACCGATGTGAACGCATGCTTTTTGCCGTCTTCTTGTTCACTTTAGTGATCGATGCTGCGCCTCATCCACAGTGTTTGGACTTCCAGCCCCCATTTAAGCCTCCCTACCACTTGGAGTTCTGTAGGGACTATGAGAAATTCGGCTGCTGCGATCAGAATACCGACAACATCATCGCCGAGAGGTACTGGAACGTCATGGACTTGTATGGAATTCAGGAATATGAACACTGCGGTGGACTCGTCAAAGAGATTTTGTGCCAGGTACCATTTATCATTCTTTATTAAAACTATGTTCCCATAATTTTGTATTCAATAATAGCCATATAGTAATATTTTTCTCTACTTGTGGAACTGTTAAAGTGGATGGGAGCAAGGGTGCTACCTGTGCAGTGAAATTTGTCATAAAATTGATTTCCGCAATATTTGATAGATGTGAATTAATTTTTTTCCAGGAACTAAAATATATTTGATAACAAAAGTAACACATTAAAGCAAAAGTATTCCTTGTTTAAATACATTTTTAATTTATGTAGTAATACGAACCTCAATCAACTCTATAATAACATATCGGGATTAGTAAAACTACGAAGAACAAGTTCACCACGATTCTTCTAATTTTATGTTTTGAAAGTATATCCAGGTGCTATTCACACATACACACACACACACACACACACACACACACACACACACACACACACACACACACACACACACATGTATGTTGATGCCTATGATGTACGACACCGCACGACGTAACTACATTTCTTTATTGTTGCGTTGCACGGTTTAGAAAAATACACTGACAAATCACTAGGTGGCGCCTAGATTGCGAATCTATAATCAGGGACCTGGAGGCGCAGTGGTGGGAATGCACGTACTGTTTTCATTTGATTTCCGCGCACATACAGTACACTATGTAAGTGAAATATACGGAAGATGTACTACTTCTTAAAAACACTGCCTACGTTAATGTGACCATAACAACAGAACTACTTCATTATGTAAAAATTGTTAATCTAAGATTGTTCAGAGAACATAGCTTGTAAAATCAATATTGAATGTATCTCGTTCTAATGCATTTTTTAAAATCTGGCTGTCGAACCACATGTTAAAATAAGTTTATTAATCTCTATTTTTGAAAATATACTTCCTAAAGATGCTTTTACCATGTTAAACACTCCGCTAGAGATGTATTCATTCATTACATAGACCGTTTATGCTCCTTGTTTTTCCTTTGTTTGGGAATGCATGCATGCTCTAGGTTGAAGGTAATTATTTTGAATCTACACCATTTCTCATCTGTGTAGGTAATTTACTGAAGATATGTTTGTGCATATGCAGAGGAGTATTCTGTTTTGTGTTTCTCAGTTCTTGCAGCACTTTATTGTTCATTTCTCCAGCTGATTGGTTCATCTTCTTTGTTCTGTATTTTTGTATTTTGTCTCACATTTTTCCCTGTTTATGGTTGCCAGGGCTGGTCTGTGTATGTTCATATCCATGTTTAGGTGTCATACCTGTTTGGTGAAATATAGGGGGTAGACAAAGTAATGGAAACACCAAATGAAAAAGCAGTCTAAAGTAACTCAATTGCAATAAAAAATTAGTCTTCACATGTCTTTCATATTAATGTCAATACTAATTACCAATACGTTTCTGCTATAAAATAAATTTTTTAATGAACACTTAAAAATTAAAAAATTGTTTCAGATTTTTCTCATTTTTCTCCCAATTTGGTTGCCAATTTTACCCTCTATTTATTTCAATTCATCCTCCCCCACGAGTCTGCCGCCTGTTCTCCAGTTCAAGGCAATTTCCTGAGGCCGGCAGATCCACCTCCTCCGAGACGGAACCCACCCACCTACTCTTTGGCAGGGATGCCCTTCCGCTCCTCGACAAACTAGTGCTAGCTCACCCTCCCCCTTCCCCTGGGGTGGACAGCCAAATACCACCTCTGATCGGGGCTAACAGCCAGGGCCGGTCTGGTACAAACAGGTTTCGAACCACACCCGTGATAGGCAGGTCACATTCGTACCGGTCCAGCCAAAGCACGGGTGTGCTAGACCGCTCCGCTATCCGCCAGCCAAAATTAACACTTTAATATGTGAGAGATTTAACAGAGCTTGAAATAAGTCATATATTTAGACGGATTTATGTTTGGAGAAAGCCAAACAAAGCCTTTAACCCACAATGCCTGTTCCAAACTGTAAAGCATGGTGGATCGTGTCATGGTATGGGCAGCCATCTTGTGGGAATCATTGGTTCTGATTATTACTCTGCATGGTAGACTTATGGCCAAGGAATACAAAGCCATTTTAGGCGACTACATGCAGCCTATGATGCAAACATTGTTTCCTCAAGAGATTCCCGTATTCCCGATGACAACATCCTTGCCAAACCTGCCAAACTGATTCAAGAGTGGTTTCATGAACAAGAGTGGGTTTCCTCCCATATTACCAGATCTAAACATCATTGAACCTTTATGGGAAGCTCTGGAATGTAGAGTGCAGAGTAGATTTCCGCCGCCTTCATCTTTTAAAAAATAGGAGGCTTTCATTCTTGATGAATGGTCTAATATCCCAATAGAAACAGTTCTAAACTTGTATAACAGTATTCCGAGAAGGACTGAAGCTGTTCTGAAGGCAAAGGGCGGCCCAAAACAAAAAATATCCAATGAGTGGCAGTTCTGTGGGCAAAAATGCCTATTTAATGAGAGAGGTCAGAGGAGAATGGCAAGGTTGGTTCAAGCTGACAGGAAGGCAACAGTAACTCAAATAACCACACGTTACAACAGTGGTATGCAGAAGAGCATCTCTGAATGCACAACACGTCGAACCTTGAAGTGGATGGGCTACAGCAGCAGAAGACCACACCGGGTTCCATTCCTGTCAGCTAAGAACAGGAAAGTGAGGCTACAGTGGCCACAGGCTCACCAAAACTGGAAACTGGTGTGGGGAATGTTTTCTTGGCACACATTAGGCCCCTTAATACCAATTGAGCATTGTTTAAATGCCACAGCCTACCTGAGTCTTGTTGCTGACCATGTGCATCCCTTTATGGCCACAATCTACCCATTTTCGAATGGCTACTTCCAGCAGGATAATGCGCCAAATGTCATATAACCACACGTCATCTCAAGCTGGTCCCACGAACATGACAATGAGATCAGTGTACTCCAATGGCCCCCACAGTCACCAGATCTCAGTCCAATAAAGCACCTTTGGGATGTGGTGGAACGGGAGATTCGCAACATGAATGTGCAGCTGACAAATCTGCAGCAACCGAGTGATGCTATCATGTCTACATGGCCCAAAGTCTCTGAGGAATGTTTCCAGCACCTTGTTGAATCCATGCCACGAATAATTCTGTTCTGGGGGCAAAGGGGTTCCAACCCAGTACTAGAAAGGTGTACCTAATAAAGTAACCACTGAATGTACATGTAAAATAAAAGTGATATACTGCATTGGGCCGCTATGGAACCTAAATGTTCTGACTTTAAGTTTGAAGATTGTCTTTACTTGCCTCCTAGAGGTGAGAAGAGTAGGGTTTCCTGTACTTTGCTGACCTATCATCAGTCACAGAACTTTTTACAGGCAGATGTTTTTTAAGATTAAGAGGTGTGACATTGAGAGTTCTCTTGAGGATTTCTATAAAATGTATTCAATCCCAAACCCTCCCCCCCGCCCCCCAAGAATACAGCTGTGACCTGGGGGGGGTGGGTTATTAGCAAGTTTATTGCAGTTGTGGTGTTGATTTAAAAACGTTGCTCAGTAACAGCCTCGGGTCATAAAACAGTGCTCGCGGTCATAATCGATGTCCCGCTGACGATTCCCCTTCGCTGTCAGCAGGAGTGCTCTCCTACGCAGCCCACCTGTTCGACGCGGAGGACCCGTACACCCCCGTGAGACTGCTCCCCGGCCTCTGCTCAAACTACTGCGCCGAGTTCCACAGGAAGTGCGGCTCGGTGCTGCGGTACCTGACGGACGACCCGGGCCTGCGCGGCGGCGAGAAGGACCCGTCCCAGTTCTGCCGCACGCTCAACCTGGCGGACCAGGACTACTGCTACCCCAACGTCCTGCGCAGCTCCCTGCTCAACGGCAACCTGGGCCACGTGGTGGAGGACCGCAAGGGCTGCCTGCAGCTGTGCCTGACAGAGGTGGCCAACGGCCTGCGGAACCCGGTGCTGCTCCTGCACGCCGGCGACGACACCCAGCGCATGTTCGTCGCCGAGCAGCTGGGCTTCGTCTGGGTGTACCTGGCGGACGGCAGCCGGCTGGAGGAGCCCTTCCTGGACGTGAGCGGTGAGGTGCTGACGTCGCCGTGGTCCGGGGACGAGCGGGGCTTCCTGGGGATGGCCTTCCACCCGCGTTACCACGACAACGGGCGCTTCTTCGTCTACTACTCGGTGCTGGCGGGAGAGACGGTGGAGAAGGTCCGCGTCAGCGAGATGAGGGTGTCCGTGCACGACGTGAACAAGGCCGACCCGCTGTCGGAGAGGTGAGGCGCTCCGTGGCGCGGCGCGGGGTGTCGGCGCATTGCGCTCGCGCGCGGCTCTGTGTCGGTAAGGTAGACAGCTGAAAGTGGATTATTCGTTTTTTAAATGCATATGGCTATGGCTATCTATTGTTGAATTATTATTATTTTGTTTTTGATTTATTAGCCAACTAAGAGGGAGAAAATGGAATGTTAATAGAATGTTTTGTGTTGATGTACCCCCCAGATATTCTAAGAAAAGAAAAAAACTTAATAAAGAAAGTTGTAACAAAAGGAAGATAAATGAACAGGTAAAAAGGTCATATAGTCAGCCAATGACATAGCACAGACTGCAATGTTGAGGCTATGGGGCTCAGCCTGCCATCGTGGTGAACTCCTTCCCTGATTGAACCACTCGATACCCATTCACATGAAATGTGTGTTAGCATAATGGTTAAGGAACTGGGCTTGTAACTCAGAGGTTGCAAGTTCGATTCCCAGGTGGGGACACTGCTGTTGTACCCTTGAGCAAGGTACTTAACCTGAATTGCTTCAGTAAAATATCCAGCTGTATAAATGGATTGTGTGTAAAGAAAATGTAAACTGTGTAAGTCGCTCTGGGTAAGAGCGTCTGCTAAATCCCTAAAATGTCAAATGTAAATGTAAATGTAAATGTACGTGTGACTCTCCTTTTGATTTCAGGGTGATTTTTGAAATCGAAGAGCCGGCAGCCAATCACAACGGAGGCCAGCTGCTGTTTGGTTCAGACGGCCTCCTTTACATCTTCACCGGGGACGGGGGAAAGGCGGGGGACCCCTTTGGGAAGTTTGGGAACGCTCAAAACAAGTGAGGTGACACATGAAATCAATCAAATTTTTATTGGATCCCTGTCTGGGACGAGGCCAGCTGTGTCCTGAAGATACCCAGACATTATTGGATAATGACGTGGCGCATGGCTTGAACCTATAGCGCCCAGCGTACAGTCCTGGTGCAGGCCCCCGGCTGTTCTAATATGATGCATTTGTCCTAAACTTTTAGCTACCTATGAAACGCATCACGGTATGCCCCGTGATCGTTATGGCAACCATGTGGTAGCATTCATTATGGCATCATATGGTAAAATGATTGCCGTGTAAAAAATATCAAAGATGATGCAAAGACATAAAACGTATTTCACTGTGGCAGGCTGGTATATATAATAATAATAATAATAATAATAATAATAATAGCTTTATTTGTATAGCACCTTTCATACAAACAGTAGCTCAAAGTGCTTTACAGGGAAAGTAAGGCATCAAAATATATATACATATATATATACACACATATACATATATACACGCATATATATACATATAAATACATACATACATACATAGGCATAAGACAAAAGTAAAAAAGAATAATAAAAATAAAAATCAAGAAAATACACATAACAATCATACTCAATTCTAAGGTTTAAAACAGAGACAATAAAAGTATAGTCAACCTAATAAATTAATTAATGCAGATTCTCTCTCTGACCGTGATGTTGTTCAGGGGGCAGTGGCTTTCATTCACCAGAAGAATTAAACCCCCACCCCGCCGTTTGCCACTCGTTTCGCTTCTGTCTGCCCGTATACTGGAAAAACCGGTCAAGGATGTGTATTCCTCGGTGACGTCACTGCCAAGCCAGGATTCTCACGATAGTCCTTTTGCGTCTTAATAAGCGCACCAAGTTCATCAATCTTGTTATTAAGTGATCTCACGTTACCCATAACGATGGTTGGTAGACTTGGGCGGAATGCGCGTTTGTATGCAGCTTTTCCAGATCCACGAACCCCTCTTGACCTCTGCTTAATTTCAACCGGAATGTGAAGCCGAGTCCCAGAAAAAACTTTCGTCTTTTTTAGCCGGAGTAGATGTTCGCGCGAGTAGATAATCCTCAGGTTGTGATTATTAGATCCTCTCTCCATAGTCCCAAGAGAGGGGTTTATGGCGGTCAAAATACAAAATACAAAATACACATAATAACAACAAAACAACGTTTAAATACCGGAACTGTGTTCACGACGTGCT
Source organism: Aldrovandia affinis (assembly GCA_029706075.1). Lineage (NCBI taxonomy): Eukaryota > Metazoa > Chordata > Actinopteri > Notacanthiformes > Halosauridae > Aldrovandia > Aldrovandia affinis. The sequence goes on from JAINUG010000141.1 coordinate 54,181, forward strand.
GCTCTTACAAGCGCATTATTTGAAAACATCGTCTTTTTTAGCCGGAGTAGATGTTCGCACGAGTAGATAATCCTCAGGTTGTGATTATTAGATCCTCTCTCCATAGTCCCAAGAGAGGGGTCTATGACGGTCAAAATACAAAATACAAAATACACATAATAACAACAAAACAACGTTTAAATACGTTAAAATACCGGAGCTGAGTTCACGACGTGCTGCTCTTACAAGCGCATTATTCGAACTCAATATAGCAGGTATGCTTGAGAATGCATATCACATGAGAGATGGACAACACTAACAAGTGTAAAATAAGGGCCATTCCAGTGTACTTTGCTCATTAACCAGTGTTATATCTTGAAACTACTCATAATGTTTTTTTTTTTTAATTGGGCAGTTTATTCCATTTGTCTGCACCAGTGTTTTGGAAGGTGCATTTTACCTGCCACGCTTCTGTAAAAAAGCATTTTAAAACTGGCAACACTGGATCTGGTCTTCATGACTGTGAACGTCCCTAATGAATGTTCGACCCTGAGTACACGCATGTGAATCGTTCCAGGTTTTGCTGCAAGCGGATGAGCATCCTTAGTGTAGGCCGCCCGCAGGCACAAAAGCCTGCTTCTAGTAAGACCTGGAACGGTTCAAACCGCCCTGCATCAGGAGTGCCGTTTGCCACCCCTGTGTCGTATCCGTTCATAACTGTACGCGGCGGGGCGTGTCCCGTACACAGGAGTGCTCTCCTAGGCAAGGTCCTGCGCATCGACGTCGACAGGAGCGGCAGAGACGGAAAGCCGTACCGAGTCCCCGAGGACAACCCGTTCCTCTCGGAGGCGGGCTCGAGGCCGGAGGTGTACGCCTACGGCCTGAGGAACCCCTGGCGCTGCTCGGTGGACCGTGGGGACCCGGTCAGCCAGCACGGCCGGGGGAGGATCTTCTGCGGGGACGTGGGCCAGAGCCGCTACGAGGAGGTCGACATCATCGAGAAGGGCGGAAACTACGGCTGGAGAGCCAAGGAGGGCTTCGAGTGCTTCGACGTCAAGCTGTGTCACAACTCCTCGCTGAGTGAGTGCGGCTTCCCGTTTTCTGTCGTGCGTGACTTTGATGTACGTGTTTTATAACGCGGTACAAAATGTCATATAATTATTGTTAGAAAGGTCTAAATCCTACAAATTTTCTGTTTTTTAACGCATTACAAAATGTCATATAATTATTGTTAGAAAGGTTTTTATGGTTCATCCTAAAAAAATAAATTTTTATTTTTCCCAGTTTTTTTAACGCCAATTATACCTCTATTTACAAAATGTCCTCATATCATTATTGTTACGGAAAGGTCTAAATCCTACAAATTTTTATGTTTTCCTTTTTTAGACCATCCCGCCCAGATTTTTATGTTTTTTAACACATTACAAAATGTCATATAATTATTGTTAGAAAGGTCTACATCCTACAATTTTTATGTTTTTTAACGCATTACAAAATGTCATATAATTATTGTTAGAAAGGTCTACATCCTACAATTTTTATGTTTTTTAACGCATTACAAAATGTCATATAATTATTGTTAGAAAGGTCTACATCCTACAATTTTTATGTTTTTTAACGCATTACAAAATGTCATATAATTATTGTTAGAAAGGTCTAAATCCTACAATTTTTATGTTTTTTAACCATTACAAAATGTCATATTTATTGTTAGAAAGGTCTAACGTCCTACAATTTTTAGTTTTTTAACGCATTACAAAATGTCATATAATTATTGTTAGAAAGGCCTACATCCTACAATTTTTATGTTTTTAACACATTACAAAATGTTATATAATTATTGTTAGAAAGGTCTAAATCCTACAACATGTTTTTAATGCATTACAAAATGTCATATAATTATTGTTAGAAAGGTCTAAATCCTACAATTTTTATGTTTTTTAACACATTACAAAATGTCATATAATTATTGTTAGAAAGGTCTAAATCCTACAAATTTTCTGTTTTTTAACGCATTACAAAATGTCATATAATTATTGTTAGAAAGGTCTACGTCCTACAATTTTTCAGTTTTTTAACGCATTACAAAATGTCATATAATTATTGTTAGAAAGGCCTACATCCTACAATTTTTAGTTTTTTTAACACATTACAAAATGTTATATAATTATTGTTAGAAAGGTCTAAATCCTAAAATTTTTATGTTTTTTAATGCATTACAAAATGTTATATAATTATTTTTAGAAAGGTCTAAATCCTACAATTTTTATGTTTTTTAATGCATTACAAAAGGCATATAATTATTGTTAGAAAGGTCTACATCCTGTAATACAGGTGGTGGCTACTCCTGGTCCTGGAAAGCCACAGGGTCTGCCATTGTTGTCATTACTCAGCCCAAGAGTTGATTACAGAACTCACCTCAGTTGGTCTCGATCTTGGTCTTGGTCTTGATGGAAAAAAACCATATAAACACAAATTGATGTGTATTATTGTTTCACATGTATGACTCCTTTCTAGGCTTTTTCTTAAGGATGTTTTCTATAGGAATTGTAGAGAAATTTCACATTTACATTTCAGGCATTTAGCAGACGCTCTTATCCAGAGCGATTTACAAAATGTGCATTAATACATGGTAAGATTAATCATAGTCCGCACCAGAGATCAGTGTTGTGATACGGCAATAGACATAAACGTTGGCAGCTGCATACCATACTGTAACACAAGGAGGGAAAAGTTAGGTGTTTGTTTTCTGTTTGTTTTTTTGCGTCAACATAGATACATAATACATAATGCAGTATTGAACATGAAAGCAGTGGTGATGACAATTAGTGGTAATGGAGTCTGCAGATGTGGGTTTTGAGTCTCTTGATCTTGGATTCAGGTGTATTCTTATTCAGGATTGGATTCTTAGTGGTGATCTTGGATTCAATCCAAGCATACATTCCAAAGATATCTCAGAGGACTAGGGGGAGATTACTTTCAAACCACTAACAAGCATTTTTGTGCAATTTCTAAACACTGGAGGAATAGCTGATGACAGGAAACAAGGCAGTATAATAATACCAATGTACTGTATAAGCAAGGGGACTGCACCGAACCAGGAAACGACAGTCCTATTATGTCATTTGGCTGAGGCGTTTTAGTGGACTGCAGACGCTTTTTCAGGCTGAGTGCTCCTAAGCCAAACAAGGAAATGTCGAGGTGGAAGTGAATGAAATGTCAATTTTGCTCTGATACTGTGAGGTATTTTGCACAACAGAGCTTTGTTAATGCATGCAATGGCTTGTCAGGGCTCGTAGAAGAAGCAGAGACCCTTGTAGTGTTCAAGACCAAGCATGACACAGTGCTGGAAGTAGGCAAAATGAGGAGCCAGGGTGGGCCGAATGGCCTGTTCTCTTGATCAACTTTCTTATGTGCTCGTGTTCTAAATTCAGTTTCTTTCATTGCTAGGAGACGTTCTTCCCATTTTTGCATACGACCATCACGTGGGAAAGTCGGTGACCGGGGGCTATGTGTACAGAGGATGTGAGTCGCCCAATCTGAATGGCCTATATCTGTTTGGAGACTTTATGAACGGGTGAGTTTGGGGATTGGAGACTTGATTTTCTAAATAATTAATTCAAAGTAAAGTATTTAGTCAAGGTTAAAATAAATTTACGCTCCACTTAGATTCAGTTCAAGATGTGCAAAAAAAAGTCCTTAATACTGCTAAGTTCCAGTGGAAATTAAAATGCAGTATATTGGGGGACAGTCTTGAAAATGTGTATGGCAGTCTAAAGAAGAGCTGTGGTCTTGAGTTTAGGAGAGAAATTCAAAACTATCTTGCCACACTTTCTCCTTTGCTTGCCCTTTGGGAAATGGCTTTGATTTGCTTGATGCTTGGAGGTTCTTTATACTGACGTGTGGCATTTATCTTATATCTATATTTTTTTCTCCATTTCTTTTTATGTTTTTTCTCCAAGCTGTATACTGTCTGGTCCATAAAGTTTTTTATGTACCATTAATGGGTTGCTTTACAGTTCTGTTTGCCTTTGTGAAGTTTCTGAGCTAACCATAGTTTGTCCCTGTGGAAGCCACACACATGAGATTTAAAAATGAAATGAAAGCTTCATTTAAATTGAACGGTTCAATACAAGTAAACCTCATGAATAAATTTGACTGTCTGCACCTGGCTTACTCTCAGCAGCACCAACAGGTGAGCCACGTTGTGAAATAGTGAACCAAAACGTGCGTGCAGCAACAGAGATGACACAGATTTATTGTGACTTCACTCAAGTTCACATTTTTTATCTATCTATCTCAGTGTTTCTCAATCCACTCCTACAGGGCACACTGCCCTGGCAAGTTTAATTCCAACCTCCGCTCCCAACCTATCATCTGCATTGGTTGTCTGTTAATGATCACTTGAGCATGATGAAGTGGTGGTTGGAATGAAAACATGCAGGGCAGTGTGCCCTGTAGGAATGGAACTATCTATCTAGTGTCTACAAATCAGCGTTGCACAAATGATCAAATTAATTGATATTTACAGCACATGAATCTGATGAAATATCCATCTCAGTGAATAGAGTCAGCCATTTAGATCAGGGGTGCGCAATGAGGGCCGATCCGTTTTGGGATTTCATGCCAACTTCTGCTCTTAATGATTTAATCCTAATCGTGTTTTTTTAATTAGCCCTAATCGTGTATTCGATTTGACCATTTTGATAAATGCAGGACTGCAGACTGCACATACATCATTGGTCTAGACATTTTACTGTGGTTCGATACAGGGGTAGACCAGCACTGGTGTACAGAGCTGTTTAGATAATTAAGCTAGACTAATTGGTTGGAACAAAAAGGAGCATACGCTCCGGCCCACCACACACCCCTGATGTGGATTATCTATATGTCAGCGAATCTGTCTTTTTTTTTTTGCATTCCTTTGAAAACCACCGTCTTTATAAAGCAGGTAAGTGTTGGAAAGTTTTCACAATCCAAGCCCATTCCCTCCCCCCCATCCCGCCCTTTACGTCACTCAGCACTGCAGTCGCATGCAACACCGTTTTAGCACATGTGCACATGTTTTGTTGTTCTGTGGGGGACTATGGCCACAGCGGGTATATATATATATATATATATAAACATTTATGGCAATGCATACATTTTACAGATGTCTCCCCTTCACACATTGAAGTCATTGTGAAGATGTCTGCCCATTAATGTCAAGTTTATATTGAAGAATATAACATTTTGTTATGAGATTCTTCTTCAAATGAGTAGTTTCATTGGACTATTTATAGTATAAGGGTGGTTTTGACATTGGTTTAATTCCAGAGCTAGATAATTATATTATCAGACTTTCTAACATAGTATCAAATCCTTAAATGATGCTGACATAACATCTGATATATAATATAATCCTCATAATCCAGTAGTTAACTAAAGTGCTCATGGTTCCACAATCTCTCTTCACTGCCAGAGCAGAGAAAGTCATCAAAACAAGTAGCAGCTTGCCGACAAGAGAGAAACAGTAACCACACACGTGTACAGTATGTCGATCTTTGTTGTAATTAATATCATGATAGTTAGTATTCACTTGATTACAATCACAATCTTTTTTTAGTTTAGCTGTGCAATTAGTTTTCTGTTGCTATTTGTGATCGTTGTTTTTTTTTTTTTTAAAGATTTTGTTTCTAATTTTTCTCCCAATTTGGTTGCCAATTATACCCTCTATTTATTTCAATTCTGGTAGAGAGTCCACCGCCCGTCCTCCCGGGCGAGACACTCATTCCGGGCGATTGTTCCCGCCTCTTCCGAGACGGAAATTCTTCCACGGATGCCTTTTACCTTCTCCTCGACGGACTCGTGCCGGCTCACCCTCCCCCGCTCCCCGGAGGCAGACAGCCAAATGCCACCTATTTTTAATGTCAATCCCCCCCTAGTAATGTGAGTTTGCTGCCGTAGTCCTGCGACCGACGAAAGGCGAAGTAACGTCTCCTCCGAGATGGCACTCACCAGGCCGTCGACCGTAGCCCGGTACTACAGGGCCACTCAGTGAGCAGTGAACGTCCTGTCGGCTTCCCTCCCCCCTCCCTGGGGCGGACAGCCAATCGCCGCCCCCTGGTGGCACTCCCGGCCAGAGCCGTTGTTTTTGAACACTGTCTGATATCATTCCAGGTCCCTCAAAATGAAATATACAAACTGCTGTGTCCAAAGAAGAGGTCCCTCGGTGAGCTGGTCCTGAGGCTGACAGCACTAACACCTGCTAAAACAAACCAGCCTCGTTCAAACACCTGCTAAAACAAATCAGCCTCATTCAAACACCTGCTAAAACAAATCAGCCTCATTCAAACACCTGCTAAAACAAATCAGCCTCATTCAAACACCTGCTAAAACAAATCAGCCTCATTCAAACACCTGCTAAAACAAATCAGCCTCATTCAAAACACCAAAAAACAAAAAACAAATCAGCCTCATTCAAACACCTGCTAAAACAAATCAGCCTCATTCAAACACCTGCTAAAACAAATCAGCCTCATTCAAACACCTGCTAAAACAAATCAGCCTCATTCAAACACCTGCTAAAACAAATCAGCCTCATTCAAACACCTGCTAAAACAAATCAGCCTCATTCAAACACCTGCTAAAACAAATCATCCTCATTCAAACACCTGCTAAAACAAATTAACCTCTTCAGGTTAGGTAAAATCCACTAACATATATCAACCCCAGGACCAGACAGTGGACAGAAGAACAATTAGACAATCTGAAACAACACAAACAAAATGGCATTAGACATTGTGAAACACAAACAAGATGGTGTGTTGTGTGGCCCTCATAAGAGAATACATTTTGGTAGACGACCTGAGAGACAGAGACCAAGAGGTATTCTGTCTGATAAGGGGACCTCTGGTTTCACAATGCATGATTCCCAAGTGCTAGCTAACTTTTTTCTCTTCGGAAAGCCAATGTTTATTTTTGCTAAAATAAAGCACCCCGGTCTTAGTTTTACTTCTGGTTTTTTTGGATCCAGTCGGCTCATGGCGTTGCAGGAGGAAAGGGATTCAGGAAGCTGGAGTGAAAGGAGTGTGTGTATGGGAAACACAACCACCTGCTCCTTTCCTGGACTCATCAACCACCACCACAAATTCATCATCTCCTTTGCTGAGGACCAAGCAGGTCAGCGCCCCTTCCGTCCCCAATCAAATTGCTTGTATGATTAATATATTTAATGTTTTTATATATTTCTACAAAAATGCATGCCATTTTATAGTTTATATTTTAAAAATATATATATATATAGTATCATAAAATATAAAAAATATAAAGCAATGCAAGTGGGTGTATGTACATACAGTATATATGTATATACAGTCAGGTCCAGAATTATTGGTTATTATTATTATACCCGACCACAGTATCCCTCTCTGTGAAGTTCTTGATGGATTGTTCTTGATTCATTTCAATTCAATTGAATTTTATTTGTATAGCATTTTTTTTACAGAGAACTGTCATAAAGACGCTTTACAAAAACAGAAAATATCAAGAAAATACCAGGCCTGAACACCCAAAAAGCAAAGAGTGAGGCCCAGTAGCAAGAGAAAAAAACATTCTAACAGTGGCAAGAAAAAACTCCCCAGTGGGAAGAAATCTCAGGAGGAACCCATGTTAATGGGGGAGCCCATCCTCCACTGGCCAGCCTGGGTTAGTGCTGGAGCGGTCTAGTCTCAGGGTGACGGAAGGGGCAGGAGCCCCAGGGAAGAGAACAGAATGGTAGATAGGTTTAGGAGTTTGAATAATATAAAGTTAGGTAGGCACATGGAGAGGCCAGAGTGTAACATGGGCCCCAGCAGTCTATGCTATGACAGAATATCTCAAATATGAGCAGAAAGGGGGTGTATGAACCAAGAGACTGGACTAGGACTGACAGCACCATAACACGGCACGGAACAGCTAACCCCGAGCATTCACATGCAGTGATAGGGTGACGGCAACGTCAGCACAGCTCACCTGACAGCTCTACAGTCTCAATAGTGTCCCTGCTCATCTTTAACTATAGGATTGACTGTAAAGGTCGGTTTTTAGCCTGGATTTAAGAACAGAGAGTGTGTCGTAAACCCGAACATTTAGAGGAGATTATTCCATAGAAGGGGAGCTCTGTGGGAGAAGGCTTTGCCTCCCATTGTGCTTTCAGAGAGCCAGCATCTTGTGAATGGAGCAATCGCTGTGGAATGCAAGGGATGAGTAAAACTCAACCTGGAGCAAAACTGTTTATAGCCTTGAAGATCAGGAGATTAACCTACATTTAATGGGCCACCAAAGAAGGGAGGCAAGCACAGCCCTAATATGTTTGCATTTCTTAGTTCTAGTAAGTACCATAGCAGCTGCATTCTGTACCAATTGGAGACCTCCACAGGCAGATTTATTGCAGCCTGATAGCAAGGCATTACAGTAACCTAGTCTTATAAAAGCATGAATCATTTATTCAGCATCCTGCTGTGATATCTTCCTTAATTTTGATATATTCCTGAGGTGAAAGAAGTCCACTGAGTCAATATTCACACAAGGTTGTTAACAGCCGCATTGGATGTGACAGTGAACCTGTCCATGTTTGAGGAAAAATGTGAGAATTTATTTCTCAGAGTTTGATGAAACTGCCTGCTCCCGGCCTGGATTGATATTTGCAGTCAACTGATTCAGAATTGCTCGTCTGTTTTGCCTTGAATCTTGATCCGAGTAGTAGGCGCTTTCATCTCAGTTGCCACTAGCTGCCGATGTCTTTCTCTGGGACTTCCATGCCAACATCACCTTAGCCACTGTTCCTCATGAAACATCAACAAGTTGAGCTGTCTCCGTCACTGAAGCTCCTGCCAAACGTACCCCAACAATCACCCATATTTTACTGAGATCTCTTCTTCTTGCCACAATAGCGAGAATGATGGGCAACTGGGCCTGCTTTCAATATACATCGTATCCCTCATTTACTCAAGTGTTTCCTTTATTTTGGTGGTTGCCTGTATGTGTCCCTGCCCCAACACATTCATCTGAATAAAAACGCTTTCCATCTCTTTAGGAGAACTGTACTTCCTGGCGACTTCAAACCCTGGTTCAGTGTCTCCATTTGGGACCATCTACAAATTCATGGATCCATCCAGGTACTGTATTATAGTTCATTAAAGCAGCATTTTAACTTGCCTGATTCAGCTGCGCCTGCAGTATATCGCCGTGCAAAGTGAAAAGCTGTGGCGGCTGGCAGCACATGCTTTGGAGTAGAGCGCATGCTTGTCTGCACTCGCTGCCAAACTTACGGAAGACGTTGCGGGCCTCCAAATACAACTGGGCATTCCAAATTGGAGCTAAAAATGGAGATAAAAATTATTTAATATCAATGGACATATATGCCCATATACTCCGCCCATCTGTTTTTGTCAGCATGCAGATAAGTGAGTGCTGTGGGCCTGGTCCAGGCTTGCAGTGTTTTCCCCCAAGGGATTTGCAGAAGATTCAAGAGTGAATAACTTCACAGACTACAGCCGTAATGCAGGGTTTTTTCTCTCTCTCGTCTTGTTGTCATGCTGCAGGAGAGCCCCACCGGGGAAGTGCGGTGCCAAAGCCCGTCCTGTGAAGGTGAAGGGGAAACGGGTCCCGTTTGTGCCCCGGGAACGTGAGTATCCATGGCGCGGTGCCACAGTAACCATGACGCTCTGCAGCAGTAACCGTGGTGCTGAAGCTTTTTAATATTAAAACACATGTCTTTGCTCGGGGGGATTACATTTGTCCTTACATTTGACTTACAATTAAATGTAAGTGTTCATTTTTCCCCTCACAAACAGTCTGAGTTCAGAAATCACCTAAATTCATGTCAAAGTTAAGGACAAATGTTGATTGAATATCAGCCTTAGTCTCTGATGTTATAGTTGGTTAGTTCAGAGGACTTAGTCTAAAACACATTAGGGGTAAAGAATATTACATATTTTTCTGTATGCTGGACTCTTTTGAGTCCCCCAACGAGGGTGGGTCTCAGTTGCCAGGGTTGTCCCAGCCTCCTCTGTGCAAGAGCGACTCCACTGATTGGTCAGACGCCTAGCTGCACATGAAGTGCACACGTCTGATGCAACGAGTGTGTGGCTCAGCTTGGGGGCTGGGAAAAAGCCGCAGCTGATAGTTTGTCTGTGACCTCTCAAATCGATGGAGGTCATTGCAGCCATGATATGAGCCTATGCATACAATTTGTGAATTTCAAGGTGGGAGACCAGGAAAAAATCTGGGTTAAAAATAGGTTAAAAAATTTATATTAATATGTAACTGTGAAGCATGGGGAGCAGGGTATGTGAGAGGAGGCACATGTGGGATTTTTAAAGGAAAAGCTTGACTTGGTTTAGATTATGAGATGGGGATTACAAGCTCCAGTAGCTTTTCTTAACGGTTCCAAAACAGCATAGCAGATATCTTTGGCTGGGCAAGTGTTTATACAGCATCCAGAGACCTCTCCTTTAATCAGAGTAACTCCATCTAAGAAATTGATTCACTTCTGTAACCACATGGGTGGTACATTCAATATTGGTTAAAAATAGAAGGAAAGAAATAGGGAAACACTTTATATACCTTAACACCATTCCATAGAGACTAACTAAGGCTGCCACCTAACCCAGTCGCCATGTTTAATCTGTTCAAAATTTTATGACAGACACAAAAAAGTTTTAAAATAACAATTTTGATCACACATGAGGAAATGAATGGAGTTCTGGAGTTCTCATTTAATTTTTGTCTTTTTAATTTCCAGTGACTGTGTTGGAGTCAAATGAAAAACCCACGAGGCCTCCTTTCAAAAAGGTCAAGTTTTCCACCAAACCGCCAGCGACCATTTTGCCCACGACCACCATGACCTCGCCTGTGACTTCGCTCAGACGGACATATGCGCGTGGAACTCTGCGGACGGAACCAACGCAGCAGCCAGTCAGACACAGGGAAGCTGTAAAAATAAAGACCCGTCCAAAGGCAAAATCTGCAAAACCTGCAAAAAAAGAGGTCAGACTGAAGGTGAAGCCAAAACCCAAACGTAAGAGCTCTTCTGTGAAAAAGGAGAAGAAAACCAAACAAAAGGGAAAAGCTTACTTGAAGAAGACCACCCTGATAGAACGAGTTAGTGTGAGCAAGACCACCCCGATAGAAGGAGTTAGTGTGAACAAGACCACTTCCTTGAAAGGAGTTAGTGTGAGGAAGTTCACTTCCTTGGAAGGAGTTAGTGTGAACAAGACCACCCCAATAGAAGGAGTTAGTGTGAGGAAGTTCACTTCCTTGGAAGGAGTTAGTGTGAACAAGACCACTTCCTTGGAAGGAGTTAGTGTGAACAAGACCACTTCCTTGGAAGGAGTTAGTGTGAACAAGACCACTTCCTTGGAAGGAGTTAGTGTGAGGAAAATCACTTCCTTGGAAGGAGTTAGTGTGAGGAAGATCACTTCCTTGAAACGAGTTAGTGTGAACAAGACCACCCCGATAGAAGGAGTTAGTGTGAGGAAGATCACTTCCTTGGAAGGAGTTAGTGTGAAAAAGACCAATTCCTTGGAAGGAGTTAGTGTGAACAAGACCACTTCCTTGGAACGAGTTAGTGTGAACAAGACCAATTCCTTGGAAGGAGTTAGTGTGAACAAGACCACCCCGATAGAAGGAGTTAGTGTGAACAACACCACTTCCAGAAAGAGTTAGTGTGAGGAAGATCACTTCCTTGGAAGGAGTTAGTGTGAACAAGACCACTTCCTTGGAAGGAGTTAGTGTGAACAAGGCCACTTCCTTGGAAGGAGTTAGTGTTAACAAGGCCACTTCCTTGGAAGGAGTTAGTGTGAACAAGACCACCCCGATAGAAGGAGTTAGTGTGAACAAGACCACTTCCTTGGAAGGAGTTAGTGTGAGGAAGACCACTTCCTTGGAAGGACAAGGCCACTTCCTTGGAAGGAGTTAGTGTGAACAAGACCACTTCCTTGGAAGGAGTTAGTGTGAACAAGACCACCCCGATAGAAGGAGTTAGTGTGAGGAAGATCACTTCCTTGGAAGGAGTTAGTGTGAACAAGGCCACTTCCTTGGAAGGAGTTAGTGTGAACAAGGCCACTTCCTTGGAAGGAGTTAGTGTGAACAAGGCCACTTCCTTGGAAGGAGTTAGTGTGAACAAGCACTTCCTTGGAAGTAGTTAGTGTGAACAAGACCACTTCCTTGGAAGGAGTTAGTGTGAACAAGGCCACTTCCTTGGAAGGAGTTAGTGTGAGCAAGACCACTTCCTTGGAAGGAGTTAGTGTGAACAAGAGCACTTCCTTGGAAGGAGTTAGTGTGAACAAGGCCACTGCCTTGGAAGGAGTTAGTGTGAACAAGGCCACTTCCTTGGAAGGAGTTAGTGTGAACAAGAGCACTTCCTTGGAAGGAGTTAGTGTGAACAAGAACAAGACCACCCCGATAGAAGGAGTTGGAAGCAAGACCAGAAGGAGTTAGTGTGAACAAGGCCACTTCCTTGGAAGGAGTTAGTGTGAACAAGGCCACTTCCTTGGAAGGAGTTAGTGTGAACAAGAGCACTTCCTTGGAAGTAGTTAGTGTGAACAAGACCACTTCCTTGGAAGGAGTTAGTGTAAACAAGGCCACTTCCTTGGAAGGAGTTAGTGTGAACAAGACCACCCCGATAGAAGGAGTTAGTGTGAGCAAGACCACTTCCTTGGAAGGAAGACCACTTCCTTGGAACTTCCTTGGAAGGGAGTTAGTGTGAACAAGACCACTTCCTTGGAAGGAGTTAGTGTGAACAAGAGCAAGCCACTTCCTTGGAAGGAGTTAGTGTGAACAAGGCCACTTCCTTGGAAGGAGTTAGTGTGAGGAAGACCACTTCCTTGGAAGGAGTTAGTGTGAACAAGACCACTTCCTTGGAAGGAGTTAGTGTGAACAAGACCAATTCCTTGGAAGGAGTTAGTGTGAGGAAGACCACTTCCTTGGAAGGAGTTAGTGTGAACAAGACCACTTCCTTGGAAGGAGTTAGTGTGAGGAAGACCACTTCCTTGGAAGGAGTTAGTGTGAACAAGGCCACTCCCTTGGAAAGAGTTAGTGTGAACAAGACCACCCCGATAGAAGGAGTTAGTGTGAACAAGACCACTTCCTTGGAACGAGTCACTACAAACAAACAGGACAGGAGAATGGCAGTGAAGAGAAGGAGACGATTAGCAGTTTGGAGCAGAAACAGCACCAAGTCCCTGCATAATGCAGCACTGGTGAAGATCCGGGGGAGGGCCAGGAGGCAGCGCAGGGCTCGGAGAATGTGAGGGAACAAAGGTCACAGTTATATCAGCCACCCAAAACTATCAAAAACAGCCGTTCTGCTGGGCTTTGTGACATCATAACAGCCAGAGACAGTCCTTACACCAATCCTTGTGACATCATCACACCCAGAGAGACGGCCCTTCTGCCAGGCTTTGTGACATCACACCCAGGCAGCCCTTACGCTCTGCGTGAGCCAAGCATGAACATGGTTTTTTTTCTCCAACTTTAACCCACATTAAAGTTGATCAACAAATTGCATTTACTCGGTGTCTTGCACTTAATATGTTACCATGTGGTCTTGCACGAGTTCTTGTTTCCCCCAGAATCGTGCAAAGAGCAAATGTTTTCCTACTTTGGATGTGTAATTTAGAAAATGACAGGGAAAAGAGAGGGAGATGGGGAGAGAAAGAGAGATAAGGAGAGAAATGGGTTCACACACCTCCTCCTCGATAACTTGGCCCCTGATAACTCACTGATTTAAATAACTCACTCTTCTGAAGGTGGCTCCCAACTTCCTGGGATGCTCCAATATTGAAGAGTGGGCGATACAAATCTTGGGCTCTCAAAACCCACCTTTTCAGACTTCACTACCACTGAATTCTGTACATATAGCCTATTGTCATCACCACTGCCGACTTGCCCAACACTTATTGTATATGTATCCCTGCCTTCTCATTTATATAAAAAAATAAAATAAAATAAAATTACTAACCTTTTCCTTCCCAGTGTTATAGGTATGGTATGCAGCTGCCTACAATGATGTCTATCACTGTAATACTGCACTGACCTTGTGCACAAACTATAATCGCTACTACCATGTATTAATGCACATCTTGTAAGTCGCTCTGGATAAGAGCGTCTGCTAAATGCTTAAAATGTAAATGTAAATGTAAACCGAAAATCAATTGTAAGGACAAATGTAAAAAAGAAAGAATATACGTGTTTCCAATTCAGAGAAACTGAAAGCTATTGACCAAGAAAAGTGTCAGCTGGAAGGATACATAAGCCGGACTGTGAGTTTAAGGCTGGCAAAGGTCTTTTGGCATTAAATGGTGTGTTTCATACATGTGAAGCCAGTATCCATACCACACATATGCTAACACACACACACACACGCTTTGTGTGATAATGTGCCAAATACATGCAGCTATCAGAAGCCAAAGACAGTATTTGATTGCACGGGTAGTGGAGATGGAATTATTTTGGTTCCTGCATATTTTACCTGTAGGAAACCTCCCAGGATATAATTACAAGGAGAGACAGGATGCCCCCATCCTGCATTTAAACAGGGGGAAACCAAGCTGTCACCACAACAGAAACTCTTACTCTGAAATACTGTCTGTTTGGAATCAGACTAAGTATCACCCTGTGGTTCTGTTGTTTTGTTTGTATTATGTTAAGCCTGTAGGCATGTTATCCCAAAATTCAGAGTAATCCATATCCATGGCAATTTATGAAGCATCGTCACAGCATCAACAAAAAAAGTCTAGATCATCTAGAATCATTGTAAAAAATCATCATCATTATCCATCCATCCATCATTATCTAACCCGCTTATTCCTGGTCAGGGTCACGGGGGGCTGGAGCCTATCCATGCATTGGGCGAGAGGCAGGAATACATCCTGGACAGGTGACCAATCCATCGCAGGGTACATACACCATTCACTCACATACTCATACCTATGGGCAATTTAGACTCTCCAGAACATGCAAAGTCCACACAGAAAGGCCCTGGCCGGGATTCGAACCCGGGATCTTCTTGCTGTGCGGCGACAGTGCTATCCACTGCACCACCCATTGTAAAATGCATAGGTCATACAGAATGGACTATGTTGAATCACACTTAGCTACTGTAAGTAAACAGAGCAAAGGTAAATGGTAGGAAAAATGATTATTGGGGAAATAATGCTGCTGGCTTTCACTCAGTGGAATAAAAGTCAAAGCGTTTCAGATTGAAGGTGTGTTCAGACTTGGTGGTCTCCGCTTCACTTTGAGGTCTGTCCTTTGAAGAACCCTTCCTTTATTTCCCTCCAACTTCAGAGATTCCAAACCGTCCTCCTTTGTCAGGCTTTTCTTGAGAGCAAGATCCCTTGATTACACAGAAATACTGATACACCAAGGACTGGAATGGGGAGGAGAATAAAATGTTTGTGTGCGTGTGTGGAAAAGACATGATCTCATACCATAAGACCTTAAGCCTTAAGGTGTCATCCAAACATTAGATGCATATGATTCTATTCTGAAAAAGGCATGTCTAAAACATTAAAAATATTTTGAAATGTTTTCCTGTCATGAGAGATGGTTATTTCGATAAATGTTGCCCATGATGTTTGCTAAATGATATATTATACGCCCATGGTTTTAACAGATATGGGCCTGTTGAATTATTCTGCGTGGAATGCGCCCCACAGGGCAGCTCACGATTGGCCATAGATTTGTCCACGGGGGTCGGGGCAACGGTGGGTTCCGGTCAGTGGGATCATCCTTGTCTCGTTGAGAGGCCGGCGAGTCCTCCGGTCAATCAGGGACCCGGAGCGTACCAGTGCCATCTCATCTACGCAAGAGAGGTGCATTCCTACGACCCACCGGCCCTGCAGCCCAGCTGGTGCGTGAAAAGTGAGTGAAAGGCAGCCAACGAGGTCTGAAAATAAGAGCACAGCTGGAGTGCTTCCCTGTAAAACCTTTTGGGCCGTGTCAGTGTCAGAGAGCTACTTGATTTATACGTCCTGTTTCGTCTGTTTTTCTTCTTGTAAACCCAGAGCAACCGTTTCAAACGAAACGACGTCCCATCACGGCCCGCCACGTTAGCACGAGTCGAGCCCCGAGTGGTGTCATCTGACGGAGGCCATCCTGCACACGAGACCTGACCAACTGATGCGCTCAGAGCTCATAATCTCTAATCTGTAGCACATGTACCTCCGCGGTTCCTGTATTGTCTTCACACAGCTGAAAACCATCATTAGTTACGATTTCTGTCACCATGTTGTCTGCAACTCAGACATTACGTCTGAGGCCGGAAGCTCTTTACCTTCCCGAAGGCATGACGTGACAAGATGGCATTCGTTCAAAGTTTGTGGATAGAGGCAAATCAGGAGCGCATGCATGCCACTTAAAAGCTCTAACAAGAGGCCATTTCCCCAAGGACAGAAGTTTTCAAAACACCACAAGTTTGTACTTGAAATACATTAACAGGTATGTGATTACTTTTCTTTCTTTCTCTGAGGTTGCCAACAAAATAGCCAAAGGCATGAGTGCATTTATTAGTTGTAGGGTAGATTGACTTTAGAAAGGCCCGTTTTATAAACATTTCGGAATGCCCAATTGCACTGGTAATGCACGTCAGATCGCTGCACATTGAATACAGCACTGTGTTTCAATCTGCAGTCCAACAGATGCGCTGTACAGCCATTGCACGGAGACTCCATGTTTTACGCAGCTGCCGCGAGCTGGTTGCAGGTGTCTGATTGGCACGGGAGTCACTGTTGTGCGATGAGTTGGGGGGTGGGGGGGGATATCAAACGTTACCAATGGGGGACCCACATGAGGCTGACAGACACAGTCAGCACGAAAAGGGTTCAATTCCAGGCCATGAGGCGCACCGCTGCATCGAGAGCCAGTGCTTTCGCTGGATATGCCACCTGAAAGCCAACGAGTTAAGATCAAATTGAAGGGCTAAATTGTTTTTAATGAAGTCGTCGGCTGTTATGCACAGCGGTGATTCCATTATCAATTTCAGATCAAGGTCAGATCTGTAATTTAAGACGAATGGAAGCCAACCAAACATCAAACATCGGCAAACGGGGAGCCCCTGTGTGGCTCAAGGTGTTCATCAAGAGTGCAGGCAGGTTCAGGTCGCCGCCTCGCCCACGTCATCGACCTATGACTGTGACTTGGAATCCATCGTGGCGGAACACTTTTGTCCTGCCAGGGGAAGGGTTGGTTTAAGTCAGCCAGGGTTCCTCAGGTTAATGGTGGATTAGTTCTTCCCTACAACACACCAGGCGCTCACAGGCTACCAGCTGGCATCAATGGGAAGTTGTCCCAGATTGTCACCAGCTCTCAGCTGTCATGTAGTGCGGTGTTGACTTGAGCGAAAGTGGCTTCTCTCGTGGTTTTGGTGTTGGGGGTACTGTACCTCCAATGTCCAGCGTTCCACCATCATAAAACAAAAGGAGGGAACTCCCAAGCCATCGTTCTGGTCACACCCTGTCCCCACAAGGGGCCATCTCTTCTGACATAGAGCAGTTACTGAAATTATGTGTACCAAGTGCAATGGCCAAAGAAAAATTGAAAATACGACCAGGTTGAATGTGTGTGTGTACAAATGAACCAAATGAAACAAACAAACCACTTTTTCCCCCCCGTTGTCTCCCAATTTGGTAGCCAATCGTACCATATTTCTGATTCAACTATCCCTTCCCTTGTACTTCTAGCTCGCCGTTGCAACCCTGGGACTGCCAGTGACAAAGGCACCGAATCACCTCCTCCGAGACGGAAGTCGCCAAGCTGTCGACTGTAACCTTGATACAATTTGTGCCACTTTGCATGCGGCGGGCACCTTGCATGCGGCGAGCTCCTGCCAGCTTCCCTCCCCTGGGGCGGACACCCAATCGTCACTCCCAAACAGGGCTCCAGGCCAGAGCTGGATCGAACCCCGGCCACAGTGGGCAACTCGCACTCTGGGGCGAGTGGCTTTACCGTTACACCGCCCGTGGGCCCCTAGAAAGTCTGTTCTAGACGACTCTACACCTGAGGTACATTCCAAACATTTACACAAAACGATCAAAAACATTTATATATCCCAATGTCACAATCATTTTTACAGCAGAAACTAGAAAGGCCTCACGAGCTATTATAACTAGGCCAGTCATAAATGATCAAACAAGAAGGGCAAAATGCCATATTAATGCAGTATTCACAACATTTATTTCATTACGTCATTTGGCAGACGTAATGTGAAAGTGCATGTGGGGATGGGTGTGTCCTTTTTCCCCCGACAACACAATACAGATTTTACTTTCTAGGCCCCATAACTCTTTCTACCCAGAATTAAAGGGGGTGCACGCCATTGCGAATTTCTCCGAAATGAGTTATTTTACAGCGTTTCGCTTCCAAGTACCTCTTTAGAGCAATCGCAAACAGCAGCCTGCAGATGGCACTGAAACTCACCATTCAGGCTTTTGGGCGCTGCCCATTAGTGACGGGCAGACCGGGCAAAGCAGACTTTGATCGAGTCAAAACAAACATGGCGTGATGACACAGTGAACGTGATGACACAGTGCTCTGGAGTAGTGTGTTGACACAGCTTTTCCAAATGATCCGAAACAGTTTTGAAGCATTGTTCCATTCTGCCCATCTCATTCAGTGAAATAGCACATCACGAACAGGCAATGGCAAACACAATTGTCTTCAAATTCCAGTAATTTCGTTAAAGGACTGCCAGAACCTAATTTGTTTTGTTTTCAATTTCCATGATTTATTTATTTTCTAAAATAAATTCTTACACCAGTGTAAACAAGACCTGCAGGGACCTCTGCGGCAGGCATGCCTGGGGACTTGTAACTCGACTCAACTAGTTCTGGCTAAACAGAAATATTAGTTACTCGAAATTTTGTTTTAGAAATATCTACTTTAACTACGCAACACAAGTACATTTTATGTGTTCCTTGAAAAGCTAATCTTATATAATAAGATACAGTATTAACATATAGTACAACTAATCTTATAATATAGTACGAGCTAAACTAATACTATATAATAATAATACTACTATCAAATACTATATTACGTGATCTGCTTGGCAGATAATAATATCTGGAGTGAATATCTGGAGTGAATATCTGGGGGTCCCTGCAGCCCCAATGCGAGCTCGTAAACATTCTTAACGAGCATAAAATAACATAAAAACAAAAAACAAAAACAAGGTCCTGCTGATGTTGATGGGAACACTTAGTTTAATTGCAGTCATACTTACGATAATTTCAAGACTTGGAAAGGCCACAAAGGTCACGGATTCATTTAGCGATTTCTTTATTATTTCCCGTCTCAGGCGTTTCGTCACGCTGGGTGACATTCCAACACAGATCCGAAACAGGTTTTTACGATTTTCCCCAAACACTCATCTGGATTTTTATACACAGTTGGATCAATAAACAGTTCTATCCCACACGTGCTTCCTTCGGCTTGTGCTTGCCTGTTGGTCACTTATCATTTGAATATGCAGTCAATTTGAGATTAGTGACATTATTGTAGTGCATGTAGCAGTTGTTTCATTGGACAGCAGACCCTTCATGATCAATTCGTGATTGGGGAAAAAGAAGTGCACTTGCTTCAAAAAAAATGCAACAATGGGGCAACATTCAACAAAATACTTTGCTCATGCGGTGCGCACTTGCTGTTTCAACACTTAACCAATCAAATTATGATGTGACTCACCTGCGGAAAGCAAAAATGTACACCCATAATGCTGATTTGTATTGTACGCTACATTACAGTAGGCTTGTGATCAATTGCATAGCTTTCCCATGGGCGGACATACGGTGATGGGAGAGCAAAAGAAAAGGCATGGACAATCTTAACACCACATTAAACCCTGTCACCGCCACCTCTCCTGGAATTTATGGACATGTTGCAAACACATTGTAGACTAATCCACAATCTGCCCTATAAACTATAAATAACCAGACTCAATCGACAGCATCATCTAACATGACCCGAATACTGAAAAGGCAGATATTCTCTAGATATTTTGCGGGAAGATATTCTCTTTAATGATTTTCAATTCCCTGAAAAGGCGAAATCATCACCATGAATTTTAAGGCTGGTTCTTGGTTTCCAGTTCTGGCTCTGCTCAGTGACTAATTTTGTACACAGGATCCCCAACCTGCAGAACTCCGTCCCTCCTGACGCTGTAGTACTGTCCAAACAGAGGCGCGGTCTTGTGGATGTGCTTCTCTGAGGGGTCGCATTGACGGAAACTATGGAAACATCATACGAGTACGCGTCATGCCGTGTCACTTGTCTGTTAATGCCATTCTTCTGTAAATTAAATATTGTTCATTTCTTTCTCAGTCTGAGTAAAGTCTTGCGCAATGGGTCTCCAATTCCACAAATTACTATGCATATGTGTAATCATATACTCCAATGGTAACATATATCTTACAATGGTAACAAGCCATACGGGGAAGAAACCTTAAAAGTACTGTTTTCCTTTGTTACCATGGAATATTTGACAAATAAATGTATCAAGTGATAAGCTGTTTCAGCATGTAAAGTTATTTCCTGGCCCACAAGGCTATGACTAATCCTGTACATGCAAAACATGTGGGAAGGACCTGGGGCTGTATGTACAAAGATTCTAACACTAGGAGTGCTGATCTTGGATCAGGTTTCCCCTGTCCATATCCTAATCATATCCATTATGAGCTAAAAGGCTAAACTGATCCTAGATCACCACTCCTACTCTTGGAATCATTGTACATAGGGCCCCTGGTCTTGCAACTTAGAGTTGCAGGTTCATGTCCCAGGTGGGGCATTGCGGTTGTACCCTTGATCAAGGTACTTAACCTGAATTGCTTCAGTAAATATCCAGCTGTGTACATGGACAGCATGTAAGCATAGCACGTAATGAGCTGTGTAATTGCCTCTGGAAAACAGCAGACTATGGAAATGAATCATAATAACAGTAAGACTGCCTCCCGCGTGGTCCAGTGGTTACAACGTTCGACACTGGCCACGGAGACCGGGGTTCGATTCCCTCCCACCAGGGGGCGGCGATTGGCTGTCCGCCCCAGGGAGGGGGGAGGGAAGCCGACAGGACGTTCGCTGCGCCTAAGAGTGGCCCTTTAGTACCCGGTTACGGTCGACGGCCTGGTGAGTGCCGTCTCGGAGGAGACGTTACTTTGCCTTCGTCACTACCGTTCGCAGGACTATGGCAGCGAACTCACATTACTAGGGGGGGATTGACATAAAATAGCGGGTCTAATTGGCTGCTAAATTGGGAGAAAATGGGATAAAATCAGAAACAAAATCTTTAAAAAATAATAATAATAATAGTGAGACTGTAGTAAAGCCAATTTAGTCTCAGCTACACCTGTTGCCAGCTGACATACCTCTTGAGGGTCTCCAGAGGCTGTTTGGGGTCCTTCACCCCTGTCTCAGGATCCACAGTAGTGAAAATACACCTGTTATAACAAAGTCACAGTCACAGACCGCCTCTACCTCTTACACAGTCACAGTTAACCTGTCCCTCTACCCACCTGTACGCAAACGTTTGCAATTAGACCTGCCTTCGCGCCCCTTTGAAACAATTATTTTAAAAACAACATCAATATCAATCAGTTAACACCGGTATCATCTTTTACATAAAATAATTGTTGAGTTGGTCAGTGACAGACACGTGGAGAGACCCTACCTGCCACAGGACATCACTCGATGGAGGGTCACACTGCCGATCTGAATCTGGTCCCAGGAGTCCTTATAGAGAGGGAACACCATCAGCTGTGTGTGTGTCATTTCTATAGACATCAAGAGAGTTGGGAAACAGACACGTCACCTCACCTCACATCACATCACATCACATCACATCACATCACATCACATCATATCACATCACATCTCCCCACATCAAGAGAGGGGAAACAGTGTCACCTCACCTCACCTCACATCACTTCACATCACCCCACATCAAGAGAGGGGAAACAGTGTCACCTCACCTCACATCACATCAAGAGAGGGAACAGTGTTATCTCAGCCCACACCAAGAGAAAGTGAACAGTACCATCTCACCCCATACCAAGGGCCAGACCCTCAGGCTCTTACCACCATCCAAACGCAATTATCAACAGCCAGGTGCAATTAACCAATGCAGATTGAGAGAAGCGTGTCAGCCAATGGGAATGTATGTACTGGTCTAAAACATCCACTTGCATGACTTATATGGAAGTATGGAAATGGACAGACATGCAAACTTGATATTAACATAAGAAGAAGAAGAAGAACATAAACGGTGCTAAATATTTTGAATCTTACAAGATCTTACAAATAGCAACTTGACTTTTTTCACACTAATTTTCTTTAAACAGTCCTACTGTGCACGAATGTCACTCATTATTAGGGGTCATTAACAGCTGACTCTTGCTATATGCATTGACTTGAATTGAAATGATTGAATTATTGAGGTGTTACCTCAAGTCCCAAAACGTACCTCTTGAAAGGCCTCACAGTCGCTTACGACAATATTGGGTCTGAACTGGGATACGGTCACATCGCGGTCCAGTCGAGTGTTCAGCTCAGTCACCGAGGCCTCGGACAGCAGCATGACCGCGCCGATGTCAGGGTAGGCCACCTGCAGTCCAAACCGGCAGAGTCACATCCGTTTACTCACGCGCTAGCCCATTTCTCGCGGTCAGGTAAACGAGAGCAACAGGAAAAGAAACGCAAAACGCAACACAGCTGACCCCTTTAACTGAAAAAACACGCAGGCAAGGGTGACCTTTTAACTGAAACACAAACGCTGGGTTGACCCCCTTTGGGTTGAAACACAAACGCTGGGTTGGCACTTGTATGTGTACTGTGCCTTGTTATGTATTGTATATGTATGTATGTATTCTTTATGTATTGACGTAATTCGTGCTTGCCTTCTTGGCCAGATCACCCTTGAAAAAGAGACCTCGGTCTCAATGGGTTTTTATTTCTGGTTAAATAAAGGTTTGATTGATAACCAAAGCATGAAGGTAAGGCTGACCCCTTTAAACCGAAACATACAGGCAAGGGTGACCCTTAACTGAAACACAAACGCTGGGTTGACCCCCTTTAACGTTGACCCCCCTGGGTTGACCCCCCGGAACCTGAACACAGCCCTTTCCACACTCCTTGCCTTCTCACTGGTGGGGAACAGGGCCACCTGCTCCGCTGGCCTCCTGGGGCTCATCTGCGGCTCAAACTGCACCAGACGGAAGGTCTTGCCGGAGTCCAGATAGCGGGAGAGCCAGCGAGAGGCCTGGTCCCCACAGTCTCTGCCCTGGATATCGTCGCTAAATACCCTGTGATGAAACAAGAGCTCGCCGCAACCGGACGAGGGCAAAACAACAACAACAATTGTACCTTTTTTTGTTGTTGAGATCAAATATGTTGTAGGCTATGTTTGTATTATGTATGGATGGCTCCACTACAGTGGCGGGCCCAGACCACTATAACAGGGGTGGCCCAAGAGTGGCACAGAACCACACGGGGGGGGGGACATTCAAAATGTAATACATTTGAAAATGATGTGATTGCCAACCTAATAACATAACAAGAGCCAGATGAAGTAGGGTGGCCAACCACATTTCTGTGGGGGCAGGTGCCCCTCCCTGGACATGCCCCTGCTCCACCTCACACACCTGCAGTTCACCACGGGGTTGCCGGGTGGCGGTTTGAGCGGGATCCGCAGCTCCTCCATGGAGGGGCCGTTGAGACACAGGTGTTCCCCTCGCTCGTCATCGACACCAGCACCAGGCGCGTCTCCTGCCGGCCGGTCACCTGTCTCCCATCTTCTGTGATCACGAGCCAGTGTCTGCAGCACACACACAATATACGCCATTTAATATACGCCATTTAGCAGACGCTTTTATCCAAAGCAACTTAGAGTAGTGAATGCATACATTTTCAGTATATGCGGCCCCAGTGGGGATTGAACCCACAACCTAAGCGTTGCCAACGCTGTGTTCTACCTACTGAAAGACACACACACACACACACACACACACACACACACACACACACTCTGTCTGTAGCAAGCACACCTCAGTCGCAGGTGCACCTGACAACGACTAATGGGTGCCTTGCAATTACAGAATTGTGTGACCCCGAAAACCATCACAAATCCAACTCTACAAGGCGATGAGGTAACTAAACATTTACATTTAAAATGTGGGCTACAAATAGTTAACTAGCCTATACACATTGTTTGTACACTTTATTTAACCAAGGTAATTTGTCTTCCTATTTGTTTTGTGGACGCACGTTATTTGCACGCTACAAACAATAGATACTGTGAAGCGGATTTGACAGCGGGAGTATTTCTGTCAGGTCAACAAATCCGCACAGTTTTCCACCACAAGAAGGGGCACATAGCCGAATAGGAAGCTTCAGTTACACAAACGAGGCGTGCACTGGACACGACAGTCACCCGTTGGGAAGCTGTACATTTTGTATAGTATCATCGCTTTTTCACTGGCGTGTTTCGAGCAGATGGTTTCATTGTGCAGATCCTCTTAGCCCAGGGGTGTCAAACTCATTCCATCGTGGGCCGAGTGTATGCAGGTTTTGTTGCAACCAGTGCACTACACCAGGTGATTTCACTAATTAGCTTCCTTCTTCAACCAAGGAGGGGAACTAAGTGAAATCACCTGGTGTTGTGCACTGGTTGCAACAAAACCTGCATACACTCGGCCCACGATGGAATGAGTTTGACACCCTGTCTTAGCCTAACGGTATCTGTGGTCTACTCTACAGCATCGAGGCATCTAGCTATCCAATTTCAGCAACCCTAGTTGTTAAGTGCTACTAACTTTGGTATTGGCAATATTGCATTGAAATCTGTGTTGAAGAGAGTCCGTTTTACATAGAGAGCTGGACAGTTACTGAGACAACAGGCTACAGGTTCACTACCTTGACATGCCGTTTGCACGTTATGCATTTAGCAGACACTCTTATCCAGAGCAACTTAGTTCATATTTATTGGATACAATCCATTTATACAGCTGGATATTTATTGAAGCAATTAAGGTCAAGCACCTCGCTCTAAGGTACAACGGTAGTACCCGGGAAATATAACCTGTTTGTTCCAGTTTGGTGGTCATGTTGGGGCTGTGTCCTGAAGCAGGGAGTTAATGTTTTAATAATCGGTACCACACCGTACACAGTCGCGCTATCAGCAATCACAGTATCAGCGCTCTGTAACCGTTTCGCTGCTGAACACACCCCTATTGTTATTCAACATAGGATTGCTTAATTTTTTTTTAAACATTGTAACTGAAATGTCTTCTCATTTCATTTGCTTGACTGTGCCATTGGCTTACCATTGTCCTGGAAATAAAACCGGACAACCTCTTACTCTCGGCTTTGAATGACAGATGGCTGCTCCTATCGCATACCTCCATACTGTTTGTGACGGGTGCCACAGGACTGTTGTGAGTTACGTAATTTAATGATCCACAAACGTGTAAACCGCAATTTGCGGAAAGTAAGAGTGGAAGGCGCGAAAAACGTAATTTGTAATCATAACATGAGAGATGTTTGTTTATATAATACTGATTTTCCCTTTGCAACTCATCTATTCCGTATGGACTTTTTACGATTGTAACATTACATAATGTCATCTTTTTTAAAACGAAATCTGGCCCCATACTCAATAGCAACTTGTAGCTAAACGTTTTGCTTACTGAATTAACTCACTCCTGTTTTTGTCATTGACATCTGTGCTTGATTTTCTAAATCTGATGCTATACAGGGGTTGCTGGCGGGCGTGGTCTCTTTGAGGAAGCCACAGTTCGCATTATTATGTCGATACTTACCGGTCCTTCAGTTGACCGTATTTCAAACCCATTTCTACACATTCGGCAGTCGTGATATTTAATCCCTTTCCAGATTTCATGGGAAAGATAACAAGCTGTGACACAACTCCAACGCGAGTAACCTTTTTTGGTTTTTGCAAATATTTATATCCAAATGCCACTCCGATTGCAGTCAGAAGGACTGCCACAGCATACAGCAGGGCCTTCTGATTTTCGACAACGATGTCTTTCATCTCCAATAATTCAGAGACAATATTTCTACGAACTTGGACCACAGCAAACCGCTACAGACCAAAGTTCTGCAGAAGCTCTTCTTTCACATGGTTTACTTAGCAGATTCACAAACTCAGAAGTGCATTACCGCCACCTACTGTACTGGCGTGTGTTGACGTAGTCCATGCAAAGAAGCGTAATTTTCATTTATGCACTGAAAAGTATGAAGAAAGTGAATTTATTTGTAACCTCACTCTGGATTATTATTTTTCTTTTTCTTTTAAGTGTCATTATAAGTAATCTTTAACAAGAGAGCTAATACCCACATACGTATTTAAAACATAATTACTTGCAATGTCAATACTACCAGGATATAATTAAGTCTGTCTAACTGCAGTCTGTCCTTAAAACTTAAAAGCACGCTTTAATATTTTTGATAATTAGCCATTATTTCTGCTGGTGGTTGGACTGAATCGATTCAATATCATCAAATAATCACTGATCATGACCGACAGCACAGCACAATGCCAATTATTTACATTTAAATAGCCATTTAGAAGCTATTTATAAGTCTATCAATGGATTTACTGTCCTCAAATATACACTCAGTGGCCACTTTATTAGGTACACCTTTCTAGTACTGGGTAAGACCCCCCTTTGCCCCCAGAACAGCCTGAATTATTTGTGGCATGAATTCAACAAGGTGCTGGAAACATTCCTCAGAGATTCTGGTCCATGTTGACATGATATCATCATGCAGTTGCTGCAGATTTGTCGGCTGCACATTCATGTTGCAAATGTTCTGTTCCACCACATCCAAAAGGTGCTCTATTGGACTGAGATCTGGTGACTGTGGAGGCCATTGGAGTACACTGAACTCATTGTCATGTTTGTGGAACCAGCTTGAGATGATGTGTGCTTTGTGACATGGCGCATTATCCTGCTGGAAGTAGCCATTAGAAGATGGGTAGACTGTGGCCATAAAGGGATGCACATGGCCAGCAACAAGACTCAGGTAGACATTTAAACGATGCTCAATTGGTATTAAGGGGCCTAATGTGTGCCAAGAAAACATTCCCCACACCATTACACCACCACCACCAGCCTGAACCGCTGACCCAAGGCAGGATGGATGCATAGATTCATTTTGTTTATGCCAAATTCTGACCATACCATCTGCATGTCACAGCAGAAATCGAGATTCGTCAGACCAGGCGACGTTTTTCCAATCTTCAACTGTCCAGTTTTGATGAGCCTGTGCCCATTGTAGCCTCACTTTCCTGTTCTTAGCTGACAGGAGTGGAACCCAGTGTGGTCTTGTTGCTGTAGCCCATCCATTTCAAGGTTCGACATGTTGTGCTTTCAGAGATCCTCTTCTGCATACTACTGCTGTAGCGCGTGGTTATTTCAGTTACTGTCGCCTTCCTGTCAGCTTGAACCAGTCTGGCCATTCTCCTCTAACCTCTCTCATTATCAAGGCGTTTTCGCCCACAGAACTGCCACTCACTGGATGTTTTTTGTTTTTCGCACCATTCTCTGTAAACTCTAGACTGTTGTGCGTAAAAATCCCATGAGATCAGCAGTTTCTGAGATACTCACACCATCCTGTCTGGCGAAGGTGACTCAATCACTTACACACTATTTATTGTACATTTTATCCCTTTATATATCTGGATGTTTACTGAAGTACTTCCTCCTGTTGCCTCCTTGCCCATGACTCAAAGCTAAGCCCTACTGGCAACACATCTCGACAATTTCCACCAAACTGGTTATTAATATGAACAAAAAATATCCAACACACATTTTGCTTCATATAGGAACTTTATGGTGCAAGTTCAAATTTTAATATTATTGTAGAAGAGCAAAATATACAAAGATTAAATTAAATACCCCTTATTTCAGTCTAGGAATGATCCACATATATATACACAATTTATTTGTGATTTCAGGCAATGTCAGTGTTGACACATACAGAAGCATGTTTGAATATACTGGAAAATATAATAAAAACTAAAATACTTTATTGTAAATCAAGGTAAAGTTGCATGTTCATTGTCCCGCTGTTTGAATGGTACCAGCCACAGCTTTAAAGAGAAGGTAGTGCGCACACATCCGAAAAAATCTTACAATGCCAGGGGTGTGAAGTAAACTGTCGATGAAAAGAGACACACGCAATGCTACTAAATTCTCCAAAACTATTTAGTGCATATAATGTTTTACCTGTAAAGAGCTGCTATACCTAGGCCTTTGCAGGTCAAAACGATGTTTGCACTACTAAAACCGTTTGAGAGCATTCAACAGTGTGCAGTTATACCAACCACAGCTTCTCTTCATATAAGGCACGAGGCACACTGGCATGAATCCCTATCTTACTGCACTATCTTACAGGATGTTCCAGAATGTTCCATTCTTATTGAAAATCCAAAAGAACTACCTTTCCTGTCTAAGAAAACAGAATACATTCTACCAGAACTTGCATGGGGAGTCTGCACTGTAATTGGCCACAGACAACATTTAAATTATTTTTTTGTTTTTTGTTTCTGATTTTATCAGATTTTCTCCCAATTTAGTAGCCAATTACACCCTCTATTTTTCATGTCAATCCCCCTCTCATGTTGTGAGTTGGCTGCCATAGCCCTGTGACCGGTAGTGACAAAGGCGAAGTATCGTCTCCTCCGAGACGGCACTCACCAGGCTGTCGACTGTGACTCCGGTACTACAGAGCCACTCCTGTACGCAGTGAATTTCCTCTCGGCTTCCCTCCCCCCACCCTGGGGCGGACAGCCCAATTTCCGCCCCCGGTGGCACCCCCGGACCACAGGCAACATTTTTACACTAGACAGTAAGCCTTATTAAATCTCAAATGACTACTCAGTCATTACCCCTGTGAGCTGGGTCTCTGTGCAGACAGGTGTGGCCGCAGGGAAAAAAGGGTGTGGCTGGACAGTGTGGGCGTGATTGCAGAAATAGTGGGCGTGGCTGTGGGGGATACCTGTCAGAACTGAAAAAATGTCACCCCCTCAACTGAATAAAATTGGAATGGAATAAAATGCCTACATTTGAACTTGATTGAGGCCATTCGTCTTTGGTAACATTAGAATAAAATGAACATATCTGTACCAATCAAATGCCAGGGTTATAGTTTGCCCATGCAATTTTAACACAACAGCTGGTGCTGTCTTACACATTAATGCACAAAACATTTTTTGATTCTTTGCACATAAAATATGTTTGGGTGTGAGTATGAACGTGAGTATGAATGTGCCTCAAACATTCCTATACATATGTCTACTTGTGTACATAAAAATGTCCACATAAAAATACATATGGAGTGTGTATGAATGTGTGTATGATTGTGTCATTAATCATTACTATATGCATGCCTACTTATATACATAAGTAGGCATGCATATAGTATGGACGTGTGTATGAATGTGCACATAAGCATGTGTACAGATGTGCATAAGCATGTGTATAGATGTGCATATGAATGTGTTTATAAAATGTCCCTAGATGTATGCCCGCTTATGTACTTATGTGCATTGGTATGAATGTACAAATGTATACTCATTAATTATCATCATCATCATTATTCTCCCTTTGACTTAGTGTACTATGGCTATATGTATTCATTGTTGTTGTTTTCAACCTTGTATGTTTGTTTAATTTTTTGCTGAGCATATGTACAAATATATATTGTATGTTTGTTACATTTTTTGCTGAGCATTGTGTTGTTCGGAT
The DNA here is from genome assembly GCA_029706075.1 of Aldrovandia affinis. Lineage (NCBI taxonomy): Eukaryota > Metazoa > Chordata > Actinopteri > Notacanthiformes > Halosauridae > Aldrovandia > Aldrovandia affinis. Next base: position 83,943 of record JAINUG010000141.1, read on the forward strand.
TGTGTTGTTGTTCGGATTGTGAACATTGGTTTGATGCCTGCCAAAGAAAAAGGAAATTTGGTAACAAAAAAAAAGTAAAATAATATATGGTAATTTCGATGATAGCATTGCAACAAATATGCGTGATGTCATGGCTTGAGGTATAAATTCTGCCAGAACAAGTGAGGTGTTACTGTCCTGCATAAACAGGTTTAGGACAGGGGTGGGATGAAACAAGAATGAAAACCCACTGACAGCTCATTTCAACATTCTCACTACAGGTCTTTACACAGTTTTGGGGGAAAAATACAATTCATTGATCAAGCATGTTTTCCCATTGCTGCCATCAGTTACAAGCAAATCAATTTCAAGTTTTCATTACCCAGGCCAATTTGGTCCACTGGGTTAATGCGAACATTTCTATGATAGCAGTCATCTTTGTCCCGTGTTTGTATAACGAAGCTATTTTTGTCTGGCCAAGCAGTCTTTCCTATGGTCCTACGCGATCAGCAAAGACGATTGGCAAATTGTGCTCCAACATTAAATTATTAAAAAGTTCCTCCACTTTTTCATAGCCTATTGGATTAACTGCCATTCTTAAAAATGGGAAGAAATTTACGGCTTTATGAATTTTTTTCCGAAAAACTATTTCATCTCTGCCCAATGTTTTAAAACATGGTTGTTAAATTATTGGAACACTACTCACAGAAAGCTCAAGTCGATTATATTTGAATGGAAATGTATCCACATCATGTCATCTCTTTCGTTGGTCCTTGCATGTTTGGTCATTTCCTTTTTGTTGATTCTGAGATTGTAAGAGGTCACAGGAGCCGGTTTTGAAATATATTTTTAAAACAGTACCTTCTCTGAAGCAAGAGTGGCATATTGCCTAATTAGCCATAGGACCAAATGAAGATGAGCACCTATTTGGCAAGTATAGAATACCGTTTTTAAAAGGCAGATTTGACTATCTACTAAACTACTACTAATACAACTAGTCTGGGGAGGATGGCAGCGGAAACACAACTGGACGGTAGTGCAATTGCTAGTGTTGCACGTTGGGAATTGAATATTTCTTGCCTCCACCCAGTATGGTAGTTTCATGGTCGGCAATAAAGGCTTTTGCGTCAACGTGGGTTGGGCGGCGTGGGCAGTGTGTCAATAAAAACATTAGGCGCTGTCCAAGTTTCGCGTGTGATAAATTGCGTTTCCGTTCGCCCAGACCACCTCTTAACTCACATGCAGGGCGTTATGTGCTAGTTTGGTGACATTATTAATGGGCACATACGAACAGATGGGGTAGGCCTACTTATTGCATATCTGCCCTGTCACACTAGATGTCGAAGATGTTGAAGATGTTTTGTGGCCGTTCTGCATTTCCCGCTAACTCAGGCAAATCGTTCAACGAACGACTGTTTGAAATACAATCTGCACTCAACCGAGCAGTCCAAAGTATTTGAGCTTTGCACTTGTAAGGAGCGGTTCAGTGCACTTGAATGAGAGAGAGAGAGAGAGAGAGATCATCTCTACGCCCATGTCATTTTGTAAGAGACGTGTTTTTAAAAATAAATATATGTACGTATGTGTGCGCACTGCTTTCTGTTACGTTAAATATGAATGAAACAGCATTCACTACAATAAAATGTGGGCTGAATAACTGGCTGGTGTATCATGGAGCAATGGCATGAGGAATTGCAGAGGTTGGATATGATTGCGTGGGAGAAGAGGGACCTTATAACATGGATAACAAGAACAAATGAGACATAGTGAAGCGATTACTGATGATATTGTTGATCTGCGGGGTAGGGGATCATATCCCGTATTTTATATTTTATATACGTAAATGTTCATTATTTCAAATGCAGTAATAATTCAAATAAGTGGCGAGTGGCGGGCAACTGACATTACTTATGAAAATAATAACGTCACGGACATATTTTATTATGTGGGACAAAGTCTACTGTTGTGGGACACGGGACGACGAGCCAAAATGTGAGACATCTGGTCACCCTATGCAAGTGCGTCAATGAAATGTAGTTAATATATATTTGAGTAGTTAATAATATTGCTAATGGACACGTTTTAATGTATGAGGCTTTGATGAAAATACACAAGCTAAACTAAACTAATCTGTGCCACATGTCTTTCTCTTCCTCCTCCCGGACAACTATATACACGTGCACATGAGTTTAGCTCAGTTGAGTATTTCTGCATGTTATGCCACCCAGTTATGTCCTCCATTTTATTGTAGTGAAAAAGCAAGTATTACAACTCGCTCGTCATTAGACATGACGAAATTGCCAGTTCGCTATGGCAAAGGTACTAAAGGGGCAAAGTTGATTAAACCTGATGACCCGATTGGTCGTAATGAACCAAACCCTCACCACCCCCACAGGTAATTTATTCTTCTTATCAACTGGACCTCAGGTGCACTGCCGTCCTGTCACAAAACTACTGGAATGGACAAGGACAAGCCTTAATGCAATGCGCGCCCGTACTGGATTAGCGCTAGCTGACTGAGCATAGCACTTTGACAACAAAACCAGAGCCCATAATCTTGAATGTCGTGAGGTCTAGGAGCAGTGGAATAGTGGGAGCGTGGCTGCGGTGGTAGTGGGGGGGCGTGGCTGCGGGGGATAGTGGGGGCGTGGTTGTGGTGATGGGGGGGGGTGTGTGGGTGTGGCTGTGAGTGCAGTGTGTTCCATTCAGCACGGCGTTGGAGAGCACGCTCTATTATAAGGCTTCAAATTCGTCGATCCTCTGCTTGGTGTTCCCCATGCGGATCTGTCTCAGGGTCTTGTACTTGTCCCGGCCGGCGCGCATGTTCTCCAGGTGGAGCATGTCGTTCTGGGTCTTCTTCGTATCGTCGCGGGCGTACGCCAGCTCCGAGCTCAGCGCCTGGGACAAGGAGGGAGGGGTCAGAGTTAATAGTCATACAGTCCCATAGCAACGTGGTTTACCTTTACGATCGCTCAGGAACACAGGGCCTCCCGGGCGGTCTAGCGGTTACAACGTTTGACGCTGGCCACTGCGATCGGGGTTCTATTCCACCGGCCGCGCCAGGGTTGGCTCTGGCCGGGAATGCCACTAGGGGGCAGCAATTGGCTGTCCGCCCCAGGGAGGGGGTAGGGAAGCCGACATGAGTTCGCTGCGCATAGGAATGGCTCTGGAGTACCGCAGTTACGGTCGACGGCTCGGCGAGTGCCGTCTCGGAGGAGACGATACTTCGCCCTTATTATATTATATTATATATATTATATTATTATATTATATTATATTATTTTTATAAATTATATTTTACTATCTTACAATTTTTTTTTTTTTTTTTTTTTTTTTGCCGTCTCGGAGAGAGATCCGACAACAAATCTCACTGCCCCTTGTCACTGGCAGTCACAGGGCTACGGCAACTCAAAATACGAGGGGGGGTTTGACATGAAAAAGAGAGGGTTTAATTGGCTACTAAATTGGGAGAAATTCAGATTCAGAAAATCTGAAACAAATTCTTAAAAAAAACCCACAATTCAACACAATTGAGACTATTGAGACAATGGACATTTTTAACTATAAAATCACATTAGATGAGGCCGTTTCCACCCCCACTCCACCGGTAAGCGTGACCTCACCATCAGCTGCCTCTGCACGCGCTCGTTCTTCTCGGCCTCCGTCAGGCGCTCCTCCTCGTTGCGGTGGTCGTTGATGCCCTCGCTCTTCAGCTCGGCGCTGTAGGTGCTGTTCTCCTCGCTGTCGTCCTGCTCGTTCTCGATCTCCTCCACGTGCTCGTCAGCCAGGGTGGGAGGGGGGCTGGGAGGGGGCGGCGGGGCCGTCCTCACCATGATCAGCTCCTCCTTGGTCTTCACCAGGTCGTCCTGCACCTCTCTGGCCTGGAGGAGAGGACAGCTCTTACAGAACTAATGCGGGGCAGACAGCTCCTGGTATACGGAGACAGAGCTTACTAGGGCTTGTCAATCTGTCCCAAAAAATCGACATTTGAATATTTGTTCCTAAAATTGGCTAAATTCGACAGATATTTGAATATGGTTTTGATTAGAATCAAAATGTATATTCAAATTGTGAAGGTGAAATGTGAAACTGTAGTCTGGGGGGAGGTGTTATGAAAATTACTTCATAACACGTAATGAAATGGGGAGACGCCAGCAACAGTATACTGTAAACTTAAATACCTTTTTTCCCACATCGGCCTAATGGCAGTTTGTTGAAATGTGATTCACATAAACCTTGTAACAAAATGCAATTGGTAAAGTGCTTGAAAAAGTGCTCTCCTGTGTAGGCCATTATAAGTCCAACTTCCTATCCAAAAAAAGCTGAGGAATATAATTTTGTTTTCTTATGCTGAAAGCAGCTTAATTTGAATTTAGGTCACACTTCAGGAACTCAATTCTTTGGAACTTTCTGAAACGGCGCTTTTGTTTTCGTATGTTACACAAGTGTCACTCCGAAAACTGGGATCGCGTTCAGTCCGAAACTGGGATTCCGTTCAGCCTTGCTGAATTGCCATGTTTGATTTCTGGCAAAAACAGTTGAATTTTGATAGGCCTTTATCAGCTTTATTGGTTCATTTCAGCTAGGCTACGTAGCGATGACCTAACTAAAGCAGGGAAACAATTGGTGCCGTCAGAGAGGAGCATAGAGCACAGATAAAGAGACGGTTAATTTTTCACATATTAGAATATATTTAATACTGTCAATGCAGTTGCATGATAAGGAGACAGCTCTTACAGTGCAGTTATATGGTAGACACTAGGACTGTGATGGTAAGACATTTTCACGGTATGATAATTGTACTACTCAATATCACGGTTTTCGTTCTCTGTATATCACGGTATAAGTTTTTAAGCAAAAAATCCGTTTATTGTACGGTTTGCATATTTATATGCCATTTTAATTGAAAAATAAAACAAAAAATGCAACTGAATATAGTTCACTTCTTGTAGCTGCATGTTTAAATCAATTTAAACCATTCACTTTGGGAATTAAGCAACATTTTTCTTTATCAGCTTTTCGGATCTAGTACTATATTTAGCTACTCTTTTCCATTGTGGCATAACATTATGCTCACGCAGGTGGAATGCAAGGTTTGACTTGTTCCGTCCTCTGGCCATTACATGTTTCCCACATTCTCTACAGATGGGAGATCCATTCTCACCATTTTGAATCAAAAGTGCGTCCATACGAATGAAAGAGTCCACTTTTTGAGGGGATATAATTAGTCATTACAGAGCGCCTTGTCATTGGAATCAGCGTCGGACATCGCAGGTTTTATGAGGGACTGCAAACTGAGATTTATGCTGTGTAGCTAGCTAGCTAATAACAGCTACCTACCAGATTTGGGAAATGCGAGGGAGCTGTCTGCACGTGCGCAATGGCGTTGTAAACAAAATGCAAGAACAGCCAAAGAGGTGGTGGGATTAAATGACATTAACAGACACCCCAGGTCCAGTATTATATTATTTAATATGGGTTATTTAGACATTTTAGTAGGGTAACAGTTGAATTATTTTTTCCCCCATGAAAATAGCTTTTGCCACGTGATTTACTAGCCACGTGATTTACTATCACGGTATTACGTTAAGTTTATGATAGTACTATTTCATATTTTAATATCATGGTATACCGTCATACTGGTATACCGTCACACCCCTAGTAAACACACAGCTCTTACAGTGCGGTTATATGGTATAGACACAGCCCTTACAGTGTGGTTTTAGGTTTAAAGACACTCACCCTGCTCTGCCACCTGTCTGCCTCCTCCTCCATGTTCCTCTTGGCCTCCTCCAGCAGGGCGATCCTGGAGCTGTACTCTTCAAGCTCTGAGGACTGTGGGCATGGACGTTCATTTGTTACCATGGCAACCACACAGCCACGCCCTTTACCATGGCAATGCGTGACACGGGCCGGTGACATTAAAAGCCACAGTCACATGGTGTGACTACTACTTCATCTAGACAATCTGGCTGCTAAGAAGTTTTGATGTTTAAAATGCCTAACAAAGCTATGGGAGGGAATCTACACATGTTGTGGTGCCTCACACAGCTAAAGGTGTGGTTTGTACAAATCTGCAAGTCGGACAAGCCTCGTCCCTCCACAGTGGGTTAAATTTGACCTCGGGGTGATCAGCCCAAGCTCTCAGCTTGACAGTGCAGCTAGGGGGGCTTTCCCCTGTCAGAGCGCTGCTCTGCTCCTCACCAGCTGCTCCTGGTTCTTGAGCTGGTCCTCCGCCTGCCTCTCCAGCTCCTCCTTAGCGTTGAGTGCGGCGCGGCGCTCCTGCTCCAGCCGAGCAGCCTCCTCCTCCACCCTCCTGCGCTCCTGCTCCAGCCGCAGGGCCCTCTCCATCTGCTCCTGCAGGTCTGAGGCACAGGCATGGTCAGCACCGCGGCCCTCATGGGCACAGACAGGCCTGTCAGTACTGCAGCTCTCACAGGCACAGGCAGGCCTGTCAGTACTGCAGCTCTCACAGGCACAGACACGGTCAGTACTGCAGGTCTCACAGGCACAGACACGGTCAGCACCGCAGCTCTCACAGGCACAGACAGGCCTGTCAGTACTGCAGCTCTCACAGGCACAGACACGGTCAGTACTGCAGGTCTCACAGGCACAGACACAGTCAGCACCGTGGCCCTCGTAGGCACAGTCAGTGCTGCGGCTCACAGACATGTCCTCAGTACTGCCTGCAGCTCACAGACAATGACATACTTTCAGCACTGCAGTTCAGTCACAGACACACTGTCAGTACTGCGGCTCACAGACACAGTTCTCCTTCCCGTACCCCTCTCCGCCTTCTTCGTCTGCTCCTCAAACTGGTACAGCCTCATCATCAGCTCCTGCTTCTCTCTCTCCATCTGCTCCTTCTCCTTCTCCATGGCTTCTCTCTTCTTCTTCTCGCTCTCCAGCATAGCTCTGCACACAAATCACAGCACAAGAGTGTCGCTCATACTCTCTCTCCCCGCGCACAAATCACAGCACAAGAGTGTCGCACGCCGCGTGACACAACCTGGAGCGGAACAGAACAGCAGGACACAGGTTTGGGAACTGGGCTTTTATTCTTTCACCCCTCATCGGGAGAGAGAGAGAGAGACAAAGCACGCACGTGTGATACAAATAAATAAAAGATCTTCGGCCGTTGCCCTCACGGGTTCGGGACACAAAACAATAAACCAAAATAATAAACGAAATAAAAGCGCCTTTTGGGCAAAACGCTGTACATTCACACTCCACACAGACAACTGCGACTTTTCAGTTGCGATAAGTCAGTGTCTCACGGTTCTCTCTCTCACCACGCATTAAGCTTCGGTATTCCAGCCACCTAGTAAGAGAACAGTTTTAAGCGCACAGGTACGATTAGATAACTGCACAGCCATGTGCCCTGGCTGCCCTGCCAGTAGGCCTAGACCTACGCCTTCCTCAAACAGCGACGCTCATACTCTCTCTCCCCGCACACAAATCACAACACACAGGTGACGTTGTCGCTCTTTCTCACATTTTACATTTTACCTTTTAAGCATTTAGCAGACTTACAAGATGTGCATTAATACATGGTAAGATCAATCATTGTTCGCACAAGAGATCAGTGCAGTAATACAGCCATAGACTGTATATCATTGGTGGCAGCTGCATACCAGAAAGAGGTTACTATTTTTTAAATATATATTTTTTCCTTTAGGAGTAAACAAGTATACATATACAAAAAGTATTAAACATGCAGGCAGTGGTGATGACAATTGGCTAGATTCATTCAATTTAGTACAGAATTCAGTGGTAGGGGAGTCTGAAAAGGTGGGGTTTGAGTCTCTTGCGGAAGATCGCAAGTGATTCCACGGTCCTGACCGAGTGCGGAAGATCGTTCCACCACCAAGGGGTCAGGACAGAGAAGAGGCGAGACCGCGAGGAGTGGCTGCTGGGCACCCGGAGGGGTGGGGACAGTCAGGTTGCCAGAGGAGGGGTCTGGCTGGGGTGTAGGGTGTGATGAGTGGAGGTAAGGGGGAGCAGTTCCTCTAGCCGCTTGATAAGCCAGCACCAGTGATGGGGAGCCAGTGCAGAGAGTGGATTGTAGAGGGGTGACTCCCTACACACATCACCATGTTCTCAATCTCTCTTCACACACACACACACACACACATGCCGTGCTGGGCCGGCCCCTCACCTCTCCATCTGTCTCTTGTGCCTCTCATCACGGGCCTGGCTCTTCATCTGCTGCACCTCGATGTTGTCAGGCTTGCGGCGGCGCATGTACAGGTCGTGGTTACCCATGCACAGCGCCAGAATGCGCTTATTAATGCGCAGGCGCGGGGCGTAGAACACAAAGTCCTGAGAGAGAGGGAATGAAAGAGAAAGAAAGAGAGATAAAGGGAGAATAGAAGGACTCAGTTGCTTGCACAGAGCAGTATCCTATTTTATATTTCATTGTTATAAACCAGCAGTTAAATCCAATACCTAGCCAATATAATGCCTCAATAAGCGCCTGTTGCTTTGTTGTCAATCGGCAGAACACGTTTTCATTACTGAAAACCTAGTATAACCCAGGGTCAATCATTAGCTTCTGTTTCCCCCTAGTGGTGCAATAAGGTAATTGCAACTGTCAGGACAGCAGTTCCTCATCTGAGTGGATTCACAGCTGCCCTGCAACTGGACGTTTGGACTGAATATCCTTTTCTCTTAACTGACCTACAGCTAGCTGCCTTAGATTATATAATGATAATGTGCACACTCTAGTCACTTTAAATACCAAAAGCCGCTGCTAATAGGTCGTTTTGCAGTGTTAGCATAATGGTTAGGGAACTGGGCTTGTAACTCAGAGGTTTGTGGTTCGATCCCAGGTGGGGCACTGCCGTTGTACCCTTGAGCGAGGTACTTAGCCTGAATTGCTTCAGTTAATATCCAGCTGTATAAATGGATTGTATGTAAAGAGATGTGAAACTGGAAGTCGCTCTGTTTAAGAGCGTTTGCTAAATGCCTGTAATGTAATGTCAACATGAGCGTCATTATCGGGGGGTGTACGGGACTGACACAGTCAATATCAACAAATCGAAACACACACTGTAAGTTTAGTGAATGACACCTCAGAGACCACTGCATGTTGAACATTGCATTAGAGATATAACATGAGTATAAACATACAGTAACATGACAATGAACTGGCTACTTTTCCTGTCTGTCTCTCCCTCTCGTGCTCTTCAAACAAAGGAGGATAATTCTTGGGCAATTAAAGACAACTGGGAAAGTCCTTGTTGTAAGTTATCTCTTTGAAGGAATGCCACAAAAGCATTTACAATATGAGGATCCCAGCCATAAACCTTTTTCATCCTCTTGTAGTGGCCATATTAGGTAACCACATCACCCACTCACATCCCTATGTGCTATGTGTGGAAACCGTTGTGCACACTTAAGGCCATACATCCACATTATTTTACCATGCGTTCTGTTGCCGTGGCCACTCATCTCCATACCAACGTACCACCTTCGATCCCTTTCATCCTTTAGTTTGCAATCCACTATACCACAGATTCTGTTTGGCCAGTATAAAGCTGTTGTACTGAATACCACATTTTCCCCATGCACTATACTGTAGCCCTCCACCATCACACATCTTATTAACGAACATTTGATTTTCATGTACGTTTATCTGTCCGTAATGTATGTCTGAATATCCACAATGGCCAACATCCTCCACCAATTTGGGAGGGTGTACACTACTGTGAGTGTCCTCCAAAACGTACTATTACTTATTTTACTCACAGGTCCCCCCACATGACAAGTCTTTTTTTCCCCATTATGGATTTTCTTTATTTTTCATATTTGTTTTCTCCTAAATACAGTACTGTGTGTTAGTGACCAAGTCACTGTTATGCAAGTCATAAGTAAGTCTCAAGTCTTAACCTTCAAGTTTCAAGTAAGTCCCAAGTCATGAAGGGTAAGTCTCAAGTAAAGTCCCAAGTCACCGTGTTCAGGTCAAGTCAAGTCACAAGTCCCAAATTTCAGGTGTCAAGTCCTCAAGTCACATTCAAAACAAGCCTCTCGAGTCATCCAGCTCAGTCCAGGTCTAGACCCAAGTCATAGACATGCAAGTCTAAGCCAAGTCTCAAGTACTTTTATTTTTATTTACAAGTCTGAAGTCATCAAAATTGTGACTCGAGTCCACAACTCTGGGTAGTGGTACCGTGCACATAACCACCAGAGGAAACGGCAATGTACCAATTACAGTTGACAATTTTGTAATTTGGCAGACACTTTTGTCCAAAGCGAATTATAAGAGTGCATTAACATGTCTAGAGAATCATCGCTAGAGCTAGTGAACAGTAAGCTGTTGTCTAATGTGTGTTAGAGGCTTCCAAAGTATCCAAGCCCATGACCCACTAAACATGAGAACACATTTTCTGTGGCCTACCATACATGTTCACTTCAAATATGTAATTCATTTTTTAGACAACATTGCAGCGTTTACTGTGATGAATGTGAATGACTGTGGAAGGGGTGTAATGCACGGCTTTCACGCGTGTTTCCTGACCTGCCCCTGCCCTTCCAATGACCCACCCGGGTGGGTCCCAACCCCCAGTTTGGGAGCCTCTCCTGTTAGACGAAGACACGACCACTCACCGGGGCCTTCTTGTCCATGGGTTTAATGACAAACTTCTTTTCGTGGAAGGAAATGTTCCTGATCTCGCTCCACGGAAATCCGATCTTCGGAGTCAGCCTGGGAAAAGAGGATAAATGCACTTACGAATTGTGTTATTTAGATCAGTGGGTTAGAGGGAAAACTTTGATGGCCAACCTCTTGAAATGACCACCTAATGGTGCGCAAACTAGGAGGGGTGTCCTCTGGGAAGGCCTGCTCTCCAGTTTGAACAGAGTGACGTAAATGCACACGTCTGTCTAGTGAGGGCACTCTTTTGCAGTGACCTGTCCTCTTTCTCGTCTGTTGGGGGCGCTCTAACACACTGACCTGTCCTCTATCCCATAGATGTTGAGGCCCAGAGCATCCACCCCCAGCCACAGCTCAGTTCCCTTCTTGTTCTTGATGTCAAAGTAGTTGACTCCGTACATCTCCAGGTCCTGAGCAATTTTCAGGTATTCCATTATAGCGTCGTCCCTGTTTAGGAGAAAAAAAATTGCCAGATTGTAATATCGAATAAGAGTTAATCATCCACACGTTATAAGAAGAATGACCTCAAAAGCATTGTGGGACAGAACCGTGTTTCACTCCATTTACCAAGCTACCACTGTGGAATGTTGACTCAAATGAGGTGCTGGAATGTTAAGTTAAATGTTGTTCTAGAGTGTTGACTTAAACGGGATGTTGGAATGTTTAGTTAGATGTGGTACCAGAATGTTAAGTTAAATGGTAGGTTAAATGTGTTACTGGAATATCACGTTAAATGTTGCGATTTAATGCTGGGACGTACTTGAGGGTGCCACGGTGTTCCTCATGCCAGACTTGAATCCGGTCCTCCCATTGCTCTTTGGAAAGCTTGTGTTGCTCCAGAACACTGGAGAGAGGGGGGGGAAGAGTACCATCAGTCATCACTAAATCTTTCCTTGCGGTCATAAGGCACTCTTATTGAACTTGTAATGCCTCACATATTATTCATGATGCCCTTCACCCGTTGGACCGCAGTTTCACCTGCTCTGTCACGGTCCAACCGCAGTTCAGACCAGGTCCACTCACCGCTGGGGGAGCAGGCGTTCAGAGGTCAGGTACCCAGCATGGTGGGTGCCCTTGCTGAAATCGCCAAACTTGGCCTGGACAGAGTAGGAGGCAAGCAGCACGGCAGTCTCTGGGGGGCAGTAGACTTCATCTCCCAGAATGCCCTCCTTCACTTGCAGGAAGAAGAGGCGCTGGGTGACCTCCTGGACCAGCTCCTCCGACACGTCCTCCGGGAAGAACTTGGCCCGGAACTTAAACTGCAGTGGGTTATCCTTCTTCACCTCCTGGGAGCTCACCTGTGGGTGGGATGGGGAGGTAGGGGTGGGGTTAGGGCTGAGATACCACAGCTCCCACTAGCGACGGTGATCTGAGCCAAGCGGGCACACATAATGTAGCAGCACGGCACTCAAGCAGCAATAGGAGATAGGTTCGGATGGAGTTAGGGTTGAAATGTGTGCACGTGCACGTGTGCACAAATGAGGTTTACTCTTCGCCGCTTTGGCTGTGTAGCCCACACGTGGCTGTTTGTGAACGGAATGAATCCCAAGCCCTCCATCACAAGGTGAGAACTATTTCAGCTTTACCTTCTTCTCGACTTTCAGCCAGGTGGAGATCCCTTTGGTGTCCGTGTACTGCAGACCGAAGTACCACACCTCCCGGATTCCCGCAGTCCTCACCACCTGCAGAGGGAGGTAACGGGTGTGTCTCAGCTCCACTCCAAACAGGGAAACACTACCGCAGTGCTAGGCCGATCGGCGTCAGATACCAATTGATTCAAAACCGACGGCCAGATTTACTAAGGAAATAGTCGCAGCACAACAACGGTCGCTATGATGCAGATCTTCTTTCGCAATCGAGAAATGAAACGCCCTCGTTCGCAATTTTGGGGTAGGAGACACCTAAAGGAAAGGGTCTGAAACAATATGGTGCTTTTCAAGTAGCTGGACGTACTGCTCCACCATACCTCCAGTCACTCATCAGTCCCTACACCCCAGCCAGACCCCTCCGCTCCACGTCCTCTGGCAAACTCACTGCCCCATCCCTCCAGGCACCTGGCAGCCGTTCCTCGCGGTCTCGCCTCTTCTCTGTCCTGACCCCTCGCTGGTGGAACGACCTTCCGCAATCGGTCAGTACCGCGGAATCACTTGCGATCTTCCGCAAGAGACTCAAAATCCACCTTTTCAGACTCCACTACCACTGAATTCTGTCCATCTAGCTAACTGTCATCACCACTGCCTACTTGTTCAACACTATATACCCCTGCCTACTCCAAAAAATAAAATAAATAAATAAATAAAAAATGAAAAAGATTTACTAACCTTTTCCTTCCCAGTGTTCCAGGTACGGTACACAGATGCCTGCAATGATGTCTATCGCTGTATTACTGCACTGATCTCTTGTGCCAACTATGATGATTGTTCCTACCATGTATTTATGCACATCTTGTAAGTCGCTCTGGATAAGAGCGTCTGCTAAATGCCTAAAATGTAAATGTAATGTAAATATGGCAGGCTTACACTTCCTGATTACAAATGTGCCAAGAAACGGGTACAGAGCAGCGAGGGAAATTTAAAACTTAAATTTACAGATCAGGAACACAGAAGTAATGGTCAACGAGGTACAGTGTCACAACGTCGTATTACAGCACAGGAACACAACACCAACGGAGGAGGAGAGGAGAAACATTTGGAGTGACAAAAACATCCAATTCATTAGGCATAACAAAAGGAACAGTATATGATGTTAAGAAAAAACTGTATGATGTTAGAATATTAACACCGATAGAACAACAAGTGAAACAATCCACATTGTAAAAACCTTGTTTTGTTTGTTCAATGTCTTCTCTATCTACTGGAAAATGTATGTAAAGGCACACCTCGTAGAGCGCAATACAAAACACGGATTATGAAATTCCTGCAATCCGCAAGATCATATTTGTGCGATACTTTCACCTTTTAAATTTAATTTGTAACTTTTTATTTTTTATTGTGGTCACATTCTTTGAAGAGTTTATGGAATGTGAGCTAGGCTATATCAGCGCTCAGCAAAATACCCATTTAGTGGGTTTATTGCCTATATAGTTGAAGGGATTACAGAATGTATTTTAAAAAATACCTTACTACAGGACAGCTATAGGGCAAGCACCAAATACTAGATCATCTTTATATTTAACATGATTTGACAGAAATCTATAAGCAAATGGACAGGGTAGTGAAGAACAGTTCTTAAACTTAAGTAACGGTGGTGCCTGTAGATAAATCCATCTAAAATGGCCGACCGTGAAAAGTGCAGATAAGAGTGTTAACTGAGGCAGAATGAGATTTTGATAAGATAAAGAAAGATTAATGAGCAATGTGGCCGCTGTAACAAACCTGGTCAAAGAGCTGTTTCCCAGTGGTGTTCGGCTGGATGGCAAACTCCAGCTCCGCATCCATTGTTGTGACACGTACATTGACCTGTGGAGAGCAAACCACACAAACACACGGGCGCGCACGGCGCTTAAAAACCAGTCAAGCTTTACCGAGTCATTTCAGGGTTCATTCATTGTTAAAACAGCGCCACGTAACTGTTCCAAACCAGAACTGGGCAGATCCATTTATTTTGCATGGAACTGGTCTCTTATGGTCTGGCTCCAGTAAGTGGATAAGTCCCACTCTATCTAGGTCTGTCTGGGGGACAGCCCCCTGGGAGAGGGTATCTGTGCTCAGCTGAGGGTCTTGCCCCCGGCTCCCGGTAACGCCTCAGCTGTGGTTAATCAGTACATTTTAAGGGGCTGGGATACGCAGAAGAGCCACTAGGCCAGAGGGTTTCAGGTGCTCCCCACCCCCCGTCTCTCTGTCTTTAAGGCAAGGTAAAATATTTAACTACAAAAAGAGCTATGGGCTTTATGAGCAGTCTGTAAAGCTGTGTAGCCATGTGATCACTGCTGAAATAATGCAACAGAATCATAAACGGTAACTTTATCTTCTCTCTCTCTCTTTTTTTTTTTTTTTTTACTGCTGGAAGGCAAGTAAAAAAATAAAACTTGTTCAGTGTATATGTCAATAGGCGATACGGTGGAACGACTGAGGCAACGCATTCAGAAACACTGTAATTGTTCCCAGCCTAGATTATATACTACTGTTTAAGCACATTAAACCTTTCACATTCTGAGGGCTTAGCAAAGGAGCACATCGTGAGTGCTTTACGAGAATGGAACATTCGGCGCATGTCAGCGTGAGGGGTTTCATGCAGTCTAGACAGCCTCCACTGTGTCACGCCTGATCTAGAACACTCCAGGAGCCTCTACTTCCACTGTGAGCCCCGCAAAGCTGTTTGCTGCGTGAGAGCAAGACCACAGTGTCAGATATACATGACCTTGGACTAAATTCCACCTGCACCACCTCGTTCTGCGGACAGAACACTGAGCCTGAATAATCTTCTGAAATCCACTTAATGGATCCATTTTCATTATGCAAAAAAAAAAACAACAACTGTCAAATGTCTGCCGCGTCTCATTTTTCTGCACCTAAAGAGATTTAGAGAATGCAAAAAAAGCAGTTTGTGGTGTACACAAATCCAAATCTGCGCACGACTTGTGGTGTATACAAATACAAATCCGTGCTCCATTGTGCCCACAGGCTGGTTCACTATTTTACCAAAAAGTGTAACATGGCTTACATGTTGGTGCAGGTGAGCATAAGCCAGGTGCAGAGAGTGAAATGTAACAATCCATTGAGCTTATGTGCAGGTAAAAGCCTCAGTTAAGCCGTTCGATTTAAGTCACGCTTTTGACATGTGAGTGACGGCTTCCACAGCGATGGACTCTGGTGATCTCAGAGCGAGAAATTCACACACAGCCAAACAGAAATATGAATTTACTTATTAATCAAAGATAAAAATGAACTTGATGGACCACAAAGTATAAAGCTTGGAGTAGCAATAAAATCAAAGACATGGACAAACAAGGAGAAAAATGCCATGTCATAAGTAAAAACGACACTCCAGCCAAATGAAAAGTTTTCTCCTATAAGGCTTGCGAAAGAGAAACAAGCATGGCTAGATGCTTGTGAATTTCTCCCCCCAAATATTTCTCAAGACCGCCCTGTCTTCAATAGACTCGCATAGACATTTTCAACATGTTTTCCCCATACCTTTCACTGAATCATAGATGTTTATTCTGAAATATATTCTATATTCTATATTTTGAAAATCACCCCCAAATGAAATATCAAGTCTATCTTTCTAATCTTTAAGTCTGATACCTAAAACCAGTCTTATTATTCTTATTCTTATTATTTCTGGAGACCTATGAAAGGTACAGAGAATAGCATTTACCATTTGAACAGAAGAAAAATATCCCGCACACCGTTATCGTTGCAAATTTCCAATTTATGTCAGGCATGACAATGGTCTGTTGGACCGAAACGATGGATAAATAAACAAATTGGAAATTTGCAAGCACGACAGTGTGCAGGATATATTTCTTCTATGCAAATGGTAACTGTTCTTGTTCCTATGCCCCTGTCTTGTGGGACACTTGTTTTAGGTGTATTAGCCTTATTATTAGCCTTAGTATTATTTTGTAATTCAGAGGATGAATCCCAGCATCCTGTTTGCCTATTTTACGTCTTCTCCAGATGCAGACTTGGGTCAGCTATTAATTACTCCTTTCTCATATTGCACACCTCTACTTTAGGCCCTCCTTTAAAATAATCATGTCTAAAATGGTTACTGCCCACATGGTAAACTTCACATTTGTTCAATTTGAATTTTCAGGTGACTGCCCAGTTCTGGACTGCATTTAAATCTTTTTTTAATCATTTCGGTGACGTCCAAGCTGTTTGCTTCGCTCACAAGTTATGCATCACCATGGTGATGTAATTCTTGCGCACGGTCATACCTGTTATTTTCCAAAGCCATAACTTTCTCGTCAATTATTCCCATTAACGAATGACCAAAACAATGGATTAAGGGCGTGCCACTGCCCCTGTGCTTCAGCGAGAAGGTTTTGTAAACCAAATGGGAAATGGTTGCTCGAGTAACAAAGACGTGAGAATCAAAAATGGTGGCTTGCCCCAGAATAACTGCCAGGCAGGACTAATCTAGGGCTAGCAAGCAGGAGCACTTTCAAACAAATGCCAGCACCACTCCATGTGAAATAAATGTTTGCAATTGGCAACTTCTTTATAATTCTGTTTATTTGGATAGCTCTGAGAGCCTGCTTGTGCTGGGCCAGGCCTGTCCGGGTTAAGCGATGTGTTTTTGATGACAACAATGGGTTTGGCCGCAAAGAAAAATGCCCAAGTTCAATAATGCCACACCTCACATGGTACCATAGAGACCAATCAACAGGCACAAAGAGAGTGTGCTGTTCCTTCAGTCAACAACAGTTTGTGACATCACACCAAAACCGCTATAGGCCTATCGCTCAGCTCAGTTCACAGGGTTAGACCAGAGAGAGAACTTTCAGCTGTGGCTGCTGTTATGGCACTTCTTCACTGTAAAGGGCTGTGGCAATTATCTGGAAAAAAACCCCTCCATGTTTGGGGAAAGGAAACTCTAAATTATGTTTGTCTTTATAGAGTCGTAACAACAAATGTTGAAATGAATGCATTTTCCTATGAATCTAAATGAAAGTTCATTTAGCAAAAACTATGTTTCATACAGACTTTGATCTGGACCGCACAAATCATATGGACCACTAAAATCACATGGATCCCAACAATACTATGGATCATACAAACCATATGGATTACATGAACTGTGGATCCCACACACTATGGATCGCACACACCATTCAATATGGAGAACTATTGATGATGCTATACTAGAAAGGAATTCTTGGTTTGACCTAATGGTAGGACAATGTCTCTGGCATGACACAGCCTCTGAGAAGCCTCCTAAATAACAGTAATAAATTAAATAAAAATTTACAGTTTCTTAACATACAAAACCCCAAATTATTCCAGAGACAAGTACAACTCGAATTACCCAATACCCCTACACAAAAATGCTTCAACCAGTTAATGGGCCTCTTAAAATTCAGGTTATGAATTTAAGCGTCTGCTCTTAAGATAGACTTCTGCAAAATCCAGATGGTGCTCCTGTCAGATAGATCAGCATATTTTTTTAATCTAAATTTTAATTACAATAAATGCTTGCCATGATACTTAACAAGTTCTTTTTTGTGTCACATTTCTAAACTTTGAAATGAGCAGACAACACAATCATAATCGCAATGCCTAAAACCATACAAAATCTGGAGGGTTCCTTCCAACGTACAAACAAGAGAAATGTTCCATCGCAAACATGCAGGAGAAAGAGGCTTAACAGCACTTACAGGTTTTGGCATGTTGAGTCCTTTTCGAGGCCAACTATGGATCCAACCGACAGACTTCTTCTCTTCGGACCCTGAAATGAGAAGCGACACAGTGCTTCCCCCTCAGTAAGACAGACTTGCCCTGCCCTGCCTACGGACTTGGCTCTGTGCTTCTGTGAAGTTTCGACGTACGGCACAGTGTGTCTTTATGAATCATTAATAGATATGTTACCCCAGATTACGAATGAGCCTCGCCCAGGAGAATTGAAAGATAAGTGTGAATGTACAGCGCCCTGCCATTAGTGAAAGGTCGCCCTGCCTCCACCCTTCTCTGTAAATACTTACCTCAGCACCTCTGAAGGCCCGACCCTTGACCGGACATAAAGGTGTAAACTTCTTAGACATGCCGCTAGCCCCAACAGTGTGAACAGTTGAGGGAACTTTTTTTTTTTTAACATTTTTACACACTGAAACCGATACAACGAGGAATGAAGATAACTATTCGGCATATAAAACGTTGCCATTTGCTTCAAAAATGTTGACAGTTTTAACCTCATATAGTATACCAAGGAAAGAGTCTTTGTTTTAAACCAGTCATTTCTATTTCGTAATGTTATTCTATGACATTGCAGTAACACACATAGCATAATGCGTAGACAATGTGTGTTAAATTAGTGCATATGTGAAACATAACATAGGATATATCATTCAATGAACAATGCCATTCTATATTTTATTTTCACCAAGGATCCTGGTGCTGTTGAATACCTGTCATTCCCCATGTACCTCCTTCAGACAGAAATGTCCCAAAAGAAGTTGATAAACTATGTGGAATATGTATTTCCTTAATACTATATATTTATTAAATAATTATCAGCTTTCAATGGACTTCTTCGCCATTTATTCAAATTCACGCATTCCCAACACGTTGATTTGTTCATAACTATAATTTGCTTTTATTGCTAGCTAGCAATCTAGATACCGAGCAAACCTTCAGCACGTAGTCCTTGAAGCACCTGTTAACGCATTCCCTTTGGTAAAAAAATTATAAAGAACTCAAGGCAAAATAAAGCACAGGCTTGCGTCTCAACCTAATGCGGATCACAATGCATTTCAGTTGGCTCGTGCGATTTCTCAAATATCTTTGTGTGACTTTCTCACCTCTGCGACACAGCCGGTGCGATTTGAGAGAAGCTCTTCTGCCCAGGGCACTGCTGGATTCGGCGCAGCTGCAATATGGCTGATCCTTTGACTAAAAGCGCTCACTTCGCTGCTCAGTCCAGATTGCACGGGTTTTGCAGCTTCCTGTTTGTCACCGCTGGAAGGAGCGCGCGACTCCTGACTCGCACGAGCCGCTCCACAATCCAGTGTAGAGGGAAAATTAGTTCCTGTGCCCTCGGGTTCAACCCGTTTTCAGAAAGGACACCAGCAGAACATTACAAAATACTTGTTTTTCGTATTATTAAAATTGATTTAACTTTCCTTTTCATAACTAAATCAGATTCGGAGAATGTGATGGCCGTTATATAAGCAACAATTTCAATTTATTAAATGTTGTAGTATGTTGAATAACCACACAACGCCCTGCTAAATTGTATTACTTTCCAGCAAATGGGTTTAATCACACGTAAGGGAGACAATATCTGTGACACACAGAAGGGACATACATTTTTTCCAAATTCAATATAACCACTTGTGTATTTTAAGGTCGCCTAAAAGTTGACCCAAAAAAATCAGGGATATTAAAGTTTTAATGCCAGAGCACTGTTACTTGAACTATGGTAGGACACTGCACTGATTTTCAAAATGGAACTGTACCATATGTGGCTTCATTTCAGACAAAATGCTCACAGGGTTCCCACGCGTTATGTTATTCTGCCATGAAAATGGATGAAAAAGCTCTGTCATGTCAATTGCTGATTCCATGTAATGTTATAGATTATTTTAGTCTTTTCCAATAACGTTACCGAAAAATGCCTGTTCCTCTGACACCGTTGTTGTCACCTGCACCTGTGTTCTCTCACACACATACACAATGCAAATTTTATTTGCATAGCGATTTTCACAATTGAATTGTCACAAAACGCTTAACAGAGGGGGAGCCCAGGCCTAGACCCCCCCCAAAAGCAAGCCTAAAGGCAACAGTGGCAAGGAAAAACTCCCTTGATAGGGAGAAACCTTGGGAGGAACCAGACTAAAAGTGGGGGAGCCCATCCTCTTCTGGCTGGCACAGGGTGTGTCCAAAAAATACCATATCATGGTCAGTCCAAGGTGACTCAGGGCTAAATGACTTTGTGTTTCCTGAGTTAGGTAGTCAGTGGGTTGGGGGGGGTAAGCCATGTGAAGAGGGTCCAGATCCAGGAACTGGGGTAGGCATGGGGGTGAGGGTTAGGCTAGGCTGAAAATATGTGTTTTTAATCTAGACTTAAAAATGTAAACTGTGTCCGAATCCCTAAAATGCTTTGGTAAACCATTCCACAACAGAGGAGCTCTAAAAGAGAAGGCTCTACCACCAGCTGTGCTTTTCAAAATTCTAGGGAGTAATAGATGGGTGGCTTCTTGTGAACGAAGCAGTCGTGTCGGCTTATAAGGGGCAATCATTTCGGTCAGATATACAGGTGCAAGTCCGTTCATTGCTTTAAAAGTTAGCAACAGTACTTTATAATCAGCCCGATATTTAACAGGAAGCCAATGTAGTGATGCTAACACAGGAGTAATGTGCTCATACTTCTTGGATCTAGTCAAAATAGATGCTGTATTCTGTACTAGTTGAAGACTCTTAAGAGAGCTACTAGAGAAGCCAGATAATAAGGCATTACAATAGTCTAGCCTCGATGCGACAAAAGCATGCATAAAGGTTTTTGCATCCTCTAATGACAGAATGTGCCTAATTTTAGCTATGTTTCTTAGGTGAAAGAAGGCTACTCTGGAAGTGTTTTTAATATGAGTGTCAAATGTAAAATCTTGATCAATAATAAAACCAAGGTTTGCCCGTCCACGCAAACCAACCAGGTTTTCTAGCCTGTGAAGGAGAATCTGGTGGTCAATAGTGTCAAAAGCAGCACTTATGTCAAGGAAAGAATAGAAACACAACCAGTATCCGATGCTAACAGTAAATCATTTACAACTTGGGCCCTCTCAGTGCTATGGTTTGGTCTAAAACCTGATTGTAGTGTTTCATACAGATTATTAGTCTTTAGGAAAGCAGAAATGGGCCTATAGTCCTTCAGATTAACAGGATCAAGATTTGGTTTCTTTAGAAGAGGCTTGATTACTGCCACTTTTAAAGACTTAGGTACGCAACCCAATAATAGGGATGTATTTATGATATCTAACATGGGCTGGCCTAGCACAGGCAAAAGCTCTTTAATAAGCTTTGTTGGTATGGGGTCTAACAGATATGTAGATGATTTGGAGGACATAACCAGTTTGTTAAATTTATCCAGATCCAAGGGAGTGAAAAACTCAAGGGTCTCTACGCAACCCTGCTCCTGATAGCCCTGTGCCATCTCGGGAGTAGGAGTGCTAGATATTGGAGTCATTTTCATAATTTGTTCTCTGATTGTCTTATCAGTAATCAGTAAACGAGTTCATTAAGTCATTAGAATTGTAGTTAGAAGGATAACTGCTGTAATCTGAAGACTGATTTTTTGTCAGTTTAGCTACCGTGTTAAATAGAAATCTTGGGTTGTTTTTATTCTGGTCAATTAATTTTGAGAAGTACGATGACCTAGCTGTAGTAAGGGCGTGCTTGTATTCTATGAGGCTGTCCTTCCAAGCAGAGCGAAAAACCTCTAAATTGGTAGAGCGCCATCTGCGTTCTAATTTCCTGGAAACTTGTTTAAGGGCACGGGTATGGTCAGTAAACTAGGGTGTACGTTTCTTCTGACTGCATTTTTTCCTCTTGAGGGGTGCGACAGCATCAAGTGTATTCCGTAAAATATGATTTACCGCATCTGTTTGATGATCAATCGACAAAAAGCTATTTGGGTCCTGACTTGATACTAAAGATTCGGGAAGTATGTTTATACATTTGAAGCCGTCAATGAATTTATAGAGCAGCTGGAATAGTATCTAGGTTCCGATTTAATGGGAAATATTTACCTGAATTTCGAAAGTAATCTAAAAATGATCCGATAGTACAGGATTATGGGGAGACATAATGATATTCTCTACATCGATACCATAGGATAACACTAAGTCTAAGGTATGGTTGTGGCAGTGGGTTGGTTCAGACATATTTTGAAAAAAACCCAACAGAGTCAATAATAGCTGCAAAAGCCAATCCTAAAGGGTCACTGTCATTATCAACATGTATGTTGAAATCTCCAACAATCACAACTTTATCTGCCATAGTTGCCAAGCTTGATAAACACTCTACAAACTCAGAAAGAAAGACAGTATACGGTCCAGGTGGTCTATAAATAGTTACTAAGAGGAAGGATTACACTGACGTAATTTTATCTTTTGACCGTCCAGAAAGCATAACAACTTATCCCCACATTTAGGTATGAAACTACATTTTGTTGCAAAAATCACAGCAACACCGCCCCCTCTACTGGACAGATGCGGTGTTTGACAGCTAGCATAACCATCAGGAGATGCCTCATTAAGTGCACTGTATTCGTCAGGCCTAAGCCAGGTTTCAGTGAAACTAATCAGGTCAAAACTATGGTCCGTGATTAGTTCATTCACAAGAACCGCCTTGGGGGAAAGTGATCTAACATTTAACAATCCACATTTAAGATATGTCTTATTCCAGGCAACACTTACAGCAGGCTGAGAGGTTT
The DNA here is from genome assembly GCA_029706075.1 of Aldrovandia affinis. NCBI lineage: Eukaryota > Metazoa > Chordata > Actinopteri > Notacanthiformes > Halosauridae > Aldrovandia > Aldrovandia affinis. The sequence continues at coordinate 106,669 of JAINUG010000141.1, forward strand.
TAATATAAATACGATTATGTACACAAATGCCACGACAGCCAGTGTGCTCAGACACCTTTTTATTTCTAAAACCATTTCCAAAACGAGGGATAGACACAGTCTCAATAGCTAAGCTAGTCACGGGTTTTTCGATGCTAGCAGACAGTAGTTTAGGACCAGAAGTCTGCTGCCTGGCTAGCGCTCTGAGAGGTCACAAATTTTGCGAGATTAGACTACGGGAAAAATGTCTAGATAGTAGAAGAGCACCTCTCCATCTCGGGTGGAGTCCGTCTCTCTTCATTAAGCCAGGCTTTCCCCAAAAAGTAGGCCAATTGTTTATGAAGCCCAAGTCGTTGTCAGTACACCAGTTAGCCAGCCAGCGATTTAGTGATGTGAGTCTACTGTAGACTTCGTCACTCCTACGGGCTGGGATAGGGCCAGAGATGATTCCTTACTGTAAAGTTGTTTTCTTGGTGTTAGAACAGAAAACCACGGGGTTGGAGTCCCTTAATTGATCAAATTCACGAAGATTCAACGAAAACGTAGGTTATGAATCTGGTAAAAGTTATTTCGAAGTAGAGAAGCAAGTTGAAAGCGCGCTATCGTTTCAAACAATGAGTGGAACAGGATCCAGAAATCTAGAAACAACGATCCGTTTCTCGATTTCATGCCAACTTCTGCTCTTAATTATTTAGTTAGCTCAATCATTTACATGATCTGACATTTTAGCTACATTTCTTGATAAGCCCATAAATGACAGTTGAAGACTGTTCTTGTGTTCCCGTATGAAACATGTTACTGTGGTCTAATCTACAAAAAAAATGGTATATTATATTAAGTAAACCAGCATTGGTGTATCCAACTAATGAGCTAATTGGGCCAGGGTAATAGGTAGAAACAAAAACCTGAATACACACCGGGCCTCCAGGACCAGAATTGCCCACCCCTGCTCTAGTTCTTTGAGATGAAGGTGGTGGAAATCTACTCCACTCCACACATTTATCAATTAAAGGATAAATTAGAAAGTGTTGAGTACCAACAAAAACCATCACACCGTGCAGCTCTCCAGGACAGCAGTTATTTCACTTTCACTGGTTTACAATGGTCCAGAGGTGGATTTATACAATTATTGCACTGCACAGCTCTCTTTTCATATCTATATGAAACATTACAGAAGGTAAATTTACATTCACAATGTATGTATGCATGTATGTATGTGCAGTGCCCCTTTAAAGTCTACACTCTGTCTCAATGTCACATTTTGCTGCCTTACAGCCTGAAATTTAAACACATTAAATCATAAAACATTTTATCCTACAATTCCCAAGTGAAAAAAGTTCTCAACATTTCTGAACATTTCTTTGCATAAAGGTGTGATGATTGTTGAGCTTGACATGCCATTAGTGTAGCATTCACCATGGGCATTGATGCTGGCCTAATCTACCTCCATCTTTTTCAGATTCAAAACCAATCCTGTGATTCAAACCAGTGGTGGAATACACTGGAGTTCACAAAGAGCAGCAGTCAGAACAGGTAATATAGGACATTTGAAGGACAAATTAATCGGACAAGGTGTGACCTCAGCAGCACAGATAAGGAATCGAGTGATTAACATCAAAGTTCTTTTTAGCCTTTGGAGGACCAAATGTGCTCCTATATCAGGATAGTCATGTGACCAAACCTTAACTGTAAGACAGCGCATATTGTTCACACAGCCAAGCACCAGTGAGAAATTATGGTCACACAGCTAGGCGATCACATCACTAGCTAGCTTCTATTAAATCAGAACGTTCAGGGTCCCAACACGACACGATCATAACTACAAATTAAATTAAGAGAAATTCTTTTTTTTTCTTCTTCTTCTTCTTTCCTTTCCCAAAAGTCAAAGCTCAGAACTCATCTCTGATGCTGAACTGGGGCTGGTCCTCAGGCTGAAAGTCCTTGTTTGGACTCCCGTCCTCATTAAGGATGCGTCTGTACGTGTAGCCCACGATCGGATACTTGGCTTTGTACGTTCCGCTGAACATGCTCTCAAGAGACTGCAGTTGCTCCTCCGTCAGTCCCGTCTGCCAGCGAGAGAGGGAGGAATATTAACTATTTGTATTTTTCATATTACTGTACTATTAATTAATATAATAAGTTTTATTAATGACTATTTATAACATGAAATAATATTAGCAATGTAAGGCACCCTGGATAAAATGATAATACTGTGTTTGTATGTTGTGTGCACATTCACTTCTGCCAGTGCATGAGAGGCTAAAAGTGCTTTGTTAAAAATTGCACTGGTCTGTGTGTGTAAACAAGTGTGTGTGTGTGTATACCAAAATCCATTTGTGTGTGTGTGTGATTAAAATGCGACAATTTCGATTAATTAATTGCTCTAATTAATTGAGATCTCCCCCACTCACAGTGTCATGGGTTAGGTCTTCAGGGTCCAGAGACATTTTGGCCACAGCTCTCGTGCTGTCCCTCCCCACCAGTGCATTGTAGGAGTAAGCAATGCACAACACGTCCTTTCTGAGATATGATGTTTGCAGTTGTGTGAATAAAAAAAAATACACAAAAGTCAAGGAAACACCTGCACCTGGACAGCAGCTATAACTTAACGCCTTCCTGTCATTGCCAATTTTTTTATGAAGAAAATCCATTGAGAGAAACAAAAGATGTTATTCTAAACACTTCCGAGCTGCTGCTCACCGCCAACATTGATCTACGTGCTCAGAAGGCTAAATAAAAACAATGTAACAATTTTCACATTTATTTCCACATTTTATCCTACAATTCCCAAGTGAAAAAGGTTTTTCACAAAAGGTGTGATAATTATTGAGCTTGACATGCCATTAGTGAGCATTGATGCTGGCCCAACCTACCTCCATCTTTTTCAGATTCAAAACCAATCCTGTGATTCAAACAGTTTCCCAGTGGTGGAATACACTGGAGTTCACAAAGAGCAGCAGTCAGAACAGGTGATATAGTACGTTTGAGGGAAGGAGTGGATTTAGATCTTAATCGGACGAGGTGTGATCCAGACACAGCCTGCTTACGGCTAGCTGCACTTACATTACATTACATTACATTACAGACATTTAGCAGACACTCTTATCTAGAGCGACTTACAGTTTTACATTTCTTTACTTACAATCCATTTATACAGCTGGATATTTGCTGAAGCAATTCAGGCTAAGTACCTTGCTCAAGGGTGCAACGGCAGTGCTCCACCTGGGAATTGAACCTGCAACCTTTCGGTTACAAGCCCAGTTCCCTAACCATTACACTATACTGCCAAGCTGATGGACTGGAGAGTGAAAGAGTGTGCTAGTCCGTGCTCCTCCGATTAGAGGGAAGGTGTTGCAGCAATGGGGCGGACATATAAATACTGAATAATTGGGCCATTCCAAATTGGGGAGAGCACTAAAGTGGGTAATAAAAGGAAAAGGTGGCCACCAATTACCATTCCCCTTTGTGATATTCATACACCAATTACCTTTCCCCTTTGTGACATCAAACACCACTCCTTTAACTGCCATGTAAATAGGCTGTCCTTCCTGTAAAAGAGTGAGGTCACAAACTTGCATGAATATTATATACATAATACAGTATTTTTTATCATGGGTTTTATAATAAATGAAGAGACATTATTATTTTTAGTGGAAGTGATATAATGGTACATTACATGACATTAAAGGCATTTAGTAGACACACTTATCCAGAGCAACTTAGTTTACATTTCTTTATACAGCTGGATATTTACTGAAGGAAATCAGGAACAAGGGTACGGCGGCAATGACCCATCTGGGAATCGAACCTGCAACCTTTGCATTACGTCCCCAGTATCTTAACCATTATACTACACTGCCGCCACACTTTGAGTGTGTTGTGTTTGGGCAGGGCTGTCAAACTCATTCCAATGGTAATAAATTACATTTCATTTAATATACGCCATTTAGCAGATGCTTTTATCCAAAGCGACTTACACTGGTGAATGCATACATTTTTGTGGCCCCAGTGGGGATTGAACCCACAACCCACAAGCCAATGCTGTGCTCTACCACCTGAGCCACAGAGAACCACATTTGAATTCAAATGATTCTGGTGAAGATTGTTTCTCATTCAAACTACAATTCAAGAATTACATTGGGATTTACCAAAAATGAAAATAACATTCTGAGTTAGGCCCATAGTGTGTATGAAACTCAAAGCCTTGAAATTACTTGGATAGAAGGCTCAGACACATTGATTACTCCAATCGTGAAACGCAACTCAAGTTATTAAGTTTCCTACACCAACAGATCATAATTACAAAGCGAACAACTCTGAAAGCACAAAGGAAAATAACCCTGAGTTAACCTAAACGAACATGATTGCATATCTAAATCTAAAAGTCCTATTGAAAAATGTGCCCTCGAGCACATTAATGTCCAATGCGCTCCCCCTGGCGGATCGGTGTGGAATAACACCGCGTCCCTCTCTGACCGGACCTACAGTATCACTAAACTTGAGAAACGTAGCCTGTATAATACACAGCCACAATGAACATAATTCAACTACTAACAGAGGTAATCAAATCAAATCAAATCAAATCAAATCAAATTTATTTGTATAGCGACAGAGAAAACACGCAGCCATGAGAGTTCCAAACCATCCACACCTGATCAAGGATAACCAGCATAACAGTGGTGGTAACACATTGAGGAGGTGACAGTATGGAAAGTTTCTCACTCCATAAGACACTAGGGCACGGCCTTCTCCATCTCTCCACCTAAACTATGTTTGGCAGTAGGCTAGGCTGAAAAGATGTTTTTAATCTACACTTAAAAATTGAAACTGTGTCCAAATCCCTAACATGCCTTGGTAAACCGTTCCACAACAGAGGAGCTCTAAAAGAGAAGGCTCTACCACCAGCTGTGCTTTTCAAAATTCTAGGGAGTAATAGATGGCCGGCTAAATAATATTTTAAAACATTTCTAAACAAATCCATTAAAATACTGTAGCGAGCGTGCGCGAGGTGATGGATCAAGAATAACACAGTCCAACTGCGATGCAAAAATGGCCACGCAAGTAGCCACTTTATTAAAGAAGCGATAAATATCCGTGTTCCATACACCGTACAATACAGATAATATCGGTAATAATCATCAGTGTTCCCAGGGTCGTGCACAGACATTTTGGGGGGCTGGGGCTCAAGCTAAAAAGAAAGGGCACTCACCCCACCGACACGCATTATTCCCACCCCGATGTTGCCACACCGCTGCCATCCATAATCACACACTATGCTCATAACAAGGGACCTGTTTAAATTCTACTGAAACACATTATTCTATGAAGAAGAAACCACAGATTTGATGTAGTAATGCAAGTCAGTCAGTGTAAGTAATGCAGTCAGTCAGCGTTCAGTTGTTTAGACCCAATTCAGTCACATTAGATCAGTGGTTTCTTTGACAAAGAACCTGGGATCTGTTTTACCTTTCATTATAAGTATACGATTCTAGATCAGCAGTCCTACTCTGACATGCTTGATAGCCTACATAAGCCCCCTGAATTTAGGGTTTCAAAACTTCCTTCTGTTTTCATGTTCTTTATAATTTTGTTACACTGCATATATTTTATAAATGAGACATATGGTACAACTACTGAACTACAGTTTGATTTTAGTAACATGTTTTTGAGCATCACACTGAGAGGAAAAGAAACCACAGTATTATATTATATTCAAAAATGCACGCACGCACACTACTTAAACACACTTATCAATTTGTTACGTCTATGCATATGTCTGAAAAACTGATCCAGGGTCAGGGAGGTGCGAAGTATTTTGCCTTTCATTGGAGACAGCTGTATTTGCCTCTTCTAGCAGTGTGTCTGCTGCTTCTTATTTCCCAATCAAAATGGATTGATTTATTGATTGATTGAAACTTTTATTTCAACAGGGAAACACACTGCTACATGCCCAAACAATAATACACTTTTAAACATCACGTTTTTAGAAAACTGGCTATAAAGAAAAGGGGGTGACTACACTAAACTAGCAAAACTATGCAAAACGTAACCACCTGCTTCAGAAATTAATTGCATGAGATAACGTTGTTTTAATGATAATTAGACTAGCTTACTTGCTCGCTAGTACCGAGGCTAGTAATGACGAAATTACAGCGTGAAGGTGGCAAGTCCTACTGACCTACTGTACTTCATAGTTTGTTTTAACGGATATATAACATACAAAGTAAGTAAGCGTTGTTTCATAATTAAAACAGTGCCTGGGCATGCAGTGCTTTTCATGACAAGTTGTATTCAGAATGTCGGAAGATGCGACGTTGATTGATTGATTGAGACAAACCCATTTGGAAGGGGGTTGGAGAGTGGTGTACTTTTTAAATTGATAAGGTGAATTTTTTCGTGGATACTAGTAGGCCTATACATTTCCCTCTTTATATTTGATAGAATTTCAATAACAAATAAAGAAAAAATTAAATACAATTAACACCAGCCAAAAAAAGGGCAATTTTAACTCTGAGGGCAAACGGGCAGGGGCTCAAGCCCCCCTTGGGCCCTATCTGTGCACGTGCCTGTCCACGAGCTCTGCAGTGAACTACAATTCCCAGATTACAACTGACATGTGACGCAGGCGAGCTAATGTATCACACGAAGCCTAGTGTTGTACATTGTTAATAGCATAATGTAGAATGTTAGCATGGCACACACACATACAGGCACGCACACACGCACTCACAAACACTTGCACTTGCACACACATGCACACATGCACACACAGGCACACACACACGCGCACAGGCGCACACACAGAAGCATGCACGCAGATGCACACACACGCACGCACATGCACACACACACACACTCACACATACAAGTGCACACACGCACACACATACACGCACGCAGGTGCACGCACACACACACACACACACACACACGCAGACACACACATACACATGGGCACTAACACACACGCACAAACACACACAGGCACACACACATACCCATATTTCTCACACTAATTTGTTACAATTTATTTACTTTGTCTGCTCTTATTATTGTTACCATTTCATTTCTGTTGTTGTTGCATGTTGATGTCTTTGTGCCAATAAAGCATATTGAACTGAATTGAATTGATTTGAATTGAGAGAGGGATAGACAGAGAGAGAGAGAGAGAGAGAGAAAGAGAGAGAGCGCGAGAGAGAGAGATGGAGGGGGAGTTATTTTTTTAAACTTTTGATGTTCCTTTATTACACTACACACACAAGAATCTTTCCACCATCACATACACACCCCACAGAATGAAATCAGCATTCAAAAGAAACGAAAAAACAAAACCAGCACAAACAAATCCCTCAATCCAAACACATCCCAATGCACCACATTCTTTTAAATGTTCCCACATCATACATCATTTTATAATATTCCAACTGGACCCTAAGGAGCACAGAGACATACCCCCTAAAAACCAACAGTGCATCTGTGGACCCACAACCCAAAGTGTGCAATCCATATCGCCAGTTTCACCTGACCGTACGGGAAGTTCCTTAAAAGAGAAAATCACTCCTTACCACAAACACACATTTCCAAGCAGGGCTGTTTTATTCATTCAATTGTTTAGTCATTTTAAGCATATTGTTTCTTTTCTTTAAAACATTTTGTCTCATTAGGTACTTTGATTTCTCTCTCCCTCACACTGTTTTTTTAATATATGTTTTTACATTAATGTCCAATGCGCTCCCCCTGGCGGATCGGTGTGGAATAACACCGCGTCCCTCTCTGACCGGACCTACAGTATCACTAAACTTGAGAAACGTAGCCTGTATAATACACAGCCACAATGAACATAATTCAACTACTAACAGAGGTAATCAAATCAAATCAAATCAAATCAAATCAAATTTATTTGTATAGCGACAGAGAAAACACGCAGCCATGAGAGTTCCAAACCATCCACACCTGATCAAGGATAACCAGCATAACAGTGGTGGTAACACATTGAGGAGGTGACAGTATGGAAAGTTTCTCACTCCATAAGACACTAGGGCACGGCCTTCTCCATCTCTCCACCTAAACTATGTTTGGCAGTAGGCTAGGCTGAAAATATGTTTTTAATCTACACTTAAAAATTGAAACTGTGTCCAAATCCCTAACATGCCTTGGTAAACCGTTCCACAACAGAGGAGCTCTAAAAGAGAAGGCTCTACCACCAGCTGTGCTTTTCAAAATTCTAGGGAGTAATAGATGGCCGGCTAAATAATATTTTAAAACATTTCTAAACAAATCCATTAAAATACTGTAGCGGCGTGCGAGGTGATGGATCAAGAATAACACAGTCCAACTGCGATGCAAAAATGGCCACGCAAGTAACCACTTTATTAAAAAAGCGATAAATATCCGTGTTCCATACACCGTACAATACAGATAATATCGGTAATAATCATCAGTGTTCCCAGGGTCGTGCACAGACATTTTGGGGGGCTGGGGCTCAAGCTAAAAAGAAAGGGCACTCACCCCACCGACACGCATTATTCCCACCCCGATGTTGCCACACCGCCGCCATCCATAATCACACACTATGCTCATAACAAGGGACCTGTTTAAATTCTACTGAAACACATTATTCTATGAAGAAGAAACCACAGATTTGATGTAGTAATGCAATGAAATGAATCAGCAGAATGAAATCAGCATTCAAAAGAAACGAAAAAACAAAACCAGCACAAACAAATCCCTCAATCCAAACACATCCCAATGCACCACATTCTTTTAAATGTTCCCACATCATACATCATTTTATAATATTCCAACTGGACCTAAGGAGCACAGAGACATACCCCTAAAAACCAACAGTGCATCTGTGGACCCACAACCCAAAGTGTGCAATCCATATCGCCAGTTTCACCTGACCGTACGGGAAGTTCCTTAAAAGAGAAAATCACTCCTTACCACAAACACACATTTCCAAGCAGGGCTGTTTTATTCATTCAATTGTTTAGTCATTTTAAGCATATTGTTTCTTTTCTTTAAAACATTTTGTCTCATTAGGTACTTTGATTTCTCTCTCCCTCACACTGTTTTTTTAATATATGTTTTTATTTTTACATTTCTTTACATACAATCCATTTATACAGCTGGATATTTTAGAAGCAATTCAGGTTAAGTACCTTGCTCAAGGGTATAACAGCAGTGCCCCACCTGGGAATTGAACCAGCAATCTCTGAGTTACAAGCCCAGCTCCCTAACCATTACACTACACTGCTGCCTTAACCCAAAACTAACCCAAAACGCAGGATAGAGGGGCTGAGTGAATGTGGTCTGGACTCTGTGTAGGAGGGTCATTGTGTCAGAGACACTGTAGAAGGACAGATTTCCTACCCCGTGATCCAGATACACTCCTATTCTGGAGGAGGGGGGGGCAGGGAGTTTAGTGCTCTTATTATTGTGCCTGAAACGGCAACTGGAAGGAGAGCAGACCAAACTCCAGGACTTGTCATTAAGTCCCAAAGCAGAGTCATTGCCCGCTTCTTTCCTGCTGATCTCTTTATATGAGACTGCTATATCAACCGCCCCCCCCCGTCACTCAGCCTCCCAGTAAGAGCGCCCGGACAGACCCTCTCTACACAGCACTTGGGCATAGCGGTCGAATCTCTCTGGATGATCAGGATATGACTGGTCCCGTCCCACACATGTCACCTCTCTGTTCCCCTCAGACAGACGGAGGATTCTATGCGCTGTGTTGGGGTCCAGTGTGAGCTGACAAGAATCTGATGGAGGAGAAGAAGGAGAGAAGAGAGCTCAGTGATAATATGCATCACATTACATCACTTACATATTTTACACACGTTTAAATAAAATATTTTCTTTCATTCACACATTTAGCTCTTATTTCCATTTTAAAATGTACTTTTTTAAAATGTATTTAAAATTGTTTAAATTTAGTTTTAATTACAGACTCACATTGTAAGAAGTCCTCTCTGGTCCTGGGCTCTAGGGCTTCTTTCACTGTAGAGAGATCACAAGAAAGATGAGCTCCTAAAAATGAACTTTCTATTGTATTTCCTGGAGAAATGGGAAGATATTTTAACCAATAAAATGCAGGTAAATGCAAACTGAGCTCATCCAGGGTTAATAACAATATGAAATGAAAGTGTGAGGAATATATCGTGCTGAACGCTGGATGCTCAGTAGTTTTGGCAGTTTACTTTTAAACAGCAGTGACAGTTGGATCTGAGGGTTTGAAACTGTAACAATGTTGCTCATTTCCCCAGTTGCCATGGCGAGCAGCAGTGCTGAAGGGACAGAATTTTCTCAAGGGAAATCTGTATCTCTCAACACATACGTTTGTTTAGACGTGGATCTTACCCACGCCAATATGGCGGCCGCGTAGACGCATCTGAACAGGGAGAATGAGGATCTACATTTTTATATCTATGCTCACTGGGCTCAAAACAACCCAGAGGGCCTGTACTACACTCATACACTCAATTTGGGAAAAAATAAAATAAAAAAATGCACATTTGCCAGTATTATCAAGCTTATTGTGTTGTATGGAAGTGAGGAATGGGGTTCACTCAGTCAACAAGACTACACTGAATGGGGCAAAGCTCCAGCTGAAACCCTGCATGCAGAATTCTGCTAAAACATCCTGCCAGTGCTGAGGAATATCCCTTATCACAAAATGATAAAACTGTTTAAAATCATTCCTAAATGTTAAAGGGCCTACATGACATAAAATTAAGAAAACTATTTCTGCTGTAATCACCTGTTTGAGAGATCCTGACTAATTCCCCCTTGCAGACATCCTCCAGTCGCTCTTTCAGTTCAGAGACATGTTTCCTTACAGCCTCAAAAGAGACGTGTGGATTGACAGTGATTCTGGGTAGGTCTCCAGGTCCAGGAGGGGCACAGACAGACTGACAGCTCTACAGAGAGAGAGACAGACAGACAGACAGACAGAGAACCAAACAGTCTCAATACACATTCCTGTGGAGATGCCAAGAGCAGATCTTTGTAAATGAGGAACACACCTCACCATGTGTGTACAATGTACACAGTGCAGATTGTGAGAGAGCCAGTGACGTTACCTGGAGGAAATGAATGTGATTCTCTGTGTGTGAAAGCTGCTCCAGCTCAGCATCTCTCCTCCTCAACTCAGCAATCTCCTGCTCCAGCTGCTCCACAAGTCCTTTAGCCCGACTCACTGCAGCCTTCTCCTGATCTCTGATCAGCTCTTTCACCTCAGAGCGCCTTCTCTCAAAGGAGCGGATCAGCTCAGTAAACATCCTCTCGCTGTCCTCCACTGCTGCCTGTGCAGAGCACTATCAGGAGACACACAGAGAGGAGGGCTGTACATTTTAACTAGGCCTTTCACTCAGCTCTACTGGGACCCCAGACAGCCTGTTCCCCACAGTGTGGCTCAGTGGGATTGGGCCCCACAGGGCTGGAAAGTAGCCCAACACTGGGCTCCTCACTGGCTGACTGGGGGAGAGCCCTGCCTGAGCCCTGAAATGGCTCTTCCAGCAGCCAGCTGTTGTGTTCTCCTCTGGTCAGTACCCACCGTGAGTGAATCCGCAGCCTGTCTCAAATCCTGCAGCACCTTCTCTCTCTCCTGGATTCTCTGCTGGGATTGCTTCCGTGTCTCCCCCAGCTGCTTCTGTGGACAGATGGTTTTTCCTTGTTATATTATCTTGCAATACATTAACATTGGTTAAATAATACTATTGTTTTATTTAAAAAACGACACACTAATTATAATTAACCATGAAACGGGTGGCGGGCCGTGCATTTCACACCTAGGCCTTCAGTAGTGCTCCGTCTGAATCAATCCACCCCTCAATAACTATTTTATGGCTATAAAGGCCATCTTATTGTTATGTTTTGAATGTCTGTTCGGTTTGTTTTTGCACTTTGTTTATTTATCTTTCTTCAGTCATGTTTCATTCTCGTTCTGTCATGCACTTCGGGAAATTCTATGTTTCGGTTTTTCCGTCTTCGTTTCTAATCTCGTTTTACTTCCTTCTTACTTTCTAATTACACTTTGTATATATTAGTTAGATGTATATAGTACTAACCAACTAATCTACTAATATTAGGGATTTAGATTAAGTTACTAACACTACTAATCACTAATTATCTCACGCTTCTAACTATCGCTGTCATTCTCTCTCGTCCTATCAATGAACGCTTCTCACGTTCCGCTTTATTCGCACGCAGATTTCTTTATGCGTTCCTCCTCCTCCCTAAAAAACCGAAACATAGAATTTCCCGAAGTGCATGACAAGACAAGGAGAGGAACTCGAACAGGAACAATGACAGACGGGGAACAGAACGAGAATGAAACATGACTGAAGAAAGATAAATAAACAAAGTGCAAAAACAAACCGAACATACACCCGTTGCCGTTGCATCGCAGATAGATAACTCGTGTATCCAGAATAAATGCCTTTACTGAAGAAACAAACCCGGGGTGCTACAGCTGCGACACACATAACAAAGCATCAATAATAACCTCATAAAATTGCAATATTATTTAGGAAAATAGCAACATTTTACTCACCAAAAATCCTTATTATTTGTACACAAAATACATCCTCCTTTCTTTCCTCAAAAGAGTTCAATTACTCTGTCGTACAGATTATCCGTGTGTTTCAGTTCCATCAAGAAGTCCTTTTCTATCGCCATCGAAGCTAATGCTGAAAGTCGAGGCCTGCCCTGTCGTATTTCTGGCATAAGTTTGAATTCGCTTTAGGGCTGAAAATGTCCGCTCAAATGTCTGAATCACAGACTGATGTTAATTATATTTTGTCCATGAATACTTATTAAATAATTCCAAATGGTCTGTCCGCTTCCTTTCATAGCTTTTCCCTGGTTGCGGTGCTTCCAGACATGTATTTTCATATTAAAGCATTTAACCAATCACATTACATCATAGTCAGACACTCTCTGACTATCCAATCAAAGGGTGTGAATACGCTGACGTTACCTAGGCCTTCTAGAAGGCCTTCGTGTCCCCAACTCAAAATCTGATTGGTTGAAGCAACAGTTTGATCAACACTTATTTTATGCTACAGGGCCTGCAGACTGATTGTGAAGGCCTACAGGTAGATTTCTTTGACCCTGGCAACAAATGATGGCTGAAATGTGATTGGTTAAATGCTTTAATATGAAAATACACGTCTGAAGCACCGCAACCAGGGGAAAAGCTATGAAAGGAAGCGGACAGACCATTTGGAATTATTTAATAAGTATTCATGGAAAAAATATAATTAACATCAGTCTGTGATTCAGATATTTTTTAGGCCAGCAGAGAAGGCCTTGCAGGCTCTGACGGCCCACCACTGATGAAACTGTATCACACACGGCTTGTCAGTGTGTAGAAGTGTCGTGAAGTTCCTGCTCTTACTGCTTTGTCACTGAACTTATGACCTAAAAACTTCACTTCCTTTTTCAATTTATTTCCACATTTATAAAATACTACAAAACTAATGAAATCAGTGAAGCACAGTTCATAAGTATACATATTGAAGCAATAAACCAAGATTGTCACTATCACCACTGTAAAGAGTGTAAGTGTTATGTGTACCTGCCAGTACATAGTTACAGTTCTTACCTGTTTCTCAGTCCTTCCTGCTGCAGCTGAGACTGTATTGTGGCCTCTGTGTTCATCCATCACACAATGATAACAGATACACTGCTGATCGGTACGACAGTAAACCTCCAGCGGTTTGTCATGATGAGAGCAGATCATCTCCTGCAGGTTTCCAGGGGCATTGATGAGATTGTGTGTGTTTCCTGGATGAAGTTCATTGTGAAGCTTGAGGTGAGTTTCACAGTAAGAGGCCACACACACCAGACAGGACTTGACAGCTTTGTGCTTTCTCCCAGTGCAAACATCACACACCACATCTCCAGGTCCAGCATAACAGTGAGCAGGAGGAGCAGCTTGGAGTCCTGTCTTCTTCAGTATCTCCACCACTTCAGCCAGCATGGTGCTTCTGTTCAGAACAGGCCTCGGGGTGTAGGTCTGTCTGCACTGGGGACAGCTGTAGACACCAATATGATCATTCTGATCCCAGCAGCCCTTAACACAGCCCATACAGTAACTGTGTCCACAGGGAATAGTCACCGGATCCTTCAGTAGATCCAGACAGATTGAACAGCTGAACTGGTCCTGATCCATTAGATCTCGAGCTTGAGCCATTTTACTGCACACACTGACAGAGACAGTTTGGTTTCGTTTCTCTGAAACTGCGAAGAGAGAGAGAGAGAGGGAGTGACTTCCTGGTTCTGCCCACAGCTGCAGGAGGTGTGGCGTTGGGCTGAGGCCAAGCTGAGCAGAGCAGGGAGTGCAGAGAGAGAGCAGACTTTCACCAGCACATAAAACACACACTGTCTCTCACTGCTGTGCTGCTGGCCACAGATTTCAGTCTTGATCAACTAACCCTTACACTGAGACACTGTGCCTTATAGGTAGTGTTTTTATATAAGGTGTGTGTGTCTGTGTGTGTGTGTATATGTGTGAGTCTGTGTGTATGTGTATACGTGTGTAAGTGTGTGTGTATATGTGTGCGTGTAGGAAGGGAGTGGGTATGTGAGTGTGTGTGCGAGAGACAGAGACAGAGACAGAGAGGGAGTGTGTTTATGTGTGTGTGTGTGTGGGGAGAGAGAGAGAGAGAGAGGGAGAGAGAGACAGAGAGGCAGAGAGGGGAGAGAGGGAGAGAGATTTTAAGTCACGACTCACCCCTCTCCCCCCTACCCTCCTACAAAGGGGAGAATCTGAGGAGATTCAAATCACCAATCTGCATTTTGTGCATCTGAATAAATTGTCACATAAATAAATCTTACAGCTTCCGTGTTCCGTACGTAACCGTGTACGTCGCTTTGCAGGAAACCCTGTGTACGCCCTCCCTTCAACCTTTAGTTTGAGAAGCAGTTGTGGTTTAAATTACACGACAATCCCTTCACGTTGCTTTGGGGGATAGACCCAACTCATGGGGTTGTACAGAATTCTCCCCGTGAACAATACAGCGCTTGTTTGTCATGTTCGGCTGAATGTAGGATCAACGTTGGATGGTCTACTTTTGGTACTTCTGTCCCTCCTGGCATTTTCCAGAAGCCTTCTGTTTGCCAGGAACTTTTGGTAACTTTCTGTGCACCCCTCAGTAAAGTTAATGCAGATAACTGCTTTGACACTGTCTGCTTCCACGTTCACCTCACACCGACACATTGTACAGAAGGCATGATAATCGTCTTTTCTGCTTTTAGAAATAAATCTGTGCTCTTTTGACCACTCTGGGTTGTATGAAGTCTTCAGTTTCTGCATTTTTCAGGGCTAGCTATGATAGCACCAAACTCTCTCCGATAGCACTTAGAGAAAAATCACTTGGCTTGCTGCTTGCGCCCACAGTGTACGTAAGAACATATTAAAGTGTGGAATTTGCTGACATTTATTAGACCAATGACACAGGCGATTCATTATTTGACAAATACATAAACCAAAGAGAAGCACGTTAGAATCTTCAAACGTGATTTAATGAAGAATTTAGTGTTTTTCTAGTCCAGACTTCAAAAGCAGGACAAATGGGCGTCGGGCAGAGGATGGTGCCGGACGGAGGACAGAGTGCTTGGAAACCAGGCTGTCCGGCATAGTGCCAGACGTACGGACACACTACTGCGGGACGTACGGACACCCTACTGCGGGACGTACGGACACCCTACTGCGGGACGTACGGACACCCTACTGCGCGGGACGGACACACTACTGCGGGGACGGACACCCTACTGCGGGGACGCACGGACACCCTACTGCGGGACGTACGGACACCCTACTGCGGGACGTACGGACACCCTACTGCGGGACGTACGGACACCCTACTGCGGGACGTACGGACACCCTACTGCGGGACGTACGGACACCCTACTGCGGGACGTATGGACACCCTACTGTGGGTGTGTGGGTCATCTTCACCTGTTGGCCTGGCCACTCGTCACCTGTGTGGCATGGAAGGGGGGCCACGAGATCCGTGCGGAACTCACCGGATAAAAACAGTTTTTCCATGCCGTCACATGGGAGCGATCGCATATCTTTTGCTGTCTGGTAATATGACATTGAATGGATATTATGATTGTAATGTTCTGTGATTTTAATAAAGAAGACTTATCTCGAATTTGGTCTAGCTGTGTTTTATGGTACGACCGACTACTAGCTTCTTGGCATCTCCTGGCAGCTCTGGCTCACTGTCTTGCTCAGAGCCAGAGGTCTCTGTGTCATCCCTTCATAAATCTATTACATTAAAATAACACAAGAACCATTAGTGTATAATCACAATAAAAATGCCACAGCCATCAAAACAAGAACATTTTAAAGTGAGGCTTAATCTGACAAAATCATCTATTGTTACAAACTGAAGCTAAACTTAAATTCTGAACTGGGCATGTGGCTGACTGCCTGGTAGATGCTCTGACCTGGTGGTGGTAGACTGGGTGGAAGTCTGACCACACTGACTCTGACTAGCTTCAGGTAGGGAGCTGCTCTGGGGTCCGGTGGTGATGCAAGGGCTGGGGTCTGTTTGCACCTGATCTGCCTGTTTGTTCTTCTTTAAAAATAAGTCTGATATCTCTCCCTTTCATGACTGTCTTATTTTTGCATAGGGTCAATTAAAACAGTCCATGGTCTATCTAAGCATCCAATTGCCCACCTTTTAGTCCAATCTTAATGACAAATTCCCATTATCATAACTGTACCTTAAAATCAACTACCAGCCTAAGTTACTAGTTAGATCATGGCTAGCCCTACTCTTCAGTAGGTAGCTATAATTTCCTACACCTTTAAGATAGCAAAGAATCTGCAAATTGTGGTAGTCTTTTGAGTGACGTTAACAGATTTATAATAACAATTGTTCGTTTTGAGTACGTGTATCTAACTGAGTTAATGGATTTCAAATTGCTAAATGTTAACTTGCTGAACACTGACAGCTGTACTAGTTACCCCACATTAGCTAAACACTCGTATATACTGTAACTTACGACACTGCACTGTATATGCGTGGCGTGTATTACTAGCACAGATGTAAACATAATGTTAGGCTAAATTGGGAACCGATCTTCCTTATCTGATTAACTGTCTGTTATGGAGCCAAATTGCCAAAATGCATCTACACAGCGACTAAACTTTCGTAAAAGTTGTTCAGGAAACCTAAACCGGATGCAAGTTTTATTTAAAACTTACTTCAACATATGGTGCTTTCGCCACAGGTCTGCCGTAGTTGTGTCAGTCACTCTGTTCCTCGTCCTAGATTTGAAAAAGATGCAGCAAGATGTCAAAATAAACTGTCCTTTCAACAAGAGGTGGAATGAGATGTCAATCAGCATCAAACTGCCAGTGTTAGCGAATGAAATTTTAGGGTGGCACCCGGGATGGCCAATCAGATATCAGGGCTGTCCAGCGCTACCCCGGACACCCTCTGGCTACGCCACTGCAAGGGACACCAGCTGAAGTCTTGCCTCGGGCACCAATCTGGTCAGGGCTCTGACTGCGTAACGGCTACATCACTTTGTACCGCTGCGTGAGAGTCTGCAGTTCCATTTCTCACCACAAGATGTCGTGTACAGCACGGGAACTAGACCAAGAGCGGAAAACTCAATAAATACTTTTAATTATACGATTTAAATAATAAGTAAAGTAAGTAAAGTTCACTTGTATGTGTCACTGGCTGAGCGATCCAGGGGAATTCCCCTGAAAATAAGACCGTGATATTCCTTCATATTTGTCCTGGAAATGACGTTAATTTCCCCTCCTGGTATCAGGGCAGTGAAACCATGGATACAGTTTGACTGGATGCGTGGTACAGAACTGATACTCAACGCGGTAAAGTTACCCTCTAACCAAAACATGCAATCATATGAAAGCGCGAAAAAGGAATCTTGTTCTGTCTGAATATTGGTGAAAATACTAGATTTGTGCAGGAATTTTACCGATTTCCATAGGGTTAAAGTATTTCAAACGAACGCCAGGTCATGCTTTGATATCGTACTCCTGTCCAGGGCCGTGCACAGATATTTTGGGGGGCAGTGGCTCAAGCAAAAAAAAAAGGGCACTCACCCCACCGACACGCACTATTCCCACCCCGATGTTGACACACCGCCGCCATCCATAATCACACACTGTTCATAACATGGGACCTGTTTAAATTCTACTGAATAATATATGCCATTTAGCAGACGCTTTTATCCAAAGCGACTTACAGTAATGAATGCATACATTTTTCAGTATATGTAGTCCCAGTGGGAATTGAACCCACAACCTAAGCGTTGCCAACGCTGTGCTCTACCAACTGACAGTGGCGGAACTAAAGTTTTATATATGGGGTGGCCAAGGCTACTTCAGGGGGTCCATAGACCATGACAGAAAATGAGTGTGTAACCCTAACCTGGCATCTAAGGAGCATGACTGAATCCTATGATTCCTGATTAGAGGTAGAAGTGATAATTCACTTAACCCGGAGTTCTTCAATGTGGCAGATAGTGTAGTCCACTAGGGTTACTTCACTAGATGCTTTAACATACAATGAATAGCCAGTGTCTCCACCTGGGAACTTGCTCGCTCGCACACACTTTTCATGAATATATAATCTGGGTCTGGGTATTTTCAGAAAATAAAGCTCAAGCACCAAGGAGATAAGATGGCATTTGTGTGTGACATCATTTGCATAGTTTATTTATGGAAGTAAATTGACAAAAAAACACAATTCAAACAATATGTTTTTTCTGTCTGACTAACAGAAACACAAGATATGCCTGCACAAAATATACCTCACAACTAAAGACATTTGTTCTTTTTTGTTCATCCTTTTCTCTATAGCTTTGGTATTTCTTCTAAGATTGTCAAAATATTACCCTTGTTGTGAGACTGGGCATGTGACTGACTGCCTGGTAGATGCTCTGACCTGGTGGTGGTAGACTGGGTGGAAGTCTGACCACACTGACTCTGACTAGCTTCAGGTAGGGAGCTGCTCTGGGGTCTGATGGTGATGCAAGGGCTGGGGTCTGTTTGCACCTGATCTGCCTGTTTGTTTTTCTTTAAAAATAAGTCTGATATCTCTCCCTTTCATGACTGTCTTATTTTTGCATAGGGTCAATTAAAACAGTCTATGGTCTATCTAAGCATCCAATTGCAAAATAGCCCTTCTCTGCAGTAGGTAGCTATAATTTCTTACACCTTTAAGATAGCAAACAGGCTATCTGCAAATTGTGGTAATCTTTTGAGTAACGTTAACAGGTTGATAATAACAATTGTGTTCGTTTTGAGTTCAAGTATACAAATATAACTGTGTTAATGGATTTCAAATAGCTAAATGTTAACTTGCTGAACACTGACAGCTGTACTAATTACCCCATATTATCTAAACACTCGTATAGACTGTAACTTACGACACTGCACTGTATATGCGTGGCGTGTATTACTAGCACAGATGTAAACATAATGTTAGGCTAAATTGGGAACCGTTCTCTCTAATCTGATTAACTGTCTGTTATGGAGCCAAATTGCCAATATGCATCTGCACAGCGACTCAACTTTTGTAAAAGTTGTTCAGGAGACCTAAATCCGATGCAAGTTTTATTTAAAACTTACTTCAACATATGGTGCTTTCACCGCAGGTCTGCAGCAGTTGTGTCAGTCGCTCGTGTGACTAGTGAGCTGTGGAAATATTCTCTCGTCCTCGTCCTCGATTTGAAAAAGGCGCCACCTGATGTCAAAATACACACTTCTTTCAACAAGAGGTGAAATGAGATGTCAATCATCATCAAACTGCCAGTGATAGCGAATTAAATTTTATGGTGGCACCCGGGGTGGCCAATCAGATATCAGGGGTGTCCAGGCCGTTGTCCACCCCGGACACCCCACTGGCTCCACCACTGCTCAAACTACGTTCATGTGGCCCTTCCTGTTGATGCAACCCTGAGTGTTTTGGGATGTGCCTTGCCCTTGTCAATCAAATAGGGCTTATCAAGGGGCACATTTAAAATGGACAATGCTACGTATCATGTATATACACCTGAATAAAGTATGAAGCTAACATTTACCTACTTGATGTGAAAGTATTTACCTGGCTCGATGTAGCATGTTGATGTTCAATGTGATGTAGGCAGCTATGAACCACCTTAAAAATTTCAAACCACATATGGTTTGTTTAATCAAATTAATATTGCTAATAGAACCTCATAAGTACAGACAAACCCGGCTGAAGAAATACTGCTGTCCTTAGATATCTCACATGACAGTCGTTTATTTTGTCTTCTTATGGATATAACTAAGGGCATGCCTATGTCAAGAACCTGAAATTCCTTTCTCCAACACCAAGAGGTCGATGGAGTACTTTCTGAGACTACTTATAAGCAATAACCGCATTACGATCTCACGTAATTATTCATTTACCTCAAATGAGGTGTATATTGCAGTGCAGTAGACTAGTCAGCTGTTGGTGCTGCACACACCCACACGTAATCATACTGATTGATTTTTAAGTAGGCTACTGCTTTCAATTGTGAAAATATGTCTGTTGACAATTCTGTAGGACATATCATGCCCATCCTGGAGCAAAGAAACTGATATGTTGAAATGAGTGGGCGGATATTTTTAAAGAGAACGAATTTATAAAAACAATTGAAATGGTTTTTCTAACAGCCTAAGGCAAAATAAAAATATAAAAAACTAAATTGTTATTGATGGGATGCCTTGATTTATAAAATTCAGTTAAGGGTGCACAATATTTTTAATTTCTTATTTCCTCTTTCATGACTTGTCATAAAGGTATAAAAACTTGTCCATGAGAGGAAACTCCCCTCTCTTAAACAATGTAAATTTGTGGACTTGCACCCTTGCACCAACACTCACTGGCATAAAACACTCAATTGTATAATTGGACATGGTCATTTGAGTAATTGGCACTTATTACTGAAAATAGAGTGCCTACAACAACACCTTCAGGATCAGAGAGGAACTACATCTTCTTGAGCGAGGTGGTGAAAAACACATGCCCTTAGATATAGCATGAAACCTTTCAACAGTGCAATACCCTTACGCTGCGAGCAGGGTTCGAACCTGCGCGGGGAAACCCCATTGGATTTCGAGTCCAACGCCTTAACCTCTCGGCCATCACAGCTACACAATCATAAGCCAGTGGAATCAGAACAAACAAATAAATTGATCTTAACCCATACAATACATAGGGGCCAATGTACTTTGGTTTTTTCTGACTTGCAATCGATCATTAATTTTTAAAAGCGTATGACAGATCCTTTGATTTCATTTCAGAAATAATGTGGATGTGAATGTCAACTGGTCAAGGTGTTGACTTTGAACCGGCCTTAGGAGCCCCATTCAAAATTAAACCAGTAAAAGGAAAATCTGAAGGGAGGAGAAATTTCAAGTGTCAATTGTAAACAACAATCAAACATAGGGCTTATCAAGGGGCACATTTAAAATGGACAATGCTACATATAATGTATATACACCTGAATACAGTATGAAGCGAACATTTACCTGCTCGGTGCGCCCTTGCACCAACACTCACTGGCATAAAACACTCAATTGTATAATTGGTCATGGTCATTTGAGTAATTGGCTCTTATTACTGAAAATAGAGTGCCTACAACAACACCTTGAGGATCAGAGAGGAACTACATCTTCTTGAGCAAGGTGGTGAAAAACACATCACCTTAGATATAGCATGAAACCATTCAACAGTGTAATACCTGCACGCTGCGAGCAGGGTTCGAACCTGCGCGGGGAAACCCCATTGGATTTCAAGTCCAACGCCTTAACCACTCGGCCATCGCAGCTACACAATCATAAGACAGTGGAATCAGAACAAACAAATAAATTGATCTTAACCCGTACAATACATTGGGGCCCAATGTATTTTTTTTTTTGTGAATTGCAATCGATCATTGATTTTTAAAAGCGTATGACAGATTCTTTGATTTCATTTCAGAAATAATGTGGATGTGATGGTCAACTGATCAAGGTGTTGACTTTGAACCGGCTTGAGGAGACCCCATTCAAATTTAAACCGGTAAAAGGAAAATCTGAAGGGTGGAGAAAATTTCAAGTGTCAATTGTAAACAACAAGGCAGGCTTTCACCACATCTGATAAAAAGCACAAGAACCAAACGGTATATTTATGAAATTTCAGCTGAATTAGATACATTTTCCAACATGCTCTATGTGAACAACACACATTAGCTCAAGCTAATGTGAAGCTAATGAAAACTGGTGTACGGTTGGTGCTTATCCTTGGCATCAGTTAGGTTCCATAGTGTAGTGGTTATCACGTCTGCTTTACACGCAGAAGGTCCTGGGTTCGATTCCCAGTGGAACCATGGCTTTGACTTAAAATAGTAAATCCAAGATAGCATATGTCCTTCCTAGTTAAGCATGAGGTGGATGTATCAAACTATGTTCATGTGGCCCTTCCTGTTGATGCAACCCTGAGTGTTTTGGGGTGTGCCTTGCCCTTGTCAATCAAATATAGGGCTTATCAAGGGGCACATTTAAAATGGACAATGCTACATATCATGTATATACACCTGAATACAGTATGAAGCTAACATTTACCTACTTGGTGTGAAAGTAGCTACCTGGCTCGATGTAGCATGTTGATGTTCAATGTGATGTAGGCAGCTATGAACCACCTTAAAAATTTCAAACCACATATGGTTTGTTTAATCAAATTAATATTGCTAGTAGAAGCTCATAAGTACAGACAAACCCGGCTGAAGAAACACTGCTGTCCTTAGATATCTCACATGACAGTCGTTTATTTTGTCTTCTTATGGATATAACTAAGGGAATGCCTTTTTCACCACCTATGTCAAGAACCTGAAATTCCTTTCTCCAACACCAAGAGGTTGATGGAGTACTTTCTGAGGCTACTTATAAGCAATCACCGCATTACGATCTCAAGTAATCATTCAATTACCTCAAATGAGGTGTATATTACAGTGCAGTAGACTAGTCAGCTGTTGGCGCTGCACACACCCACACGTAATCATACTGATTGATTTTTAAGTAGGCTACTGCTTTCAATTGTGAAAATATGTCTGTTGACAATTCTGTAGGACATATCATGCCCATCCTGGAGCAAAGAAACTGATATGTTGAAATGAGTGGGCGGATATTTTTAAAGAGAACGAATTTATAAAAACAATTGAAATGGTTTTTCTAACAGCCTAAGGCAAAATAAAAATATAAAAAACTAAATTGTTATTGATGGGATGCCTTGATTTATAAAATTCAGTTAAGGGTGCACAATATTTTTAATTTCTTATTTCCTCTTTCATGACTTGTCATAAAGGTATAAAAACTTGTCCATGAGAGGAAACTCCCCTCTCTTAAACAATGTAAATTTGTGGACTTGCACCCTTGCACCAACACTCACTGGCATAAAACACTCAATTGTATAATTGGACATGGTCATTTGAGTAATTGGCACTTATTACTGAAAATAGAGTGCCTACAACAACACCTTCAGGATCAGAGAGGAACTACATCTTCTTGAGCGAGGTGGTGAAAAACACATGCCCTTAGATATAGCATGAAACCTTTCAACAGTGCAATACCCTTACGCTGCGAGCAGGGTTCGAACCTGCGCGGGGAAACCCCATTGGATTTCGAGTCCAACGCCTTAACCTCTCGGCCATCACAGCTACACAATCATAAGCCAGTGGAATCAGAACAAACAAATAAATTGATCTTAACCCATACAATACATAGGGGCCAATGTACTTTGTTTTTTTTCTGACTTGCAATCGATCATTAATTTTTAAAAGCGTATGACAGATCCTTTGATTTCATTTCAGAAATAATGTGGATGTGAATGTCAACTGGTCAAGGTGTTGACTTTGAACCGGCCTTAGGAGCCCCATTCAAAATTAAACCAGTAAAAGGAAAATCTGAAGGGAGGAGAAATTTCAAGTGTCAATTGTAAACAACAATCAAACATAGGGCTTATCAAGGGGCACATTTAAAATGGACAATGCTACATATAATGTATATACACCTGAATACAGTATGAAGCGAACATTTACCTGCTCGGTGCGCCCTTGCACCAACACTCACTGGCATAAAACACTCAATTGTATAATTGGTCATGGTCATTTGAGTAATTGGCTCTTATTACTGAAAATAGAGTGCCTACAACAACACCTTGAGGATCAGAGAGGAACTACATCTTCTTGAGCAAGGTGGTGAAAAACACATCACCTTAGATATAGCATGAAACCTTTCAACAGTGCAATACCTGCACGCTGCGAGCAGGGTTCGAACCTGCGCGGGGAAACCCCATATATTTTTATTTTGACTTAGGCTGTTAAAAAATAAATTGTTTTTATAAATTCGTTCTCTTTAAAAATATCTGCCCACTTCTTTTCAACATATCAGTTTCTTTGCTCCAGGATGGGTCAATGAATGTCACCACACCTGATAAAAAGCAGAAGTATCAACAGACATATTTTCAGAATTGAAAGCAGTAGCCTGAAGCTTAAAAATCAATCAGTATGATTACGTGTGGGTGTGTGCAGCGCCAACAGCTGACTAGTCTACTGCAAAGATAGCATATGTCCTTCCTAGTTTAGCTTGAGGTGGATATCTTGAACTATGTTCATGTGGTGTGTCCTGATGATGCAACCCTGTGTTTCAGGTTGTGCCTTGTCCTCGTCAATCAAATATAGAGCTTATAAAGGGGCAGATTTAAAATGGACAATGCTACACATGATGTATATAGAGTATGAAGCTAACATTTACCTATGTGATGTGAAAGTAGCTAGCTGGAAAGATGTAGCATTTTGATGTTCAATGTGATGTAGGTAGCTATAAACTACCATAGAAATGTCAAACTATGGATGGTTTGTGCTTTTAGCGTTTCTATGACTAATTATAGTAGTAAACCTTAGTTTACTACACGGTTATGTACAGGAAGCATTTCCCTAAAATCTATTCATTTGCACATTTTCTGCCTAAAAAATATCAAGAATTAGTGACAAACATTTAAATGGAATTAGCAGCATATCCAATAATTCCAGCATGAGATCTTTACCCCCATCAGCTTTACTCTCCCCTGGCAACACTGTCAGTTAAATGAAAGTTGTGTCTGTGCATAGCTGTACAGGTCTCTAAAAGGAGACTGGTAGGGGAGTAGATTTGCTTATGTAATCCATTTATAAGTGGCTATAGCCCCCCCCACAAACTGCAAAACAGTAATTCTTCGTGATACAATTTATTTGCCTTTTGATTACACATAGTTACTTCCAAAGAAAACAATGCAGTACTTCCATGGGAAAAAGCAGTAGTAATAACAATGATAATGATGATATTAACAGAGGATGCAAATTCACAGACAGATGCATCAAAAAGTTGATTCATACACAGAACTTAACAGCAAAATAGTTTGTCCACCACAGCTTATGTTGATCACAAATTAACCCCAAAAAAAACCCCAACCCTACTAAAAATCTGAAACCCATAAAGATGTAACAGACCTGTTGTGCTATACAGCCACGATGCCAAGACATTTCTTCGCAGAGTGACATCAGCAGCCATTTCAGTACGGTCAATAATAAAAAATGATAAATCTAAAAATGCAAAGGAATGAAATCCTGTTATAACACTGCATGCCTGTTCTGAGGAAGAGTGTATCACAATGTGCATAACATGCATCCAATGAGTCGACCAGGCATACAGTCTTAAAAAAGGTATCTCTAATCATCTTTCCACGCTCTTCCACCATGGACCCACCCATGTCCATAACCCCCACCCCCCTGTCGAAACAATGTTGCTTCATAGTTAAATCAAAATCCCATACATTAAAACTGTACCTCCAAAAATCTTTCCAAAGTGAGGCAATTAATTCAAAAGACAGAGTAAAGCTTCTTACAAATGTGTTATATATGCGTTCTGACCTCAACCATGTAGAAATCCCTGTATAAAAAACAAACATTGAAATGGTAGAAGTGCAATAGTTACAGAGGCGTGTCCTAGTGATACGTTTAATTTTTTACATTTTGTTTTGATTCTAAGATGTACTAAATGTTTATTTCATGTCAAACAAGAAACTTCACAAATTAGTGATTTGAAAAACATTTTCTTAAATTTGTCACAAAAATAAATGCCCAAAGAACACCCAGTCCCCAAGGATAGAGCAAATGTGCATTATGCCAAATATTTGAAAGAGAAATAGGACCCACAGAAATGAAATATGAACTGATATTGACCTTTCAATATTGAGGACCATCATAGCTATACAGCAAGGGAAAGGCTAACGAAAGTATTGTGTGAATGTTGTTTGATTTAAATTGATTGAGATATTTTGAAAATTATGGAAATAAATCTATTTTCAACAGCAGGTTATTTTATACTTGTTTTTAACTTCCCTGATAAACTTTTTGATGGCAAAGCACACAAATGGCATGTGCACTCGATATCTCCTCGCAGTAAGAGAAACACAACATTCAACATCCAAAAAGCTGAACCTCCGTCTGTACTGTTCAGCATTTCTGTTGACTTTGTGATTTTGTTTCTCCTAAAGGATTTCAGGTGGATTTAAAAAAAAGTTACATGGTGCCGTTTCCAGGCCAATCGTTGAATGCTGCTATTCAGTACATTTGAGGAGAATCATTTCGCTATTTGCCCAACTGCTTGGCTCGCCCCACTGAATGGGGGGAGTAAACAGCAGAATAAGGACCCCATATCTGCAGAGTAAAAAAATAAATTAAAAAAATTTGCTCCCAGAATTCAGTTCTTATAACACTCATCTCAAATGAAGTTTCAAGAATTCCAAATTTTTGAGCCCTGACTTTTGTCTTCAATAGAAGTTTGTGCGACCTCTATTATTCAATGCATCCAGAATATCGGTTCTCTGATGCGGACATTCGATTACATACATTCATTAATGAGATAATCTCTTGCCATACCCTTTTTCCCCCCTTCCTAATTTGATTAATAGCCAACGCTGGCCTCTTCCAGAGATAAAATAACACCCGATAAAATATTTACATGAGGACAAACACGAAAATGATGTTCAAGTCAAACCAAAGACTGAAAAATATATATACAGTAAATATATATATTTTTTTTTTCCAGAACAAAAGCATCTTTAAAACTTGTCTAGTGCTTGTCTTCCGTGTACAGCGATGTGCCAACAGCTTCTGCCCTTTTTTCTTGCGTGGCTTTGCACGACAGTGCTTAGCCAGGAGTTGCTGGTGCAGCCTGGTCGTGGTGCTGTCGGTTGGTATGTCCGGGGCCACCAGGAGGGTGCTGCTGTCGATGGAGTTATCAAGAAAACAATGCGAGGGGCAAAGCAGAAAGGCACAACAGGTGGGAAACATTACGCTTCATCTACATTTGAGTGTAGAATTACAGGTCCTCTACAGAACTGCAGTATGGTTTGCTGGAGAAACAAATAAATAACAAATGCCGAACCCGTCCGGGCCGTAGTCAAACCCAGGCACTCTGCGGCCCAGGTTGAAGTGATGCACTGTGGGCGAGAGGGGGACCCCACGCCATTAGGGAATGGTACACACTCTGACTGGACGGCCACAGAAGGTGAACGAGAGCCATCGCTTATGGTTGCCTCCGATCGGGGTCTCAATGCGCTCACGTCGCCGCTGCCTCAACCGGTGGACCGTGAAGAGGAGCAGCGAGAGGATGAGGAAGGACGAGATGCAGCTGACAATCAGATATATCCCACCAGCCATGGAGTCAAAGAGGACACTGCAAAAGAAGAAGAAGCCTCCAGATGTTCCAACCTGAGAGGAAGTACCTCATCAGCATGCAGCGAAAATAGACCCACGTGCTGTGCAACTCAGATCTTTGTGAGAGCGTGTACATTTCATCCCTTTAAGACCAAGTCTTTCGGCTACATAGGCAGGCTGTGACAATCCCCAAAAACCAGGAAAACACTGAGTTCCACACTGACTGGGAAAAGGAGAAGCATTCGGTGGAACTAAATCCTAGTCAGTCAATAAAAATGAAAATCAAAACGGCATTAATACGGTCTCAGAGAGCAGTAAGCTGACCCAGGCAGTACGGTTACCTGGGTCGAGGCAGGTGAACTTGCAGCACTCTTTGGGGTTGTTGCGGAAGTGCTGACAGCCCTGAGCCCTCTCACACAGCGATGCCACGCACATCTCTGGCTCGCCGTCCTGACACGTGCAGCTGAGGCAGGGGTCGTCTCCCTTTGGGGTGAAGTAGTGCCCCTCATTCACCACGTTGTCCTTGATGTCCACACATGTCTGCCCTGCCATACCGAAGCAGGAGTCGGATTACACACACACACACACACACACACACACACACACACACACACACACACACACACACACACACACACACACACACACACACACCAGAAGAGAGAAACAAATGTTCTGAAGTGATGAGCCTGCTTCGGTCCTGTGTTTATTGGGCCATTTTCATTTCTAATGAGGGATGATTTAAAAACAAAATCATGGAACCTAAACACATTTGCAACAACCTTAATTAATCAAGAGATTGGTCGGAAGGAAAACCAGCATACACAGGGGTACTCCAGGACCAAGGTTTACGGGACGAGTTGCACAACGCACGCATGCGATCGCGGTGCGCTCACTCACTTGCACTGCTCCTTGCGCTCACACACATTTTTGTGGAAGTCAACCTCAATCTTCAGGATGAACTGCAGTTCCTCGTTGGGGACAAAGGTAGCCAGGGAGCCGTTGATCGTCTGGCATGTCTCGTCCGCCTGCCAGTAGTTCTCGTTGACCAGGTACACCTTGTAACAGCTGGCAGTCTTCTCATAGTGGTGCCACCCGCTAGGGCACTTCTCTGTGGTGAGGGAAGGGGCATTATTACCTTAAATGCTGCTTGACGCCACAGAGTGCTACCTTATTAGGGCTGAGAGAAACGCAGTAATGCAAAGCCTCACTCGCATCACTCTCAACCAATGGCTGGTCGGTTCTCGAGAGCCAGTGGATATGCATGGATCTTACAGTGACAATTCTGCTATAAAATGCAATCAGGCACAGAAAATCAGGCCAGTTTTACACAAACTCATTTAAAATGGATAGAAACCCTTCCTGTCCTGTGCCGACAGGGGACAGAGAGAGAGGAGGCAGGGAGAGAAAAGTGGGCAGCCTTACTGTTGAAGCGGATGGGCTGAGCCACGCCCATGATGTCCACCACCTGATCAAAGCTGTTCCCGTAGTGAAACCTCTCCTTCTTCATGGCTGTAACAGAGTCAGATGAGTCAGCATGCATACACTATATATCCAGCTGTGTTAATGGATTCAATGCAAAAAAATGCAAACTGTGTCTAAGAACTCTGGATAAGAACATATGCTAAATGCCTAAATGTAATATAAATTGTGCAAATGAACAAGAACCATTTGTCAGGTAGAGATGTGCAGTACAAATACACTTTGTGAACTAGGGATTAAGAACAGGACATCTTGATTTCTGAGTTTACGAGCTGTCAAAATGCATCTCTTATACGCATTTACACTGCCTGAAGCAAAGAACACCGTGTCATTCCTGACTGTGTCCCTTCAGCAAACTTTCCACACCAGCAAGCAACATTAACCTTCAATGGAAACATTTAAAATACATAATAGTGAACTATCAAATTTACTATTCGCTTAAATCTGTATCTGGTCAATTATGTTTACACAATGATATTTTTCTGTAAGTTCAGTGTCTGTTTTTGCCGGCTCTGAGCACTTCAAGTGCCATATTACTATACGCATTTTGTAAATAAAAAGGTAGAACGTGTGTAGAATATGACACCAAGCAAGTGTCTACATGTGGAGATAAAAAGCTAAAAAGGCTTAAGGATGTCTGGGTATGTGTAACAATGCAAAAAAAACCAACAACAACTACATAACTATCCCCCAAGTCTCTATGGCCTTAAGGGTACAGGAATTATGATATCAATGTGAATAAGGAAGTACACTGTGCTTTTCCATTGACAATATGAAATGTAAAATTACTCACTCTAGCTTCTGGTTGTACGCTGAAGCAAAAATAACTCATCTAAATTCTAGTGCAGGAGTGTCAAACCCATCCATCGAGGGCCAAGCTTATGCAGGTTTTTATTGCAACCAATGCAGGTGATTTCAATTAGGTCCCCCTCCTTGGTTGAAGAACTGAGGAAATTGGAGAAATCCTGGTGTAGTGCATTGGTTGCAACAAAAACCTGCATACAGTTGGCCATTGATTGAAGGAGTTCGACACCAATGCTTTACAGTGTGCAGGATAAAGAAGTATTTTCTAAGGCAAGTCTATTCATTTCAGCTAGCAGACGAACATCTAGCGAGCATTTATAGAACATTTTGCATTTATAGAAAATCAGACTCGTCATATGTCCTGAAAACTAATTGAAGTCCAGAATTATCCAGAGGGTCTGATATACAGGGGTCGGGTATTTAGGGTTGTACTGTATTTAAATATCAGACACTTAATATTAATGAGCAGCTGTAGTAGGACTTAGCCTGCAAATATGCATCAGTGCTCTGTGTGTAGAAACGCACATATTTAAGAGTCCCTTTTCAAAGTTCTCTTGTGTGGTACTTTATGAAAGCAGTGGAAGAGAGTGGGTGTACAGAGTGCAATATTGAATTCATAACATTTATAACGTGAACATTGGTACAATAGCGGAAGCATAATAACAAAATCAGTGAGTTCCAAAGAATAAGAGCATGTGGACTAGGATGAATCGGATTCAACACAAAACGAGGAGTCACATTACATGAGAGTGCTGATTCACGTTTGTGAGCTGTAAGGTTCAAGCAGAACAGATATGCTGCTTACCTGACAGCAATCGTGCCAGAGCTAGCCTTGGACCTGAAACGAAATATGAACACCCTCTGTAATTTACAGTATACAAACTGCATACCCAACTACACACGCACGGTTTCAATGTCACCCAACCTGTGTTCCATCCCTACAGCACACTTGTAGATAGTAAGCATACTAAAAAATAAAAAGCATGAATCCATACCCCCAAAAAACCGAACATCCAATTCAACAGAAAGACCATAATGGTAATACCTTGTACACACACCTGGAATTTCGGTTTACAAGAAGCATTGTTTTCTCAAAATCAAACATACAAACAAAACAGACCTCGCAACACTACAATCTAGGCATCCTGTTAATCCTATTACAAAAGAGATGCCACAATCCACAGAGCATAATCTTTCACTATGCAGCCTTGCTAGGTTTCTGCAATGTTGGATATATTAAGAAGCACCTGACTGCTCTGTGGTCTGATCTGTGGAAGTGGGGAATAATACATTATCCACTACAAAAGAAAACATAGTAAGTGGAGCCTTCTATGACCTCATAGAAACCATTCTCTGTTGCACCAGCCTATTTTCGAATGCTGGACGGTGGCCACAGTGAACCGATAACCTCGTTTCAGCCTCCCTCTGGCAGAAAAACCCAGAGGCATTGATGCTGGGGAGTGGCAGACATCTAACAGAAGACTTCTGACACACAAGCCCAATTTGCTGTCAGCCTGCAGAATCTCTGCAAGTTGTCAGTACAAAATAAATTGGTTCGTTTGAAACCCCACAAAAAAAAAAACCCACAATGCCCACTTGTGTTCCTAGCCCACTCACAGATATACAGGGGTTAGACAAAATAATGGAAACACCAAACAATATATGACTATATTTATTACTAGAGTAGTATGTATTTATGCAATAAGAATGTGGTTGAAATCTACACTGCACTCTACCATCCAGAACTTGCCATAAAGGTACAATGATGTGCATTCGGAAAGTATTCAGACCTTCACTTTTTCCACATTTTGTTACGTTACAGCCTTATTCTAAAATGGATTAAATTCATTTTTTTCCTCGTCAATCTACACACAATACCCCATAATTAGATTTAGCAAATTTGCAAAAAACTTAAATATGACATTTACATAAGTATTCAGACCCTTTGCTATGACACTCGAAATTGAGCTCAGGTGCATCCTGTTTCCATTGATCATGCTTGAGATGTTTCTACAACTTGATTGGAGTCCACCTGTGGCAAATTCAATTGATTCGCAGGTTTTATGAGGGACTGCAAACTGAGATTTATGCCGTGTAGCTAGCATTGTGGGGGTTTTTTTTGCTGTGGGGCGAACCTATTTATTTTGCTAGCAAATTGGGCTTGTGTGTCAGAAGTCTTCTGTTAGCTAGCTCTGCAAGGCTAATAACAGTCAGAAGTCTTCTAATAACAACGCAATCGCGTTGTAAACAAAATGCAAGAACAGCCAAAGAGGTGGTGGGATTAAATGACATTAGCAGACACCCCAGGTCCAGTATTATATTATTTAATATGGGTTATTTAGACATTTTAGTAGGGTAACGGTTGAATTATTTTCCCCCATGAAAATAGCTTTTGCCACGCAATTTACTATCACGGTATTACGTTAAGTTTATGATAGTACTATTTCATATTTTAATATCATGGTATACCGTCATACCGGTATACCGTCACACCCCTAGTAGAAACACAGCTCTTTACAGTGTGGTTGTAAGTTTATAGACACAGCTCTTACAGTGCGGTTATATGGTATAGACACAGCCCTTACAGTGTGGTTTTAGGTTTAAAGACACTCACCCTGCTCTGCCACTTCTCTGCCTCCTCCATGTTCCTCTTGGCCTCCTCCAGCAGGGCGATCCTGGAGCTGTACTCTTCAAGCTGTGGGCATGGTCGGTCATTTGTTACCATGGCAACCACACAGCCACGCCCTTTACCATGGCAATGCGTGACACGGGCCGGGACATTAAAAGCCACAGTCATATGGTGAGACTACTACTTAATCTAGACAATCTGGCTGCTAAGAAGTTTTGATGTTTAAAATGCCTAACAAAGCTATGGGAGGGAATCTACACAGGTTGTGGTGCCTCACACAGCTAAAGGTGTGGTTTGTACTAATCTGCAAGTCGGACAAGCCTCGTCCCTCCACAGTGGGTTAAATTTGACTTCGGGGTGATCAGCTTGACAGTGCAGCTAGGGAGGCTTTCCCCTGTCAGAGCGCTGCTCTGCTCCTCACCAGCTGCTCCTGGCTCTTGAGCTGGTCCTCCACCTGCCTCTCCAGCTCCTCCTTAGCGCTGAGTGCGGCGCGGCGCTCCTGCTCCAGCCGAGCAGCCTCCTCCTCCACCCTCCTGCGCTCCTGCTCCAGCTGCAGGGCCCTCTCCATCTGCTCCTGCAGGTCTGAGGCACAGGCATGGTCAGCACTGCGGCCCTCATGGGCATTGGTAGGCCATCAGTACTGCAGCTCTCACAGGCACAGACAGGGTCAGTACTGCAGCCCTCATAGGCACAGACACACCGTCAGTACTGCAGCCCTCATAGGCAACAGTACTGCCTGCAGCTCACAGACAACGACATACTTTCAGCACTGCAGTTCAGCCACAGACACACTGTCAGTACTGCTGCTCACAGACACACTGTCAGTACTGCGGCTCACAGACACACTGTCAGTACTGCGGCTCACAGACACACTGTCAGTACTGCGGCTCACAGACACACTGTCGTACCCCTCTCGGCCTTCTTCATCTGCTCCTTCTCCTTCTCCATGGCTTCTCTCTTCTTCTTCTCACTCTCCAGCATAGCTGTGCAACACAACAACAGGGCAACAGCGACGCTCATACTCTCTCTCCCCGCGCACAAATTACAGCACAAGAGTGTCGCACGCCGCGTGACACAACCTGGAGCGGAACAGAACAGCAGGACACAGGTTTGGGAACCAGGCTTTTATTCTTTCACCCCTCAGTGGGAGGGAGGGAGAGACAGAGAGAGTGAGAGCATGCACGTGTGATACAAATAAACAAAAGATCTTAGGCCGTCGCCCTCACGGGTTCGGGACACAAAACAATAAACATTCACACTCCACACGGACAACTGCAACTTTTTAGTTGCGATAAGTCAGTGTCTCACGGTTCTCTCTCTCGCCACGCATTAAGCTTCGGTATTCCAGCCACCTAGTAAGAGAATAGTTTTAAGCGCACAGGTACGATTAGATAACTGCACAGCCATGTGCCCTGGCTGCCCTGCCAGTAGGCCTAGACCTACGCCTTCCTCAAACAGCGACGCTCATACTCTCTCTCCCCGCACACAAATCACAACACACAGGCGACGTTGTCGCTCTTTCTCACATTTTACATTACATTTTAAGCATTTAGCAGACGCTCTTATCCAGAGCGGCTTACAAGATGTGCATTAATATATGGCATGATCAATAATTGTTCAGACAAGAGATCAGTGCAGTGATACAGCCACAGACATCATTGTTGGCGGCTGCATACCAGAAAAAGGTTAGTATTTTTTTTCTATATTTTTTTTCCTTTAGGAGTAAACAAGTATACATATACAAAAAGTAGTAAACATGCAGGCATGTTCATTCGATTTAGTACAGAATTCAGTGGTAGTGGAGTCCGAAAAGGTGGGTTTTGAGTCTCTTGCGGAAGATCGCAAGTGATTCCGCAGTCCTGACTGAGTGCGGAAGATCGTCCCACCACCGAGGGGTCAGGACAGAGAAGAGGCGAGACCGCGAGGAGTGGCTGCTGGGCAACCGGAGGGGTGGGGACAGTCAGATTGCCAGAGGAGGCGGAGCGGAGGGGTCTGGCTGGGGTGTAGGGTGTGATGAGTGGAGGTAAGGGGGAGCAGTTCCTCTAGCCGCTTGATAAGCCAGCACCAGTGATGGGGAGCCAGTGCAGAGAGTGGAGAGTAGAGGGGTGACTCCCTGCAGACATCACCACGTTCTCGATCTCTCTTCACACACACACACACACACACACACACACACACACACACACACACACCATGCTGGGCTGGCCCCTCACCTCTCCATCTATTTCTTGTACCACTCATCCCTCTTTATCTGCTGCACCTCGATGGTGTCAGGCTTGCGGCGGCGCATGTACAGTACGTGGTTACCCATGCACAGCGCCAGAATGCGCTTATTAATGCGCAGGCGCGGGGCGTAGAACACAAAGTCCTGAGAGAGAGGGAACGAAAGAGAAAGAAAGAGAGATAAAGGGAGAATAGAAGGACTCAGTTGCTTGCACAGAGCAGTATCCTATTTTATATTTAATTGTTATAAACCAGCAGTTAAATCCAATACCTAGCCAATATAATGCCTCAATAAGCACCTGTTGCTTTGTTGTCAATCGGCAGAATGCGTTTTCATTACTGAAAACCTAGTATAACCCAGGGTCAATCATTAGCTTCTGTTTCCCCCTAGTGGTGCAATAAGGTAATTGCAACTGTCAGGACAGCAGTTCCTCATCCGAGTGGATTCACACCTGCCCTGCAACTGGACGTTTGGACTAAATATCCTTTTCTCTTAACTGACCTACAGCTAGCTGCCTTAGATTATATAATGATAATGTGCACACTCTAGTCGCTTTAAATACCAAAAGCCGCTGCTAATTAGTAGTTTTGCGGTGAGGCTGTGTTCAACATGGGCGTCTTGATCAGGGGGTGTATTGGACTGACACAGTCAATGGTGTCTGACACCTAATTTTAAAATACTGGGTACATGATACAGAGACCATACACTGCATGTTGAACATTGCATTAGAGATATAACATGAGTATAAACATACAGTAACATGACAATGAACTGGCTACTTTTCCTGTCTGTCTCCTCTCCCTCTCGTGCTCTTCAGACAAAGGAGGATAATTCTTGGGCAATTAAAGACATCTTGTTGTAAGTTACCTCTTTGAAGGAATGCCACAAAAGCATTTACAATATGAGGACCCCAGCCATAAACCTTTTTCATCCTCTTGTAGTGGCCATATTAGGTAACCACATCACCCACTCACATCCCTATGTGCCATGTGTGGAAACTGTTGTGCACACTTAAGGCCATACATCCACATTATTTTACCATGCGTTCTGTTGCCGTGGCCACTCATCTCCGTACCAATGTACCACCTTCGATCCCTTTCATCCTTTAGTTTGCACTACACTATACCACAGATTCTGTTTGGCCAGTATAAAGCTGTTGTACTGAATACCACATTTTCCCCACGCACTATACTGTAGCCCTCAACCATCACATACCTTATTAATGAACATTTGATTTTCATGTATGTTTATCTGTCCGTAGTGTGTGTCTGAATATCCACAACGGCCAACATCCTCCACCAATTTGGGAGGGTGTACACTACTGTGAGCGTCCTCCAAAAGGGTTACTTATTTTACTCACAGGTCCCCCACATGACAAGTACCAGTCTTCTTTTTTTTCCCCATTATGGATTTTCTTTCTTTTTTCATATTTGTTTTCTCCTAAATACAGTACTGTGTGTTAGTGGCCAAATCACTGTTATGCAAGTCATAAGTAAGTCTCAAGTCTTAACCTTCAAGTTTCAAGTAAGTCCCAAGTCATGAAGGGTAAGTCTCAAGTAAAGTCCCAAGTCAACGTGTTCAGGTCAAGTCAAGTCACAAGTCCCAAATTCCAGGTGTCAAGTCCTCAAGTCACATTCAAAACAAGCCTCTCGAGTCATCCAGCTCAGTCCAGGTCTAGACCCAAGTCATAGACATGCAAGTCTAAGCCAAGTCTCAAGTACTTTTATTTTTCTTTACAAGTCTGAAGTCATCAAAATTGTGACTCAAGTCACGCTCGAGTCCAAGTCATGTGACTCAAGTCCACAACTCTGGTTAGTGGTACTGTGCACATAACCACCAGAGGAAATGGCAATGTACCAATAACAGCTGACAATTTTGTAATTTGGCAGACACTTTTATCCCAAGTGTGCATTAAATTGGCTAGAGAATCACCACTAGAGCTAGCGAACAGTAAGCTGCTGTCTAATGTGTGTTAGAGGCTTCCAAGGTATCCAAGCCCATGACCTACTGAAGAAGGGAACACATTTTCTGTGACCTACCATTTATTATGTAGCCTAACATGTTTACTTCAAATATGTAATTCATTTTGACAACATTGCAGCGTTTACTGTGATGAATGTGAATGACTGTGGAAGGGGTGTAATGCATGGCTCTCACGCGTGTTTCCTGACCTGCCCCTGCCCTTCCAATGACCCGCCCGGGTGGGTCCCAACCCCCAGTTTGGGAGCCTCTGCTTTTAGACAAAGACACGACCACTCACCGGGGCCTTCATGAATTTAAGGACAAACTTCTTGTCCATGAACGAAATGAATCTGATCTCGTTCCACGGATATCTGATCTTCGGAGTCAGCCTGGGAAAAGATGATAGATGCACTTACAAATTGTGTTATTTAGATCAGTGGGTTACAGGGAAAACTTTGATGGCCAACCTCTTGAAATGACCAGCTAATGGTGCGCAAACTAGGAGGGGTGTGTTTTGGGAAGGCCTGCTCTCCAGTTTGAACAGAGTGATGTAAATGCACACATCTGTCTAGTGGGGGCGCTCTAACATACTGACCTGTCCTCTACCCCATAGATGTTGAGGCCCTGAGCATTCACCCCCAGCCACAGATCAGTTCCCTTCTTGTCCTTGATGTCAAAGTAGTTGACTCCGTACATCTCCAGGTCTTGAGCGATTTTCAGGTACTCCAACATAGCGTCGTCCCTGTTTAGGAGGAAAAAATGCCAGATTGTAATCTCGAATAAGAATTAATCATCCACACGTGGTTAATCATTCACACAATCATGGCCTCAAAAGCATTGTGGGACAGAACCGAGTTTCACTCAGTTTACCGAGCTACCACTGTGGAATGTTGACTCAAATGACGTGCTGGAATGCTATGTTAAATGTTGTTCTAGACTGTTGACTTAAAAGTGATACTGGAATGTTTAGTTAGATGTGGTACCAGAATGTTAAGTTAAATGGTAGGTTAAATGTGTTACTGGAATATCAAGTGAAATGCTGTGATTTAATGCTGGGACGTACTTGAAACCCTCAGAGTAGGAGGCAAGCAGCACGGCAGTCTCTGGGGGGCAGTAGACTTCATATCCCAGAATGCTCTCCTTCACTTGCAGGAAGAAGAGGCACTGGGTGACCTCCTGGATCAGCTCTGACACGTCCTCTGGGAAGAACTTGGCCCGGAACTTAAACTGCAGTGGGTTCTCCTTCTTCACCTTCTGGGAGCTCACCTGTGGGGGGGATGGGGGGGTAGGGGTGGGGCTAGAGCTGAGATACCGCAGCACCCACTAGTGACGGTGATCTGAGCCAAGCTGGCACACATAATGTAGCAGCATGGCACTCAAGCAGCGATAGGAGATAGGTTCGGATGGAGTTAGGGTTGAAATGTGTGCACGTGCACATGTGTGCACAAATGAGGTTTACTCTTCGCCGCTTTGGCTGTGTAGTCCACACGTGGCTGTTTGTGAACGGAATGAATCCCAAGCCCTCCATCACAAGGTGAGAACTATTTCAGTTTTACCTTCTTCTCGACTTTCAGCCAGGTGGGGATCCCTTTGGTGTCCGTGTACTGCAGACCGAAGAACCACACCTCCTGGATTCCCACGGTCCTCACCACCTGCGGAGGGAGGTAACAGGTGTGTCTCAGCTCCACTCCAAACAGGGAAACACTACCACAGTGCTAGGCGGATCGGCGTCAGAGTATCGGCACTTCAGATACTAACTGATTCAAAACCGATGGCCAGATTCACTAAGGAAATAGTCGCAGCACAACAACAGTCACTATGATGCAGATCTTCTTTCCCAATCAAAAAATGAAACGCCCTTTGCGGTAGGAGACACCTATAGGAAAGGGTCTGAAACAATATGGCAGTAGGGAGAGTCAGGTGCCAACATGAATCTGAAGG
Organism: Aldrovandia affinis; assembly: GCA_029706075.1. Classification (NCBI taxonomy): domain Eukaryota; kingdom Metazoa; phylum Chordata; class Actinopteri; order Notacanthiformes; family Halosauridae; genus Aldrovandia; species Aldrovandia affinis. The sequence continues at coordinate 145,434 of JAINUG010000141.1, forward strand.
AAATCCTAACATGAGGGGTGTCTATATTATGTGTTTTTTAATGGGGAATTCAAATATGAGTTCATTTTTTGGATAGGATAACTCTAACCTACATCATTTTGTTTTTCTAAATTGCCAATTTTACCCTTTCGATATTAAAAGATAAGGGAAATCATTTATATTGACAAAGCCAAATCAAATGTACATATTTATTAACAGGTGAACTGCATGTATATCACTGGATACAATTAGAATTTGAACTTTTCCAGATTGCACAAGTCCTGCTTTAACTCATTCGTGGACATCAGCCTCCTGCTGGTCTCCTGAGCCCTGATCCCTCCGTCCCTCTTTTCCTGTGAGAAGTACTTAGCAGAAGCCTCAGTCACCATTTTAACAACCCTCTCAATGCTTTGTGTGTGGCAAGGCCAGTTGAGCACCTCCATGGGGGTGTTGATGAAGTTCCTCACCTCTGAGGTGCTTAGGAAGCAGGTGAGAGGTGGCTCTGACACACCTTCTGACCAGCTGATCAAGTCACCAATGCTGGAAGCATCACAATTGATTTCAGGTGTCCTTCTGGTCCTGACAGAAGAGTCCCCCAGTTGAGTGTCTGGGTCCCCCTCTCCCCTGATGGCCAGGATTCTCTCCACCCCCTCAATCCTCTCCTTCTGATCCTCGGAGCACAGCGGTGTTTGGAGGATGGCTTCACTGTGGGCATACCAACAGTCGGCATCATAAGGTCCAGCACCTCCTTCCTCTGGGACTTGAGGCAGTCCACCTGAAACAGGATGTGCCTAGGCCCTTCGATCCAGGAGTGCTTGACCTCCCGTTGAACTAACATGGATAATATAGTCCAATGATGAATTCCACAATGAATTGCAGATTCTTCAGGTTCTTTCCTTTAAGTCCGTGCTTTGACACCCAGAGCCTGAGAAGTCTGTTCGCTGTGGTGAGCCAGCGGCTGTTTACTGGTCCAATCTCCAACAGATCCAGCCTTGCAGGAAGCACTCCGTCCCTGACGGCACAGACAATTTTATAGCTATAGTGTTGATCAGTTGAGAGATCTTGAATGACCTTGTCAGGCAGCTTGATCAGTGGAGGGCCAACAAAGATCAGGGTGAAGTTTGGATTGATATCCAAGTCTGTAGCAGAATCAAGGAGCTTTCCTATTGGCCCGGATAATTTGTAGGACAGAGTAGGGCCATCAAGGTCAACAATGAGATGGAGCAGGGGAGCAGTGTGCAGGTTGCACACCAACCAGACCAGCTTTCTCCCCAGGTGCAGCTCCAGCTTCCGCACTACTCCAGCTTTCACACCAGTGTTGACATTTGTTGAGTCTCCTCCAATGGCCCACAAGGTCTTATCAAGACCCCTCTCTTTCAGCTAGGCAAACAGGACCTTAGCAATCTGTTCTGCATGTGACTCCTCTTTAGTTGCTTTCTCTGGGGTAAAGTGGAACAGATAGTAGCTGCCAGGCTCACTAGCAACACTATAGTGTTCTTCCTTGATCTTCACAGGAAAAGATTGGTCACTGCCCTCAGCTTCCATCATCACATTTGTCCGGTCAATCCACCCATCAAATAGGATGCATTAGATCCCCCCCTCCTCCCTGCACTTTTCCTCAAACTCTTCCTTTTCTGTACCTTTGCCGAAGCTGCAGGCTCAGGGTCAGTTTCAGGGAAGAGCTCAACTTCAGGGAAAAACTCAGCTTCAGCACCACTTCTCTCCAATTCCAGATCCTGATCACCATCTGCCCAAAATCTCTCAACATCCTTCCTGGCTGTTTTCTCTGCTGCTGCTTCATCCTCCTTGCTCCATCTCCTTTTCTCTTGCTTCTTTTCCATCCCCTGCCTTTCCAATGTCCTCACCTGTCTCTTGTGCTGTGGCAGACCAGGGGCCCCCATTTGATGGGGTCCTTTACTTCCAACCTTCTCTTTCTGTCCCTTGATGTAGGCAAGATCTTTCACAGGAATCCTTTTCTCTCTGCTGCAGGAACAGTTCATGTGGCTTGGATCACACAGCCCTCACAGCCTCCCCCCTCACAACTGGTAATCTGACACTTGCAAGTCAAAATATCAAATAACTTGTCTAACTTGACACCAAACCTCTCTTTGGCATCAAGTTTTCCCTTCCCAAAGGAAAACGTTGTTCCTCAGGTTCTTAATCAAAAACGTACTTACTGGCAATGCCACAAGAAGAAAACAGAAGACGGATGGATAAGGATTGCCAACCTCCCCAACATGTGGCTTTCAGCAACAAGATGGCTACAACTGACGTCCCAACAGGAAGTTACCCAAATAAAAGCCCTAACTTCAAAATAAAAGCCCCCCCCAACGTAGTCTCTTTCTTCCAGAAGAATAGCAAAATAATAAAAAATTTTATAATAATCAACTGCAAATTGATGTAGGTTAGGTTGTGTTCTACACACCAAAATATGTTATTTGAACACCCCTCTCGATTGATTAAAAAAAAAAAAAAAAATTGTATGACCCGCCCTAATATGGCAGGCTTACACTTCCAGATTACAAATGTGCCAAGAAATGGGTACAGAGCAGCGAGGGAACCACGAGAAAAAGATAACTTAAATTTACAGATCAGGAAACAGAAGTAATGGTCAACGAGGTACAGCGTCACAACGTCGTATTACAGCATAGGAACACAACACCAACGGAGGAGGAGAGGAGAAACATTTGGAGTGACAAAAACATCCAATTCATTAGGCATAACAAAAGGAACAGTATATGATGTTAAGAAAAAACTGTATGATGTTAGAATATTAACACCGATAGAACAACAAGTGAAACAATCCACATTGTAAAAACCTTGTTTTGTTTGTTCAATGTCTTCTCTATCTACTGGAAAATGTATGTAAAAGCACACCTCGTAGAGCGCAATACAAAACACGGATTATGAAATTCCTGCAACCCGCAGGATCATATTTGTGTGATACTTTCACTTTTTATTTTTTATTGTGGTCACATTCTTTGAAGAGTTTATGGAATGTGAGCTAGGCTATATCAGCACTCAGCAAAATACCCATTTAGTGGGTTTATTGCCTATATAGTTGAAGGGATTACAGAATGTATTTTAAAAAATACCTTACTACAGGACAGCTATAGGACAAGCACCAAATACTAGATCATCTTTATATTTTACACGATTTGACAGAAATCTATAAGCAGATGGACAGGGTAGTGAAGAACGGTTCTTAAACTTAAGTAACGGTGGTGCCTGTAGATAAATCCATCTAAAATGGTCGACCGTGAAACATGCAGATAAGAGTGTTAACTGAGGCAGAATGAGATTTTGATAAGATAAAGAAAGATTAATGAGCAATGCGGCCGCTGTAACAGACCTGGTCAAAGAACTGTTTCCCAGTGGTGTTCGACTGGATGGCAAACTGCAGCACCGCGTCCATTGTTGTGACACGTACATTGACCTGCGGAGAGCAAACCACACAAACACACGGGCGCGCACGGCGCTTAAAAACCAGTCAAGCTTTACCGAGTCATTTCAGGGTTCATTCATTGTTAAAACAGCGCCACGTAACTGTTCCAAACCAGAACTGGGCAGATCCATTTATTTTGCATGGAACTGGTTTGGCTCCAGTAAATGAATAAGTCCCACTCTATCTGGGCCCTGTTTCACTGGTTCCTGGATCTAGGTCTGTCTCGGGGACAGCCCCCTGGGAGAGGGTATCTGTGCTCAGCTGAGGGTCTTGCCCCCCGGGGCGTCATGGCCGCCTCAGGGCTTGTGACCCCCGCCCCGGCTCCCGGTAACGCCTCAGCTGTGGTTAATCAGGGGGCTGGGATACGCAGAAGAGCCACTAGGCCAGAGGGTTTCAGGTGCTCCCCACCCCCCATCTGTCTGCCTTTAAGGCAAGGTAAAAACTACAAAAAGAGCTATGGGCTTTATGAGCAGTCTGTAAAGCTGTGTAGCCATGTGATCACTGCTGAAATAATGCAAGTTGGAAGCCAAGTAAAAAAATAAAAATTGTTCAGTGTATATGTCAATAGGCGATATGGTGCAACGACTGAGGCAACGCATTCAGAAACACTGTAATTGTTCCCAGCCTAGATTATGTACTACTGTTTAAGCACGTTAAACCTTTCACATTCTGAGGGCTTAGCAAAGGAGCACATCGTGAGTGCTTTACGAGAATGGAACATTCGGCGCATGTCAGCGTGAGGGGTTTCATGCAGTCTAGACAGCCTCCACTGTGTCACGCCTGATCTAGAACAGTCCAGGAGCCTCCACTTCCACTGTGAGCCCCGCAAAGCTGTTTGCTGCATGAAAGCAGTTAATGTGCCTCTTAAAATTCAGGTTATTAATTTAAGCGTCTGCTCTTAAGATACAGACTACTGCGAAATCCAGATGGTGCTCCTGTCAGATAGATCAGCATATTTTTTTATCTAAAATTTAATTCCAATAAATGCTTGCCATGATACTTAACAAGTTCTTTTTTGTGTCACATTTCTAAACTTTGAAAAGAGCAGCCAACACACTCAATCATAATCGCAATGCCTAAAACCATACAACATTCCAACGTACAAACAAGATAAATGTTCCATCACAAACACGCAGGAGAAAGAGGCTTAAAAGAACTTACAGGTTTTGGCATGTTGAGTCCTTTTCGAGGCCAACTATGGATCCAACTGACAGACTTCTTCTCTTCGGACCCTGAAATGAGAAGCGACACAGTGCTTCCCCCTCAGTAAGATAGACTTGCCCTGCCTACAGACTTGGCTCTGTGCTTCTGTGAAGTTTCGACGTACGGCACAGTGTGTCTTTATGAATCATTAATAGGGAATGAAGATAACTATTCGGCATATAAAGCGTTTCCATTTGCTTCATAAATGTTGACAGTTTTAACCTCATGTAGTATACCAAGGAAAGAGTCTTTGTTTTAAACCAGTCATTTCTATTTCGTAATGTTATTCTATGACATTGCAGTAACAAATATAGCATAATGCGTAGACAATGTGTGTTAAATTAGTGCATATGTGAAACATAACATAGGATATATCATTCAATGAACAATGCCATTCTATATTTTATTTTCACCAAGAATCTTGGTGCTGTTGAATATCTGTCATTCCCCATGTCCTCCTTCAGGCAGAAATGTCCCAAAAGAAGTTGATAAACTATGTGGAATATGTATTTCCTTAATACTATATATTTATTCAATAATTATCAGCTTTTAATTGATTTCTTCGCCATTTATTAAAATTCACGCATTCCCAACACGTTGATTTGTTCATAACTATGATTTGCTTTTATTTCTAGCTAGAAATCTAGATACCGAGCAAACCTTCAGCACGTAGTCCTTGAAGCACCTGTCAACGCATTCCCTTTGGTAAAAAAATAAATAAAGAATTCAAGGCAAAATAAAAGCACAGGCTTGCGTCTCAACCTCATGCGGATCACAATGCATTTCAGTTGGCTCGTGCGATTTCTCAAATATATTTGTGTGACTTTCTCACCTCTGCGACACAGCCGGTGTGATTTGAGACAACCTCTTCTGCCCAGGGCACTGCTGGATTCGGCACAGCTGCACTATGGCTGATCCTTTGACTAAAAGCGCTCACTTCGCTGCTCAGTCCAGATTGCACGGGTTTTGCAGCTTCCTGTTTGTCACCGCTGGAAGGAGTGCGCGACTCCTGACTCGCACGAGCCGCTCCACAATCCAGTGTTTTTCGTATTATTAAAATTGATTTAACTTTCCTTTTCATAACTAAATCAGATTCGGAGAACGTGATGGCCGTTACATAAGCAACAATTTCAATTTATTAAATGTTGTAGTATGTTGAATAACCACACAACGCCCTGCTAAATTGTATTACTTTCCAGCAAATGGGTTTAATCACACCTAAGGGAGACAATATCTGTGACACACAGAAGGGACATAGGCTACATTTTTTTCAAAATTCAATGTAACCACTTATGTATTTTAAGTTAGCCTAAAAGTTGACCCCAAAAAATCAGGGATATTCAAGTTTTAATGCCAGAGCACTGTTACTTGAACTATGGTAGGACACTGCACTGCTTTTCAAATTAAAACTACCATACGTTGCTTCATTTCAGACAAAATGTGCTCACAGGGTTCCCAGGCGTTATGTAAAAACCTTTTTCAGATTCAAAAACGATCCTGCGATTCAAACCAGTGGTGGAACACACTGGAGTTCACAAAGAGCAGCAGCAAGAACAGGTGACATAGGACGTTTGAAGGACGGAGTAGATTTATATCTTTATATCTTAATCGGACAGGGTGTGACCTCAGCAGCACAGATAATTTAGAAACTCACATATTAAAGTGTTGATTTTAAAATGTATTTTATGCCAGAAACATGTAGATTCCTTTTTAATTGCAATTTAGTTACTTCAAAAATATTAGTCATATTACTTACATAGTAATATGTAAGTACTTATATACTTTATCATTTTGTCAACCCCCTGTAGAGAACAAGCTTTTAAAAGGGACAGCAGTTTTTTCACTTTCATTCGTTTACAATGGTCATGTGATGTAGGTACACATCACATGACCAGAGGTGGATTTATACAATTATTGCACTGCACAGCTCTCTTTACATATCTATATGAAACATTATATAACGTAAATTTACATTCACAATGTATGTATGCATGCATGTATGTATGTGCAGTGCCCCTTTAAAGTCTACACCATGTCTCAATTTCACCTTTTGCTGCCTTACGGCCTGAAATTAAAACACATTCAATCATAAAACATTTTATCCTACAATTCCCAAGTGAAAAAAAGTTCTCAACATTTCTGAACATTTCTTTGCATAAAGGTGTGATGATTGTTGAGCTTCACATGCCATTAGTGTAGCATTCACCGTGGGCATTGATGCTGGCCCAATCTACCTCCATCTTTTTCAGATTCAAAAACGATCCTGTGATTCAAACCAGTGGTGGAATACACTGGAGTTCACAAAGAGCAGCAGTGAGAACAGGTGATATAGGACGTTTGAAGGACGGAGTGGATTTATATCTTTATATCTGAATCGGACAGGGTGTGACCTCAGCAGCACAGATAAGGAATCGTGTGATTAGCATCGAAGTTCATTTTAGCCTTTGGAGGACCAAATGTGCTCCTGTATCAGGATAGTCATGTGACCAAACCTCACACAGCCAAGCACCAGTGAGAAAGGATGGTCACACAGCTAGGCGATCACATCACTAGCTAGCTTCTATTAAATCAGAATGCGTTCAGGGTCCCAACACGACACGATCATAACTACAAACAAATGAAATTAAGAGACATTTGTTTTTGTTGTTTGTTTTTTTTCTTCTTCTTTCCTTTCCCAAAAGTCAAAGCTCAGAACTCATCTCTGATGCTGAACTGGGGCTGGTCCTCAGGCTGAAAGTCCTTGTTTGGACTCCCGTCCTCATTCAGGATGCGTCTGTACATGTAGCCCACGATCGGATACTTGGCTTTGTACGTTCCACTGAACACGCTCTCAAGAGACTGCAGTTGCTCCTCCGTCAGTCCCGTCTGCCAGCGAGAGAGGGAGGAATATTAACTATTTGTATTTTTCATATTACTCTGCTATTAATTAATATACTGCTATTAGTTTGATAATACTGTGTTTGTATGTTGTGTGCACATTCACTTTTTGCCAGTGCACGAGAGGCAGTGTGTGTGTGTGTGTGTGTGTGTGTGTGTGTGTGTGTGTGTGTGTGTATGCGTCTGTGAGATCTCCCCTACTCACAGTGTCATGGGTTAGGTCTTCAGGGTCCAGAGACATTTTGGCCACAGCTCTCGTGCTGTCCCTCCCCACCAGTGCATTGTAGGGGGCGTCTATCCCATAGAACTCTGTGGAGTAAGCAATGCACAACACGATTCAAACAGTTTCCCAGTCATGGAATACACTGGAGTTCACAAAGAGCAGCAGTAAAGAACAGGTGATATAGGACGTTTAAGGGACGGAGTGGATTTAGATCTTAATCGGACGAGGTGTGATCCATACACAGCCTGCTTATGGCTAGCTGCACGTGTGGTGCAGTCCTTACATTACATTACAGGCATTTAGCAGACGCTCTTATCCAGAGCGACTTACAGTTTTACATTTCTTTACTTACAATCCATTTATACAGCTGGACGCAATTCAGGCTAAGTACCTCGCTCAAGGGTACAACGGCAGTGCTCCACCTGGGAATCAAACCTGCAACCTTTCGGTTACAAGCCCAGTTCCCTAACCATTACACTACACTGCCAAGCTGATGGACTGGAGAGTGAAAGAGTGTGCTAGTCCGTGCTCCTCCGATTAGAGGGAAGGTGTTGCAGCGATGGGGCGGACATACAAATACTGAATAATTGGGCCATTCCAAATTGGGGAGAGCACTAAAGTGGGGAATAAAAGGAAAAGGTGGCCACCAATTACTATTCCCCTTTGTGATATTCATACACCAATTACCTTTCCCCTTTGTGACATCAAACACCACTCCTTTAACTGCCATGTAAATAGGCTGTCCTTCCTGTAAAAGAGTGAGGTCACAAACTTGCATGAATATTATATACATAATACAGTATTTTTTATCATGGGTTTTATAATAAATGAAGAGACATTATTATTTTTTAAGTTAGTGGAAGTGATATAATGGCACATTACATTACATTACAGGCATTTAGTAGACGCAATTATCCAGAGCGACTTACAGTTTACATTTCTTTATACAGCTGGATATTTACTGAAGCAATTCAGGTTCAAGGGTACGGCGGCAATGCCCCATCTGGGAATCAAACCTGCAACCTTTGCATTATGACCCCAGTATCTTAACCATTATACTACACTGCCGCCACACTTTGAGTGTGTTGTGTTTGGGCAGGGCTGTCAAACTCATTCCAATGGTAATAAACTACATTTCATTTCATTTTAATTCAAATTATTCTGGTGAAGATTGTTTCTCATTCAAACTACAATTCAAGAATTACATTGGGATTTACCAAAAACGAAAATGCCATTCTGAGTTAGGCCCATAGTGTGTATGAAACTCAAAGCCTTGAAATTACTTGGATAGAAGGCTCAGACACACTGATTACTCCAATCGTAAAACGTATTCTACTTTAAAGACGCTATCGAAACTCTAGTTACTAAGTTTGCTACAACAACAGATCATAATTACAAAGCGAACAACTCTGAAAGCAGAAAGGAAAATAACCCTGAGTTAACCTAAACTAACATGATTCCATATCTAAATTCGGCAGTCCTATTGAAAAATGTGCCCTCGAGCACATTAATGTCCCATGCGCTCCCCCTGGCGGATCGGTGTGGAATAACACCGCGTCCCTCTCTGACCGGACCTACAGTGTCACTAAACTTGAGAAACGTAGCCTATATAATACACAGCCACAATGAACATAATTCAACTACTAACAGAGGACATGTCACAACAACATATAACGGAAACGGAAACGGCAGCTTATTGCTTGGCTACCTTGGAACATAGAAAATAACTTCCACTTTTAACATACCTGATGTCCATTGTACTTTTCTAAATCTTCGTCAGTGAATAATCGAACTGGTTTGAGGGTGGGTTTATGTTTTAATTTAATCTCGTCTGCCGAACAATACAAAACGTAGAGAAGAACTAGAGTCGAACAAACTTTCAGTGCTGGCATTGTGAACCTTTCCAGCTCGCTGTCTTCAGAGAATTCACCGCTCCTTAGCGGGATTCGGTTCAGAGAAAGCGTCGTGCAGTTCTACCGTTAATACCACCAAGATGGGCTAAAAATAACTTGACATTAATTATTACACTGGTACATCCATGTACCTGAATGATCGTCTCAGCTTCTGCTTGAAACTTGTTGCCCATGAACCAATGGCAGACAACTTCCTGCTCTTTGGCAGACTACTTTTGTTATCGAGCGACACCAACCCCTAATAAACAACAACCCTTTCGTTATGTGCCACACACTTGTGGATTTAATAGACTACATGCGTAACAAGTTGCAGCAATCTTTATAGGACAATCGCACTTCTAAGCGTGCTACTCCTTTACGATTACTCCTTTACGATTACTTTTTCAAAGTCACGTGTATAGACTGTGTTCACGGGGGTTGCGCTTCGAGCGATACGAACTTGTTGCACATTTTCAACAGAGAATTGCTGTTTATGTGATCAATTGAGAAGTGAAAGCAATCATTTGTTACTACCGCGCGCTATTATTCCCAAGGTCAACACTACATTTACATTTTATATTTCAATTGGTCAAAGAAACTAATTTCAATATTGTAGGTTGTTCACACCAACTTACCTCCTAAATTGATGTATAAATTGTTTATACAAATTAATTGGTATGTATGCGTTTTCTGTTCCCCTGATTTACATTCATTAGCCTATCTCATGAGTGTGCTTTAAAAAGCTGTGGAGAGGCGTTGCTTGGCATTTTGTTGTATCTGCCACTGTGTATTTAGAGGATGTAAAATGGCATTGTGCAAACAAATACAATATTTGATTTAGTGTATTGTGGCAGAAGAACAAGTAATAATATCAGTTGCCTGATTTTATTTAGGTACATTATGCTAATAGTGATAATATGACATATAGCTAATAGTAGGCCTGTTCTACTAAATAGAAACGAATGAATAACAAATTGTTTCAGTATAGGCCTACAATGTTTTTTTTCGTTGCTTACAGGCAAAATGCCTGCTTGTTTTGACATCTATGGAGATAATCAAAAAATCATCAAACATATTGCGACAATCATTTATTGAGTCAGATAAGATCAGTCAAAAAGATGACCGTACCTATGTTACAATCGAACATTTAAGTCCATACGTAATGGATGAATTTCAAAGATAAAATTTGCATTGTATCAAAAATCGTCAAATAGGCTACAATTCTCATGTTACGATTATTTTTCCGATTATTAATTGCCTTCAACTCTCGCTTTACGTTCGTCCAACCTTCGGATTAAAGGTTTGTAGATCATTTATGTACGTGCTTTACTTTTGACAGTCAAGTTGCACCCCTCAAACAACATGAATCGTAATACCTGCTCCCATAGCAGCCGTAAGGAGGCATCGGTCCAAAGTTTATCAAAATAATAGTCCCGAGGCATAAACCGGTATCTTAGTTGAAAAATTTGTAATTGTAAATGTAATGACAATGGACTACATATGTAAGAATAAAATGAATAGTTGCGAGTTAAATATTTTAAAGAATATTTAAAAACACTTCTAAACAAATCCGTTAAAATACTATTGTATCTATTTTAATATACTCTAGCATAAGGATAATATTGCTGAACTATTTGCTCATCCAACTTTCTTTTAAAAAATCGAGAAAAATCTAGTCGATCATTTTTAATAAAAACTTTTATTCTGAAAATATAACCGGAAGCTCTCTTGCTCCAGGTTTTGAATTACATCAGACTGTAACGTACTAGAATCATAGCGTCTGGGACGAGTGCCATAGCACTGTCAAAAGCCTGTGCATAAATAAAAAATCCATATAAACTTGTAAACTGCAATTTGCACGAACGTAAAGTGAGAGTTGAAGGCGAAAAAATTAATCTGTAGGCTAATGGTAACATGAGGATTGTCTTTGCAGATGTTTCATAGAATGCAGATTTTTCCTTTGCAATTAATCTGTATGGATTTATTTACGATAACATTGCGTGTACGGATTTATTTACGATTGTAACATTACGTAGGCTACGGTCATATTTTGACTGAAATCTGACTCCATAATTATCAGTCAGTCTGCGTTTATGCCTGTATTCTATTTAAGTGTAGCACTTTAGTCCCAAGTGTAACACAAGGAATTGCACATGTCCAGATGGTAGGTCACTCCAGGTGTAAATGTTGGCATCTGGTTTAAAGCTGTTAAATCGAAAGAAGCATTAAACCGAATACATGCGCTGGTTCAACCAGCCCAAATTCAACCAGCCCCTTTCAGCAATGCGCTTAACTATACGAATTGGAATGTGCCTGGTTAATTAGTTTCGGACCCGTTATGTGATCAGCTGGAGCCCCTTTTATTCAAATCTTTTTCAAATCAAAAGCACCATAAAGACCATTGCAATTATCTTAAGGAAGTAGGAACAACACATCTTTTTCAAATCGAAAGCACCCTAAATACCATGGAAATTATCCTAAGGAAGTAGGAACAATATAAAATCATCTAGTTTACCCTGTGCAAATCCTGTCGTTGGTAACATGCTAAGCCAGTTTCTGTTCAATTGCCCCACCCTGATCCTGCGCAAGTCCTGTTGCAACATACAAAGCGAAATTGGTTGGAATTACATCTGTGAGTTGTTTTGGTCGTGTAACATCGTGGTTTAAACTGCCTGTTGACGATGCGCTGGTTCGGGATTTTGAAGCCAGTTTACCAACTCTAGATTCGTGTTGCCTGCAAGCTGCTGGTCGCGCGACACCGTCGAACACGACCAGTATCCGGCACAATAGCCCGATCTTCTGTTAAAGACAAACAATTGCTTTCTAGGTTAAGGTAGTATTCTATTCGTCAAAACGAGTTATTGGCGCGGCGCAGATTTCTTCTGACTCCGCAACTGTCAGAACTTATTACAGAGTTTTAAATAAGTGGATGTTGGAATGCTACGAAGAGAGACCTCCCGGTCTTACCAAGAGGTAGGTTTTCGACCTGCCTAAGTAATGGTATAGTATCGATGTCACGAAACGCTGGCTTTAATGCATTTTTATCGCAAACATTTCACGTAGCCTACCTATTTCGTTTTTAAGACTTGACTCGAAAACCGGGCTTTAAAGAAAAAACTTTTGTTCTTCCAACAGAAGGAAAAGGTAGACTATGTCACAGCACGAGATGTGCGGTCATGTGAGAATCCCACATTTGATCCTGCATGGTGTTTAGGGTCATCTCGTATTTCGTGTTATCTGTTTCCCTTTTTACTAGGTGGCTAGTTCTTTTGTTGAGGCTGAGGCAAATGTCACGCTTTTGATTAAATCATCTAAGCTAATGTTTCTATAAAAATAGACATGGTTTTCATTTTTGTTTATCCTCGTAACCTTTTGAAAATCGATGCACTATAATTTTACATAATTTCTCACAAACACCAGATGTATGCATATGAACTTTGTTAGACTGTTGTGTGACACATTTGACTCATTTCAATTCAGAAAAGTGTTTTTAGACGTTCCCAAGTAATTTGACCAGGGAAGCGTATCATTCATTTATACATTTTAAACTGACACGTTACATTAAATTCAGCTCAAGTCGAAATGTTGGGAAGTGGAGAGCTAAACTACTCTATACTACAAAATGGTCTTCTCTTTCTCAGCATTTTTTTTTTCATATACTTATTTTTGTCCCAGTTTAGCGATGAGCAGGGTGAAGAAATTCCAGACATCTGTAAGGAGGACGAATTGGGCGAACTGGATCCTAGTGAATCTAAAGACACGTTGCCAGGTACTGATCTCTAAAAGTAGTGATTTCCCAGGTACCTCCCTGATGTTTGTGCCATACCAGGTTATGATTACCATGTACATTGCAGGTAATTGTAATTCCCAGAACAGCTGTTGCTTGTTCGCCACAATGGTGGTTGCTCTCAAAATTGAAATACCACTCTCTATCTGTGGTATTTAAAAAAATAGATATTAAGTAAAAATGTTTTTTTAGAAAAGAATGACTAAACATTTTCAGGGGGGCTGAGATGAAAGACAGGGGGCCTAAAGCCCCCCTAAATAGGGTCTAAAATCGCCACTGGATCACCAGGGTTTTCATTGTATTTGTACATTTTCATTACCTGTGATCTGGCTAGACATAACTTAAATGACTTGAGACACAGCACACTTTAACCGGAAACATTGTGACCAAAGTCCCCGTTGACAAGGAAGGAAGTTGGTTGAGTATTGAGCACTCGACTACGTTCCCATTTGCACATTTTGCTGTCCCGCAAATGGTGAAGACATTGGTAAAGATTGAGCTTAGATGAGCATGTAGGTTTAGTGATTGAGTTTCAGATCCTCTCTGTCCCATTCACTTTGTGGTTTACGTATTTTGAAGATATTCAGGAAAATCTACCTTGCTTTTAGAAAATATAGGGCAGTGTTTCCACTTGGATAACTTTGTGTCCATCACCCATGAAGGGTGTATTTGAAATATTAATTCTGTCTGAAAAAAATTTTGGTCTACATTTGTGCTTTAGTTCATCTTTATTTTGCCAGGAAATCTCTAGGATTAAAATATCTTACAAGAGAAGTCGTAAGAAGAGAGTTTTTCCAAAATAATCCATATGATTATTAGCATAGTTAGTTTGCAAAAGCTAGAAGGAAAGCTTTTAGTAAGCACCTGTGACTTCATATAAATATATGCTTTTAAAAAAACCCATATAAATAATATTTGAAAGTCTTATTTGGACCCATCTTAAGTTAAGCCAAAGTGGAGATGTATTTAATAGAAAAAATCTGTCCATTTACTCCTGGCTCTCTGCTCCTTATGTCCTTCTAAAAGAGGTGGGTTGTGTGGCCTGTTCATCATAAAACTTTATTTTGTTCTTAAGCATCAAAGGTCTCTTTGATTTTTCTCTCTGGTTTCTGTGCCATTGTTTTGGGTGGCTGTGTTAGGCTGTGGTTTAGTTGCAGTTGGACCTTGACCCATAAAATACACTTCAAATATTTCTATTTTTTTTGCATCTGTGCAGTTTTTTATGGGGCGAAAGGCCATTTTGTTTTCTGACAACCTCTGTCCAAACTCTTGTAAACTGTGGCTCAGTCGTAACGAGAGTAGAATTCTGCCTGTTGGCCCTTTTAATATAGACTGTTTGTGAAAAGAAGTGGCGGTGGACAGAACTTGAGGGGAAAATGTATTTGTGTTCCCCTGAATCGAAGGGATAGTGTTGCAGCTGTGAGCTATGAGCTTACGAATATGATTGGAGATTGCAAATAGGAAGAAAAAAGTCCAGTCCCAGTGACACACAGTACTTTAAATGCATTGATGGCAGTATTAATATCTTAAGACCGAAAATGCAAACAATCCCTAGGCATAGCAGTTTGAGCCAGTCCGGATCTTACTAAGGGCATTGTAAAGAGTTGATGCTGCCTGTTGGAGGCTTCCACCTGGCGATGGGACAGTGATTGACTCCAGAATGGGTGGAGTTGCCCATGTGTCAATCACCAGTGACCCACTGACTTGAACCAATCACAGTGTTTTGTTATGGAGAGAAAAAAAGTTTTATCAGTGGTTCATACCAAGTCAGTGACTGACAACCCATGCCTCCACCCATTATGGAGTTCATGAATCCTCACTCTCCCATCGCTGTTGCCAACCTGTACACTCACCTGCTTCTAGTAAGACCAGGAATGACTGCTATGCGTTGTGAGTCCATCCCTACTGAGAGGAAACTGACTTGTGCAAGTGTTGTTGTTTTTTCGTGGCTCAGAGGCAGAGGATGACGCTGTGGTCAGTTATCCCCTAATGGGGTTTGACAGAGCATGCCTGAAGAACATCCTCTCCACCCTGCTGATGTTCATCTACCTGGCGCTGACCACTGTGGCTGTCTTCCTGGCGTATCAGACCATCACGGACTTCATGGAGAAACTCAACCACCCGGTCTTGTCCGTCCGCTACGAAGAAGTGGACTGCTTTGAGCCCGCAGGTGGGTCGCTAGGGAAAGGACTACATAAAACAACCAGTCTTTTCCCTGAATAATAATTACCATCCATCCATTATCTAAGGGAAAGGCCTACATAAAACAACCAGTCTTTTCCCTGAATAATAATTACCATCCATCCATCCATCCATTATCTAAGCCCCTGGCCTGGATTCGAACCCGAGACCTTCTTACTGTGAGGCGACAGCGCTATCCACTGCACCACCGTGCCGCTAATAATAATTACGTCAATAATAAATAGTCAACATCATCATAATTGTTGTAATCCTAGTAGTGGATTGCTTTGTCCTGATGATTGATCTCAAATTGCTTTACACAGGGTCCTACAGTGCAGGCATTTTGCTAGCAATATGCTCCTCGAATTTTGAAAGTGCAAGTATGAAATGTACTTTGGAGCACTGGTGCGAGTGCATGTTTTCAACCATAAATTGAAAAATGAATATGAAGCGCATTTTAATTCGACATTTTCACATGTTAAGCAGTAGCCACATGCACTCGACATACCTTTTCAGCTATGACATAGTCTCGAGTACTGGGAGCAGCACACTGTTCACAGAATCATGTAAATACTCTCGACTTCTTACCGCTCGGTGGAAGGGCAAAGGGGACAACGGCATTTTAACGTGAAAGCTATTCAAATCCTAACACTATGTCATAATTATTGTCTGTTGTTTTTTGTTGTTGTAATTAATTAACAAAAAGCTTTAGTAGTTGTTGTTTTTTACTTGACATTATAGATTTGTTTGTGTTGGTCAGTGGCAAGAAATCCCAATTCATTGATTCCATGAAGTAAGAAAATACCAAAGGGGGTGAATACTTTTTATACCCGCTGTATAGTAGATGTGTTATGTCTTGTGCAATGTTTTGATTTTGCTTTAGCCTGCTGATTTGGATTTAAGTGCATTGTCCCTACATTGTAGTCAGATAGCGATATAGACCTGATTTGTTTTCTTGTTGTGGTTGCCGATTGTATTCCGAAAGATATGCTTATTCACTGCTTAGAAGAAACGGTGGAGTAAACAGCTACTCAATCTATTTGCAGCACCCACCCATCTAGTTTTTTTAATGTTTTTAAAAGCTTGGACAAATGAAATTGTATTTATGTATTAAATCCCAAATAGGCATTGCTCTGTACCTTGGGAAGGCACATCTGTTGAGCTGTAAGCATCACAACCACGATCACATTCCACCTCTGGTGTCGCCAGGGCAACCGGAAATAGGGGACTGCGTGACAGAGGAGGTCACCTACAAGGCCCCTTACTCAAACCACACCAGCGTGAGTACCTACACAGCCCCTTACTCAAACCACACCAGAATGAGTACCTACACAGCCCCTTACTCAAACCACACCAGGTGTAAGCCAATTCACTGAGTTACATGTTTGTTTCTGTTTTTGGGCCTCCATAGAACTATAAACATTCACTAATTTCTAAGGTCTCTCCCTCTTAGTTTTTGTCAATGGCAGCTGATTGATTGGACGGGATTATACGACACAGTTTTTGCCAGTTATTTTCATTCTGTCTCAATGGTGCACTTATGCCTCCTAATTATAAATGATGGAGAGAGACACTGTTTTGGTTTGGCAAAGGAGACCTTCATTTTGGTTGACAAGGACTTTATGGCACTGAACATTTGGTGGAAAGGACAGAATCGTCAAAGTATAGTGTGTAGAGTCCCGTTACTGTGGAGAAATCTATTAAGAATGAAAGTGCACACTCTTAATCCCAATGAATTCTGGGACATATGTAATCTCTTCCCCCCCCGCAGAGGAGAGCTTTGGTGGTCCAAGGCCCGACAGATGTCAGGAAACGAGAGCTGGTTTTCCTGCAGTTCAGTCAGAATGAGACTGAGGCGGATTTCAGTGCCATCAGCTACATGCTGTTCTCCAGATTCAGTGACCTGATGAGCAGGTACTCAGACTGGCATTCAGGGGTTTCAGCTTAGTGTAGATGCTGAGAAATGCAACAAAATACAAAATGGATCAAAGTAAAATATTTTTATATACATCAAAAAATGTATTATTCAATAATAAATAAACAAATTATGTAATTTTTTTCTTCAGTTCTACGTAATTGCAGTAATTATCATTATCATTATCATTACTGTTCATCAGGGTTTGAGTCAATTCCATTTCAATTCAGGAAATGAATTTAAACTCAATTAATTAATTGACAAGTTCTCATAGAACGTTATGAGCATTTTTCAATTCATGAATTACATTTCAATTACCTTTCTGTGTTGACTGAATTGAAATGGAATTGACCCCAGCCTTGGTATTCATAACTGATACATTTTGAATTACATGCCATATACTCCCAATGCGTAGTGGTGTTGAGCCAGTCCGGGCCTTACCATGGGTAGGATAGTGCACCACCAACAAGCGGGCTTCGTGCACTAACCTGCTTGTAGTAAAACATTAGTATTAGCATTAGCAGTGTTCTTTCCATCCCTGCCCTCTCATGTTAACCCTCGACTACCCAGCGGGGACAAATCAGGCTTCATGCAGGACTGTGAGAAGAACTACTCCATGTGGACATTTTCCGGAGGGTTTCGCACCTGGGTGAAGATGTCCCTCGTGAAAACATCCGGGACAACGGTGGACTCTGTGGAATTCCGGCAGGAGGTGAGGTGCCATGCACATGCTGGAAGATGACAAGAACGGGTACAGGTTTGGCGGTCAGAAGACAAAACCTTTTAATCATTTTGCATTCTTTATTAGAATGGATTTTTTTTGCCATTCAAATCATCCTCAGTGTTATCCCTTCTGACGTGCATTTATAAAAAAATTCATAAATTTCTGAAAAGGTATCTCTTTTTATATCAAGCCTATTCCGGTTCTTAGTTTAGTATCTATTGGTTTCTAAGATTTTAAACACATGTTTTGAGCGCAGTGGCTTGGCCAGTTGACAGCGAACTGAATGCCTGAAACAGACATTTTGTTTTAATGGACGCCGTGTACGTTTTTTTCCACTCTGTCCATCTGTGTTTACCACCCAGTCCAGCGTGGTGAAGTACAATGACAAGAGACCAGAGGAAGAGAAATTGAATCAACTCTTCTTCATCGTGTTTCAGTGGCGGGATCCTTTTATCCAGGAAGTTAGAAATGTGAGTAAGCACTGACATTTACTTTTGTTAGCACAGTATTTTTTAAATATTTTTTAAATGTGGCAAGGTTCCATCAGCCTTCAGGGAACTAGTAAGTAACTGTAACTGGTAACAAGTAACTGTGGACAAGAATGTTGGCAAAATCAATGTAATGAAATGCGATGTCATACAACCCCTCGCTATACAAGGCAAGCATTGAATGAGAGGCCTAAGATAAATAGGAGAAAAAAAACTAGCGCACTTCTCCCAACAGATAGTGACTGCGAACCCCTGGAACACCATCGCCATCCTCTGTGGGGTCTTCATGGCCCTCTTCAAGGCGGCCAACTTTGCCAAACTCAGCATTGAATGGATGATCAAAATTCGCAAGAGGCACCGGAAACGGCAAAAGCTGGCTGGCGTCAGCTGAGAAAGACCAGATTCACCTGCAACCAATCAACCATCAACCAATCGTCAGCTAACCGTCGTCCGGCCGTAATCCGACCATCAACCGTCCGTCAGCTCGCCACCTGGAAAGGCTGTTGAGGACAGTGGATTCCATGTTTGAAGCCAAACTTAAGACCTTACTCCTTAAAACCTGAATCTATATCAAAATTAAATTCCTTCTTTTTTTATTTTAAGTTTATATGTTTTTTCAGGATGAGGTTAGATCCAGCATACCTCTAACATGAAAAGCACAGTGATTTTAGACCAAAGTTGTTTTTACAAATATCTTTTTTATAGCCATTTTGGGGGGATTTGGAATGATCCGTTTGGTTTAAGGAGGTCTATATTGATCATGAAACATTTAACAATCTATTTGTACATGATAATGATTTGGGGTATTTTGGTTGATTTTCTTCCGATTTCACGGTGTAAAACAAGACTAAAACTATTTTACCACAACAGTAGGCGTATGGCTTTCAGGGCATATTTTCCTATTTAAAAATTCAAAACACTATGACTGATCCTTTCGGTGTCGCTGAGTCATGGATTAACGTTTATTAGCTTTTTAAAGCCACATCGCTGTAGCAGCACAACTTGGGTCAGAATGAGCATTCTCCCACTTTTTCTTACTTCAGTGTTTTCAATTGAAGTAAGGCGTCTTAAAAATAAGACTGAACAAAACATTCAAATTTCAATATGCTTATTGAAAGTATTGCATTGGCTTGAGCCATGTAAGATTGCTGTATGTACAGCATAAACTGTCGTTATGTGTTTGAAAAGAAGTTGTACTCTGTGATGTCAGAGGCTGTCTGCTGTTTACTAAGTTCGTTTCATTCTGTCATGTGAGCAAGGGTGACGTTCTTCCTGAGAAGGGACATTTATGCAGGTTAATGATGAACAGGGGAAGTTTGCTGCTTTGAAGCCATACCTGGCTAATTGAAACTCATCTGTGGTCCAGAGATTTTATTTGTCATTTTGTGTTAGTAAAAAAAAAAATGTTAGCTGAAGACACATTTTCAACATTCAAAACACAAATGGGTAAGAGATATTTACCACAGATCTCGTCATCAAGTGTTTGTGTGTGTGTTTGTGTGTGTGTGTGTGTGTGTGTGTGTGTGTTTGTGTGTGTGTGTGTGTGTGTGTGTGTGTGTGTGTGTGTGTGATGTGATGTGATATATATGGGTGGGGGTGAATGCACTGCCTCATTGCTTAATAGTGACTCCTCTGGGCAATCAGTCACCTGTAATCTGTTATCAGTTGTGCAACTGCATCAGTTTAACTGGTAGATTAGTGTAAAAAAAAAAAAAAAAAAGGCAGCTGACTATGTTTCAGAGGATATACATGCTAGTATGTATTTTCCCAAATTGACAGATGACATTGAAGTGTGATATAAATAAACATTCAGCCTTTGGCTGTCCAATGGCTGCTAATTAGCTGGATCTTTACTATATTTCTCCTGGTTTATCTTACCCCTGTCATTGCAAAGTATGAGAAAAAGGGATAGATATTTAATGCCTTTTATCAAATGGGAAATACACTCTGGAAATTTGAAATGTCTAAAGTCTAATAATCCTGCAAGGCAAACCACATAAACTCACTGGTTTCCTTGTGCATATTCAAACTGGGTCAATTCACTGTCATGTGACATGCACTTGAGATGCTGTTAGGATTTTGTGGTACAGTGTATTTTAATGTGCAATAAAACACCTGCAATTTCACTGCTGTAATGTGTTTTGTCAGTAGGTTTTGATGGATGTTATAATAATAATAATAATAATAATAATAATGTTATAAACACACCTGGTCATTTGTTTTATCATTCGAAGATGAAGAGAATCAAAGGCCATTCATTTGAAAAGGAACTTGGAAATAAGCAGACAAGCTTTTTTTTATTTTAGGAGTTTTATGTGATCATTCTGTGGCTAGCAAGATGGCTAGCTAACAGATTATGGATTATTTTGTTTATTGTTGGATTTTACACATTCGTAATGTTAATTTGAATTA
Source organism: Aldrovandia affinis (assembly GCA_029706075.1). NCBI lineage: Eukaryota > Metazoa > Chordata > Actinopteri > Notacanthiformes > Halosauridae > Aldrovandia > Aldrovandia affinis. The sequence goes on from JAINUG010000141.1 coordinate 166,560, forward strand.
CTTTTCAGTACGTAAGGTATGTCTAGGGGAGATGCATACATTACCATCAAAGATTGTATTGCAGATGTACCTAAAACAAATGATTGGGCACTTCAAGGTTGTGATGGGAGAGGTGGAGCTACTGTATACTACCAGCGACTCACTGATTTGAAGTAATCATTGGATTTGTTGTGGAGAGAAAAAACCTATGATCTGTTCAAACATGTCAGTGATTTAAAGCTAATTGTAGCTCCACCCATGATGGGGTCAATGACACCTCACTCTTCCATCACCACTTCAAGGTAAATAGTTTTGTATCATGTTGCCTATAATGTTACTTAAAAAAAATAAAAACCCTGCATTATCATTTATGAAAATCTCTGGGAATCAATAAATGCTACTCGAAATTTTGAATGGCATTCGTGACGAATAAGATATTAAGATTTCTTCATTATGATTTTATAATAAAATAACATGTTTAACACAGACAGGCGTTGGTTGTAATGGTGAGTGGGTTATCTACCAATAAACTACACTGGTAGCTCTTTGCACAACGTTAAGCATAGAAGAAACTACTTCCGGTCGTTTCCATACATGAACTCGGACGTCACAACTTGGCTCATGCGCACTCAGAGATTCTGATGTCCTTGCACGACCCAGATCACTGACTATTCCAACGAGGGAGCATCGCTCGTGAAAACGCAAAAATGTTCAGACATCTCCTGGTAAGTCAGCCTTTTCGTTGGCATGATTTGTCAACGATACATATTTGTTGTGTGTTTTGACTTTTGTTTTTATTTGTTAGTTAACATCTAAGGTAACGTTAGCTTGCTGGCTAAATGCGTTTCCTCTTCCTCGTTTGACTTACTTGCTTAGTTAACTTGCTACGAGCTAAGGTTAGCTAACATTAACGGCTATCATTCAGTATTTTGACTTTTTGTTTTTATTTGTTAGTTAACATTTAAACTAACGTTAGCTTGCTGGCTAAATGTGATCCTCTTCCTCGTCTTACTTGCTAAGTTCGTTGGCTAGCTGCGGTTACCGGCTAAGGTCAGCTAAGGTTAACGACGATCATTCAGATGTGGTCACCCAATTTCGCTGGGCTAACGTTAGACCATTCAGCATTTAATTGACCTTCAGGATTGTCTGTAGAATGAAAATGGACATTAACAGTAACGTGTGGCCTAACGTTAACGTCGCACATGCCGCTGTACGCAAGTAAACCCCAAATGCCGGGTGTAATTAGATAGTTCGCATCATTATCCATCAGCTTTGTCAACATTTCACGCCTGGAGTTACTAGTTTAGCTTACATCGTGTCCTGTTACACATATTATTACATATTTTAACATGCAGTACTTCACCCCTACCAACCCTTATTGTATTTGCTCTATATTTAGCTACATTTAACGTCACTTTAGTCATTTAGCAGACTCCATTGTGCCCTAACGTTATCAAGTTTTCCCATTAAGACCGCCTCGAATGACATAAACAAGTTTGGCACGTTTAGTGTCTTTGCGTAGAAGTGATGCTTTATTTGTGTGACTGCGGGGAAAAAACATCGCTGCCTTTCCGTTGGTTGACCCTTTCCGCCTGGTGTTCCCCCAGGCCCTCCGTCAGCTTTCCACACGGAGCATCAGCAGCACTGCGCGGCGGCAGGTGGCCAACAAGGTCGCGGAGACGCAGAAGCTGTACCAGGTAAGGACTGGGGGATGGGTCCAGACTGAACGACCGCACAGAAGAGCCGTTAAACAGTCTCTCTTTGTGTAAAAAAACAAACAAAAAACAACCCAAAACGAAAAACACGGCAACTGAATAACAAGGCAGGGTAGATTACTTTGACTATCAAATTGGCATACCAAGTGAACCCCGTTTTGTGTTCCATCTACGGACTGCTGTGAGTGCCACCGTATTGGCTGAATTAGTTCATTTTTTTAGTATCATGTCTGTCAACAGCATATGAATCCAGAATTAGATGCATTGCCACAAGTGACATTTTGTGTACTTGGATGTTGAGATTGAAGTTTTTCATCTTGATTACTGTAAATAGTCATTGTAATGGCTGTGCATTATATATGGGTGTGTATATATAGTGAAAATATGTGTGCATATATGTGTACCCAGACTAATTTCGGTGCATGCAGTGTGTAATACACAAATACAACCGAACCTAGTGATGCCTAAGGGTATCATTTTGTTATCTTGTAATTGCTACTGTTTTGACTTAATTATGTGGTGCTATGGTGTCTCAATTATGTGAAATATTTCTTCTGACCTGCTTATAATGTAGGCTGTGGTCATCATCAAGAGTATTGCGCTATAGGTAGGGCTGCACGATTATGTTCTCTTATGCACATAAACGCACACTTAATATCTATGCGCAATGCATTTAGCAGACATCCAAGTGACTACTGCTGAGTTCACTGTTCGCATTCTGACCCTGCTGACTACCCCCCCGGTAACTCTACACTAGAACCTAGACACCCGAAGGAGTGGCACTCGTCGTGACGTGACACACACACATAGACATTCACGCACTCTCTCACATGTACTCACGCTCTCTCTCTCACTCTCACTCTCACTCTCACACACTCTCACTGCAGTGACAATAGGACAGTTCTGCCCAGATCCACAAAGCCTTTGTGCACACTTTCAACTTTCTGAATGAAGTTTAAGCACCACCGAGAAAATGATCATTGTGAGACTGGCATACAGCGAACAGCTCAGTTTAACCGCTTCAGGCTATGGCTGATAACAATAGTCTTATTTCAAAAGACGTTCAACAGCAAATGGTACGCTTAAGTGTGCTGCACGATACGCACTCACTATTAACAGATTAACAAGACACATTTTATTAAGGGTATTATTATTTGCACACTCTGCAAAGCACTAAAGTAACCCAGGTACTGTGGGCAAAGATGAATTGGCGAGTAAAAAAAGCGAGTTTTCATTTTTCCCAGCTTATACGAAGGCTGCTTTAGAGATCAGTGTGCAATCTGTCTTTTTTCCCCTAATAGGTGGATAACGGGATTCCTGTTCATTTGAAAGGGGGTACCGTGGATGCTCTCCTTTACAGGTTTACAATGACGCTTACAATCTTGGGTATGTAACTGCTGATCTTAATCTTTAAGCCTTTGATTTTTTTTTTTATGCAAGTGGAAATTAAGGTGAAAAGTACCTTTTAATGTCATGAGGTAGCCAGAGGTTTAGTGCCACAAATTCAGTGCATTTGGTAAACTAGTGTCAGCTCTATTACATGGTGTCTGGGGGGTCATATATTTATGGTAAGTTATGCCATGTATGTGTTTAAAACTCTTGCCTGAACACAAGATACATTTACACTACCGCCAACGTGAGTTCACACAACCATGAGATGTTGCCACACACAGGGGAGGTACCATGGATACATTTGTGTCCACAAGTTGCAGCTCTGCTTCCTGACACTAGGTGGTGCTACATGATCATTTGGCCAGATTTGTAGTTTTCTGTGCTCTGTTTCAGGATACACGGGGCAAAGTTCAACAGGCTCGAGGCGTCCTGTTGAACTTACGATATCGTTTTCGCCACGATCAAAGCAAACTCTCATTACATACTCTCACTAAGCAGCAATCGATCAATTATTCCCGTGGCACACATTGCTGTTCTGTCAGCCACTGCTTATTTTCAGTCCACCAGTTGACCCGCGCACTCGTTTAGTTCGAGTTCACCTCATGCGCCACTGGCAGAGGCAGGCCGCAGGTGCCTGGTGCACCAGAGGAGGCGCTGGTGCGTGATTTGATATGGAAAATCCTCTAATGAACCCCTCCCTTCCTGGGAGACGCTACAGCCAGTTAAAACGCCACAGTCGGCACTGGCTCTGTCAGGATTGGACACCAGACCGTGGGCCATGTCTACACACTGGAACCAACAGTCTTAACATATAGCTACGGGCGAGCCACCAAGGAGCCCCCACCATTCTAATTTTCTTAACTTCTTGTTGGTTAACATAACATTTTACATTTTACATTTTTTTCATTTAGCAGACGCTCTTATCTAGAGCGACTTACAAAAAGTGCATTTATGCATGGTAAGATGAAACATGATTAGTGCAAGATGTCAGTGTAGTAACACTGTAATAGGCATCATTGTTGGCAGCTGCACACCATACCTGTAACACAGGGAAAGAAAAGTAGTTTTTTAATACATTTTTAAAAATTAAAACATGTAGACAGTGGTGATGGCAGTGAATTAATGTATAGAGTCAGTGGTAGCGGAGTCTGAACATGCACGTTATCTAGTGCCACCTGCTGGTTGTGGTTTGCTTTTTCCTGACGATGTAATGCCCGAATACTCACCCAGTATGTCCGTGAGGCCACACTGTGCGATCTGTGCCTCACGTGAGATGAGGTGCCGTTGGCAGACATATCGGTTGTGGTGCACATGCCGGATGGTGTGAATTAGGTCATGTCCCCTGCAGCCCAAAGAAACACGTTTTGTTTTATTGGTGAGCTTTGGAGCCACGTACTTGGGAGTCCTAAAATGAAATAAACATGCTGATGAATAAACATTCACACAAAGTGTTGACCAAATGAAGGCATGCATGTGAATTTAACATAAAACTTTGTTTGTTGTGGACATTTCAGCACAGCTGCATATTTAAGGCACTAAAGTGGAGAGACGAATATAATAACAAACGAGCATCATTTAAGAATATTTTTTTTAACATTCATTGAAAACCGAAATATGTTTTGTGGTCACAAAATTCTGACCAAGATGGCATGCATGCAGTATGTATTTATTATTTAGGCTTGATGTTCATGCTGTACTTTCTTCCCTTGTCATTGTAGGAACGGGAGGTGCCCTTTACCAGCTGTTAAGCGCAGCGCTGCCCAGGAAGAATTGATTTTGTTTTCTCCATTCCTCTCCCTGTCTTAAAAGGCCACTTATATTTGTTATGAATCTGTTTTAATCTTCAGGGAACATTTCTGTTTATCAAGATGGTATTTTTTCCACACAAATGGGATCAATATTTATTGATTGTGCTGTATATTAACTGCAGACAATAAATGACAACATTGCATCACCTCGCCCTCGCTTCCTGTTTTACAATTCATTCTGCCGCTGTAAGTGAAACGTGACAGGGTGTCTCCTCCGGAGGAAACAGGGGAGGCACTTTCCCCAGGATCAAATCAAAACCAACATGTCACCTTAAGAGAAAACGCTATTCAATAGAAAAGGGGGGGACACTTCCTGGAATTATCCAGCACCGTGATGCAACAAATAGGTTTCTTCCCCTTAAGCGTGGCATGGCCATTTGTGTCCATTCCAGGGGTGATAATTAATTGTAATAAAATGCTTTTAAATTTTTTTTATTTTTTTTATGGCACTTAAGTTGCCAGTTTTCATTGAATCCGAGGGTAAATTTCTAAAAGTAAAGCTGTAAAACGTGGAAGCTAATGAGATTCTACTGCTTTAGTCAGATTATTGCTGGTTTAAGTTGGGGTTAGTTTCTGCACGCTGTAATAAGCTATTATGATAATCAGTCCTTTATTTATTTTTACCACAAGTGTGACTTGTCATCCAAGAAGACTTGGTCATCCATATCCAAACAAAATCAAAGAACTTGGACAAGCTTCCGCTACATGGCTTATAAAGACTGATCAAAGCAATGGCTATAAGACGTAAAGACATTCAACCAAATCTGTGCCAGCTAAACCCATTCATTTAGCTGACGCTGTTACCCAGAGCGATTTACCAACCCTCCCCGTGTCATTTCCTGTTTGCACACAATTAAAAGCAGATCTTGGAAGTGTTGCTGCTAGAGGTCTGGGAAAGATTTCCCACATTTTAGGCCTTCATATCAAATAAATCTTGTTTGGTAATACACGTCCTTGGTAATATTGTGGTCATTGTAATCATATAGGTCTAGAATATAATGGTGCCGTCATGATTTAGTCACGCTTCCATGCTTTACATTTTATTGTGTGAGTAACTATTTTGTGGGGCCTTGAATGAAAATGTTCGTGCGAACCTCTGTTAAGGGTCCAGCAGTCTGCGGTTTACTGACCGCCTATCATCGATTTTGCTTAAAGTAGGGCCATTTTGAACCCACGGGACAGATCTTTTTTTATTTTTTGTATTGTCATTTTAAAAACGCGCAGTGAATTTTTTATATTCCATATAAGGAACAATAATAAAAAATTAAAAAACATTAAACAACATTTTACATAGCACATAGGAAAATGGTTAGGGTGAATAACACGATGTGTACGAAAAGTTCAAATAACTTACAGCTGATTGTATTGTAGCGATCCTGGGAGGGTCCCCTATTTAAATGTGTGCGCAGAGCATCATGGGAGCACACAGTCCTGTGTTTGTGTGTTCCCCCCTCCGTAGTTGTGTGGTGTATGGAGCACGGAGGTTTCTCATCTCATCTTCAGCCGCTTATTCCTAGTTAGGGTCGCGGGGGGGCTGGAGCCTATCCCAGCATGCATTGGGGCGAGAGGCAGGAATACACCCTGGACAGGTCGCCAATCCATCGCAGGGCACTACAAAAGTATGAGCACATTACTCCAGTGTTAGCATCACTACATTGGCTTCCTATTAAATATCGGGCTGATTATAAAGTACTGTTGCTAACTTTTAAAGCAGTAAACGGACTTGCACCTTTATATCTGACCGAAATGATTGCCCCTATAAGCCGACACGACTGCTTCGTTCACAAGAAGCCGGCCATCTATTACTCCCTAGAATTTTGAAGAGCACAGCTGGTGGTAGAGCCTTCTCTTTTAGAGCTCCTCTGTTGTGGAACGGTTTACCAAGGCATGTTAGGGATTCGGACACAGTTTCAATTTTTAAGTGTAGATTAAAAACATATCTTTTCAGCCTAGCTTACTGCCAAACATAGTCTAGGTGGAGAGATGGAGAAGGCCGTGCCTTAGTGTCTTATGGAGTGAGAAACTTTCCATACTGTCACCTCCTCAATGTGTTACCACCACTGTTATGCTGGTTATCCTTGATCAGGTGTGGATTGTTTGGAACTCTCACATGGCTGCGTGTTTTCTCTGTCCCTCTCCTAATAGGTATGCTGCCATAGCTTACACCTGTTGGGGCTAACTGTATATTTCCTATGCTTGTGCTCCCCTGCTCTTACATAATGCTACTGGCTATAGCACTGCTTTTTTTCTGACTGCATGTTCTCTTCTCTGCCTCGGCCTCTGACTCGGGGGCACCTGCCCCCGAGCCCTAGGTCCTGCGAGAAGTGTGAGCTGCCCCCATCAACCCTCACCCCCACGCCAACCCCCCGCTGACTACCTAACTCAGACTAACCTTGGACTGACCATGACATGGTCTTTTTGGACATACCCTGTGCCGGCCAGAAGAGGATGGGCTCCCCCCCTTTTTAGTCTGGTTCCTCCCAAGGTTTCTCCTAGGGAGTTTTTCCTTGCCACTGTTGCCGTCAGGCTTGCTTTTGGGGGGGTCTAGGCCTGGGTTCCCCCTCTGTTAAGCGTTTTGTGACAATTCTGTTGTGAAAAGCGCTATACAAATAAACTTGATTTGATTTGATTTGATTTGATACACCATTCACTCACACACTCATACCTACGGGCAATTTAGACTCTCCAATTAGCCTAACGTGCATGTCTTTGGACTGTGGGAGGAAACCGGTGTACCCGGAGGAAACCCACAGGGACACAGGGAGAACATGCAAACTCCACACAGAAAGGCCCCCGGCCTGGATTTGAACCCGAGACCTTCTTGCTGTGAGGCGACAGTGCTATCCACTGCACCACCGTGCCGCCTGCACGGAGGTTTGCTACCGATAGCTGTGCGGTGTATGGAGCATGGATAATTATCGCTTCTTTTAATAAAGTGGCTACTCGCGTGCTCAGCTTTGCATTACTACTGGACTCAGACTCTTTTCTTGATACATCACCCTACGCACGCTCGCCACAGTATTACATTTACATTTTACATTTTAAGCATTTAGCAGACGCTCTTATCCAGAGCGACTTACAAGATGTGCATCAACACATGGTAGGAGCAATCACAGTTAGCGCACGAGATCAGTGCAGGAATACAGCAATAGACATCATTGCAGGCATCTGCGTACCATACCTGTAACACCGGGAAGGAAAAGGTATTTTACAATGTTTACAAAATGTACATCATTTTTTTTTTTTTTTTTTTTTTAAAAGAGTATAGTGTTGAACAAGTAGACAGTGGTGAAGACAATTTAGCTAGATGGACAGAGATCAGGGGTAGTGGAGTCTGAAGAGGTGGGTTTTGAGTCTCTTGCGGAAGATTGGAAGTGATTCCGCAGTCCTGACCAATTGCGGGAGGTCGTTCCACCAACGAGGGACCAGGACAGAGAAGAGGCGAGACCGCGAGGAGCGGCTGCCAGGCGCCCGGAGGGATGGGGCAGTCAGTCTGCCAGCGGAGGCGGAGCGGAGAGGTCTGGACGGGGTGTAGGGCGTGATGAGTGACTGGAGGTATGGGGGAGCAGTACCTCTGGCCGCTTGAAAAGCAAGCACCAGTGACTTGAATCTGATGCGTGCTGCGATGGGGAGCCAGTGCAGAGAGGAGAGTAGAGGGGTGACGTGGGTGAACTTCGGCTGGTTGAACACCAGGCGAGCAGCAGCGTTCTGGACTAGTTGCAGTGGCTTGATGGCACAGGCCGGAAGGCCTGCCAGCAAGGAGTTGCAGTAGTCCAGACGTGAGATCACCAGGGCCTGGACCAGGAGTTGAGTGGGCTCTTGGGTGAGGAACGGTCGGATCCTCCGGATGTTGTGGAGGGAGAAACGGCAGGTCCGAGTGATCGCTGCAATATGGCTCGAGAAGCACAGCTGGTTGTCCAGGGTTACCCCAAGACTCCTGGCAGACTGGGACGGAGACACTATGGAGCCTTCCACGGTGATTGACGCATCAATCATCGGGGAGCCCTTCGCTGGGAGGAAGAGCAGCTCTGTCTTCCCCAGGTTCAGCTTCAGGTGGTGGGTGGACATCCATGCGGAGATGTCAGCCAGGCATGCAGAGATCCGTGCCGGGACCCGGGTATCAGATGGAGGGAAGGAGAGAAACAGTTGAGTGTCATCAGCATAACAGTGATAGGAAAAACCATGAGCAGAAATAACAGAACCAAGTGACTTGGTGTACAGAGAAAATAGGACAGGGCCTAGCACCGAGCCCTGCGGGACACCGGTAGAGAGGGTGCGGGGGAGAGGAGAGGGATCCTCTCCAGGCCACCTGGTAGGACCGGTCAGCCAGGTAGGACTCAAACCATGTCAACACAGATCCAGAGATTCCCATCTCGACGAGAGATGAGAGCAGGATCCGGTGGTCCACGGTGTCGAATGCCGCCGACAGGTCGAGGAGAAGGAGGACGGAGCTAAGGGATCGGGACTTAGCGATGTGAAGAGCCTCTGTGATCGCAAGGAGAGCAGTCTCTGTGGAGTGGCCTGCTCTGAACCCAGATTGGTTAGGATCAAGCAGGTCGTTCTGTGAGAGATGAGCAGACAGTTGATTATAGACAGCCCGCTCTAACGTTTTGGAGAGGAATGGGAGGAGAGAGACAGGTCGGTAGTTAGAGATGACAGCAGGATTCAGAGAGGGTTTTTTGAGGAGGGGGACAACCTGAGCGCATTTGAGGGCGGAGGGGACAGAGCCAGAGGAAAGAGAGGAGTTAATGACATTAGAGACAAGGGGAGGATGTCCATAGCAATGGACTGGAAGAGGGGGGAAGGAATGGGATCAAGAGGGCAGGTGGTGGGACGGTGGGAGAGAACAAGTTGAAGGATGTCAGAGTCAGGGAGGGGTGAGAAGGAGGACAGAGGAGTGGGAGGTTTAGGTAGCGGGATGGGAGAGGGAGAGGTGGGGGGAAGGAGTTGCGAATGACCTCAACCTTCTCGTGAAAGAAGGATGAGAAGTCATCGCGGTTATAGAGGAGGGGGTGGGGGAGGAGGAGGGGTGAGGAGAGAGGAAAATGTAGCATAGAGTTTACGTGGGTTGGAAACAGAGGATTGTATCTTAGAAAGGAAGAATGCAGACTTAGTATTAAAACATTTATTTGTGGGAAAGCACTACAGTAACCGGTGTATATTAAGTTAAAAACTTTACAGCTGATGTTATTCAAATAAGCTTTTGTGAAAGTACAGATTAACATATAGTTAAAAAAAAAAAAACTAAAAAAAACCCCACTAACCTTTTCTTTCCCAATGTTACAGGTATGATATGCAGACGCCTGCAATGATGTCTATTGCCGTTTTACTGCACTGATCTTGTGCGCTAACTATGATTGTTCTTACCTTGTATTAATGCACATCTTGTAAGTCGCTCTGGATAAGAGCGTCTGCTAAATGCTTAAAATGTAAAAATGTAAATGTAAATGTAAAATAAATAGCATGCATATTATAGAACCAGAATCCTTGTCAATGTTGTCACGATCAAGACTCGATATAACTCCTTTCTAAATTAAATAGCCATGGAACTGTTGCTCAATAGCTGTTGATACTGAGTATATGAATTAATTGCTGTTCCAATACATACCGTAACACGGTATTACACTTAACGTGGTTGCAAGGTTTTCCACTTTACACCTTACCGTTGTCTCCCGTTCAGACACTAGAGGGAGATATTTACAAGGAGATCGACTTTCATCAGTCTGATGTTGGTCTGGATACAGTAGCCTACTCGACCTCGTCTGCATGAATACGTCCAGGAAGTGTTCGATATCTGAACATAAATATATATTTAAAATACATTTAATTGATCTAATAAATCAATGGATAGCGATGTCTTTCATGAGATATTTAGTCATTTTTACCATGTCTCTTATGAGCTTTAGTGATATATTATTGAGTAGAAAAGACCAGGGTTAGTGTGCACCTGAAATCTCACTAGTTTGGATTTTTCAGAGTTGATAAAAAAGATCTGTTCGTTTATTGCCAGCATGCTATCAAACTGGAATGAGCAAATGCGGGGGCATGTTTTTTTAAACTGGTATACACATATTTGCCTCCTTGGGCATTTGTTTTATCTGCTGGAAGTGGTGATGGTTGGGCCAGTAGGGGGCAGTCTTTCCCACGGATCGAGCAGAAAACCAATACTCCAGTGCAGTAATTGCGACACTGCTCTTGGAGACCCAATCATTTCGATTAGATGTTAAACCGAGACACTGACTAGTCCACTGTGGTCATTAACAACCCCGTGGCATTTATGACAAAAAGTAAGGAGGGGCGAGGTCAAATTCCTCCAAATGAATGGTGGCTGTGAATTACCCAGGTGCGTGCTACACATTAGTGGTGGCTGAGGTGAGGTACCTCCTCACCTCCACCCCTTCACTATAAGGAGAAAGAAATGAAAGACACTATATAATACAATCCATAATTAATTAACAGATGAATTAATAACGTCACAATGTTTTTTTATTAATGCAACATACCTTGACCTTAAATTGGTATTACAAGATAAAATGTGTAATGTGTTGCCTTATTTCCATCAAATAAATGCTCTGATATAGTTGTTAAAACAATGCGCAATCTGAGGCTTACGTAATATACCCTACTGTATTTGCTGCTGTAACAGACCAAATGTTTGAAAGTAGTTTTGTATGGAAAATGTATTTAGCGAACGTTTAGGGGCATTACATTGACAATGGTTCCTGTTGACTCAAATTCAAATCCCACAGAAAATTGCTCTAAATATCTCTATTGACTTAGCATATATAATACATATAGGCTACAAATAAAAATAATAAAAATGGTACGGCTGCTGCCTCTTTAAACGTGTTCTTCAGAGAAATAGTGTTTGATTGTTTAAGATTTTCCATTGTTCCATGTTTGAAAAAACAAATAAAAATCGTCTTCCCTTATTGCCGTCTTACTTGGTTTCAACAGACAGATGGCTATCGCTGCGATATGCGCGTAAGACCTGTGGCACGATGCGCCATAATGACCATCATGCCAAAGGAATGCAGAAAACTATGCACACGTCTCCAAAAGTGTATCCCCGCTTTTTCTGGGATGTAGGATAGCCTACATCCAACCGTGGCAGCCAGGGTTCCTTGCATGCCGCGTTTCGTAAGAGCCTACGATAGTAAAACGAGAGTTGGGAACAGCCCCCTATTAAGTAGCAGATTGTGAAGAGAGTCTTCCCCACTTGGAAAGAAGATTTCATTCTGGTACAGCTGCAGCCCTCCGGAGCTCCGAATAGTCATCTGTCCAAGCAAGCCGACCGCCTCTCGCTCCTGAAACTCGTCAACCGGTTTCAGACCAGTCTCCAGAGCAGAATTTTCGAAGAGGAGCCTTGATTTTCCATTTATTTTTTCTTTTCCCAGGTTAGCGTTCCATTAAATCTGATTGAAAATTATTTTCTAATTAACCTACAACTTCAAAGTTTCCTTTGGGTACCGCGAATTAATCTTGATAGCCTATCCGATTTTTCCCCTTCCAAATCCTATATGCCGTTTCATCGGGATAATTGCGCATAATTGTTAAGAATTATGGAAGCTGGTACGTCTTTATAATTTCAGAATATCGGTGATATCGTTTGGCGATTTATTGGGCACGCTAATATGCCGAAATTAATAATGCGCAAATTGTTCACACGCGTTTTTAAACTGGATATATGGGACATTATTTTTTTTACAGCAACATAAGTCAGGTGCAGGCTCTTCACAATATAACACTTATTGTGAACTTTTTTGTGTGAATATTTATTATATATATTTATATTTATATTAAATGCATTGGTGTGGTCAATACTTTTTTTGGTTTATTAATATAAATACAATTACGGAGCTAAAGCGCGGTCTGGCGCTTACATTCGCCCAGCTAAGACGCGCGTTATAGGGAAAGTATTAGATTTAGTAGTATTAGTATTTGCGCATTAAAATGATTGGAACCACCTTGGACGTCAAACTTAATTTTTGAAAGCATCATATACATCGTGTAGCCTACGTTGTGCCTACTGTTGCGTTTCAACATTGCGTTGTTCATGTTAATGTATTTAATAATAATTTTTTAAAAACCCACTATATTCTCTACTTTTCCATCGGTCCACTGGAAGAGATGCCACTTTGGAACTGTACAGGGAATACCGTTGCCGCGTGCGTCCCAAAAAATCGAACTGTAGGAGGCGCGCTTAAACCGTAGAAACTGCTCGGCTACCTTTCCCAAATATACCTTACAGCTGCGTTTTCTGGCCGAGGTAAGTATTTTTCTATTTTAAAACAGAAGTCGATTATATGGGTAAAGTAAGTCTGATGCACGCACAATACGTATTATTGTATTTGACCGTCAACCAAAGCTTTATGCAAATTGTTCCCAATAATGAATCACTTAGATAAAGGTAGCCAGATACTTTTCAATTAAGCGTACATTAAGTAGCCCAAATAGGTTGATTAATCTCATTCAACTCTGGAAAGCGAAGTATTCACTCCTGAATGTAATTATCCTGCGACAGAATTTTTTATAAAATTGAATTATTCCAACAACCTTTTCCCCCTTCTTTGGAACCACACTTGCAAGGATACCTACAGTTGGCAATTTGGACAAGCGCAGCGTTTCGCGGTTTGACTTGTACCCCCCCCCCCCACCATTTTTTCAGTCACGCTTATCGAATTGATTATTCTATTACTGTGCGCGTTTAAAACACTCGTGATCGTGACTGCTGTTTGTCCTTCGTTTGGTAGATTAATTCATGTTCTGCTGAACCCAAACGGCTCAGGATGAAGATGAGGCTGTCTGTGGCAGCGGCTGCCTTCTTGGCAGTGCTCGTTTCCTCGGTCGAGGCTCAAGGTAATGCACTTTGGCTTGTCCTACAGCTCCAGCACTGGAATTCGCTTAATATATCTGAGCTAATTGACAATTAGTTCAGAGGGTCTCTCTGGCTCTCTCTCTCCCTCCCTTCCTCCCTACCTCCCTCCTTCCACCACCCCCCTCTCTCTGTCTATCTGTCTGTCCTCCCCCTCTCATTCTTCTCTCTCTCTCTCTCTCTCTCTCTCTCTCTCTCTCTCTCCATCTCTCCCTCTCTGGCTATCTGTCTATCTGTCTGTCCTCCCCTCTCTCCATCTCTCTCTCTCTCTCCCTTCCTCCATACCTCCCTCCCTGTCTATCTGTCTGTCCTCCCCTCTCACTCTCTCTCTCTCTGCCTCCCATTTCCTTTGCTCAGTGTCCTCTAATTAGGGGCATTCAATATAACGACTCCCTCTTTAACTTTCAGAGACATATTTAAGCAGGTATAACTTTTTAGCTCTAGCCTTAGAGGTTTTATTGAATGCTCTAGACTCCCCCTTCCCTCATCCTCCCACCCCCCATCCCCCATTCCCCTCTGTTTTCTGTCCTTCCAAGTCATCATTATTTCTGGTACATTTTTAGTTGGTTCATGTAGAATATGCTTTACACTGTAATGTTTTTTTTTTTTTTTTTTTGCTGTTGTTGATGTTTTCATAATTTAATGGCAAAGAAAATGAATTAGAGTGAATACAGAATTTCTGGGTTTATTTTTATTTTACTTTTATTTTAAATTAATACAATTGTGCCCAGAAACAAGGATATGTGCATTTCACTTATGTTTTTTCTCCTCCTGAATGTTGTAATAATACACAAAAATGCTGGTACATTATTTTACCAGTTGGGAACAACAAATACTGGGTATTTGTCTATTTGACTTTTGGTTTATGTTTTTAACCAAGTATCATGTTATTAATCTGTTTCATTGTTATAAGTATTATTGCACATGTTGTATAACCTAGAATAAAATAAATGGTATTTGTGTGCTAGAGAGTGTTTTGATCAAAGCCATTCCTCCACAGCATGCGTTCAAAAAGAGAAACGCTCTCCGGTAATTGGGCTCGGAACAACGAAATGATCTTGGATCGATTTAAAAGGGAAAAGTTTTGTGCCCCTCTCTTTTGTAAATGTGGAACTAACAATGCTGGCCGAGTAGCGTTTCGGAGTAGGACGTCAACTCCTTTTAAAATGACCCCACTTTGCAGGTAATGCTATTTGGAAATCCGGTGATTTCTGCGCAAAGTTATCCGGTGCTTAGTTGGGGATACTCAAGTCGGCCCGGTTTTCCAGCTCTCTTTGAACCGCTAATAGCCTCAGAGTAAGGAAAGGAGGCCACGTCGGTTCAATCAAGACATTGGCCGGCAGGATCAGATGGTTAAGTGTGTGGCTGGAACTGAAGCCTGCGGGCGCTTGTGGCTCTCCAGGGCCAGGGCTCAGTAATGCAGGATAGGAGGGAGGGAGGGGGGAGAAAACCCAGACAAAGAGACAATCCTTCAAGGTCCCGAATCGCAGGGGGCTTTAAGTGGCTGTTAATCATATAAGGAGAACAGGCAGAGGATTTAGTGTCAGGTCTGTCGGGGAGGGGAAAGATGTTGGGACGCTGCTTACCAGCAGGGGGCGATAATGAGGTTGTTCCAGCACCGGGGCGAAGAGCCTCGCGCAGCTCCGTAGCCCCCATTCACAAACCCCCCACCTCTTCACCGCAGGAGGCAATGTCAGAGACCCATGTGGGGGGTTAGGGCAAATTGTCTTTAAATTATAATTCAAGTTGCCTATGTTACAGGAGTTGACATTTGTAGGGAGGCTGGAATATTCGAGGCCTTAAAAAAGAAGAATAAGCTTATCTCCAGTTTAGTAAGGGAGTGAGAAATGAAAGTGATCCGTTACAGAAAATATGTGTCAGGCAAAATAAGTATTTAAATCCTCAATGATAGCCCCTGATTTTCCAGTTTTGAAGACTGTAGAACTCTGTATGGAGGGAAAGAAAGCAAATTTGAATATTCCACAAAGATTTATTTAGGAGGGAAGTATTGGAGTAAAGAAATTGTTTTAGGAACTATGCTAAACTACTAAAATGTACATAGTTTAGCAGAATAATGTTATATGTTTAAAAAAGCAATTAGTTTATGCCTATACTGTGTTCTTCAACAGATGTTTAATGGTCAAGAGTGTTGCCTCTGCTTGCCTTTAAATTCCTCTGAGCATTCATCAAGTTTTAGCACAGGGTCAGTGCAATAGACAGCTTCGGTGTAATAGATATTTAAGCAGCATGCCCGGTCGGCAGTATGTTGCACACACCGTATGTTAATAATATATTCAAATACAATTAATAGGAGCAATCGTTCTCCTAATAACTTCTTCTTTATAGCTTCATATCTGAACCTATGACACTTAAGTGGTCATTGCCAAGCAGTCATTCAACATTATGAGCTGGCCAGAAAGCGTGACACAAAAATATTTGTATTTAATGTGTCCTACCTTATACTGTGTTTTGTGGGGTGTAAATGAAGTTGAATAAAAATAAGAGTGAACAAAAAAACTCATTACATTGCTGCATACGTCAGACATTTCCTTCCAAGTAGTTTCTTCAGTAAGAATTTATAACGCTGTTCAAAGACAACTATATATTTTGTTTTTATTTCACATATAAATTATATATAAAAAGGCAAAATGTGCCTCAAGACATGTGCCTGGGGAACATTTTTAAAAGCCCAAAAAATAGACATTCCTGAATACAAAACACATTAGGTACTTTTTATTAATGAACATATGTGTATTATTAAAAATATATATAATAATTTGTATTTTTAATAAAAAAAGAGATTAATGTACTGTTCAAAAACGTTAAATAAGAAATATCTGAAATGGAGTAGAAACTTTCCAATCCTTTCCTTCTGGAGATTTCTGGGTACTCTGTCTCTCCCACCCATATATCTTTTTTGTGTGATAGAATGGAAAGATGTAATCCGAGAATAACAAATTCATTTTTTATTTTTTTTCGAGTAAGCGCAGAGACAAAGAGTCTTTTTAAGCTTCTGTGGGTATTGAGAAAAGCACCGAGTTGCACTCCGTATGGAAAGTTAATATGCCGTGATGTTTAACGTCAGCACATGTTGCAGAATTACTTTGGCATCGGCTCTGTTTCCCCGCGAGCCTGGGGACCTCCTTCCACAGTGCCTGGTGTAACCTGGCGGCCAAACTTCTGCCTCCCCTGCTTTGAGACGGAGACGGTTACTGCCGCGAGCCGGGCGCGCTCGCGGCTCGGGGGAGACAGAAACTGCGTCTTTCTGTTACAGTGCTGTGACGCACTGCGAGGGAAAAAAACGTAGCCGGCTAGCTTTTTACCCCGAATACAGAACAATCCAAACGGACCTCAAAGACCAACATCCAACTAGACTAACTTTTTTTTTTTCACCCGATAATTACGTTACGACAATAATAGTAATTAAAAAAAATTATGGCAAGATTATTTCAAATATATTTAAATTATTTTATAGATTTGACACCAGACACTCTTACTTTCAGGCAAGTTACTGTATGTGTGATTATTTTCCTGCGTTTCTTTCCTGAAATTTGGCTGGAGTAATCACATAGCGCCAACCTAGTCAGGCTCATATTACTGTAAGGTAATGAAAGCATGGCCTCGGGCAACGCGTTCTTGTGACTGAAATGACGCTCCCCGTGCGAACGGGGTGAAGACTCCGCCCCCCTACAGCAAGAATGTGGGTGGGGGTCGGAACAGGACCAATCTGAAGCAGACCCGCCACGCCCCCCTTCCCCCTGAGTTGACCCGTCAGGTTGGTGATCCACAACCCCCACTACGTGTCCCAATCAAGCCTTTGGTTCGGGTCGTCTGTCGTCTGCCTGTGCACTCAAATTGTCCTAAACTGTGGCTTGTCAACAGTATTTTACAATGATATTCCTGCCCCCCCCATCTCTCCAGTGATTTGCATGCTCCTCCCTTCCGCTTGCATTGCCCCGTCCATGTGATCTAATGGCCAAACCACTGCATGCCTCACTCAATCCCTCCTCATTTAATTTCATGGACTGACGGCGGTTATTGGATAAGCAGTACCAACGCAGTCGCCCTGAAGATGTACAAACCTGCTAGCCTTTAGATGATAGACTTTGGTTGTACCTCACATTCCCACGCACGGACACTTGTCTTCCCTCATTGTCCTCGATGTGTAATAAGTTAACATAGGTATCTCAGCAGTTTACATATAGCTGGATATCCTATTTGTCAGGTCCCAGTAATGTGTATTGTAATTCCAAAATAGTTCCAAATATATTCTTGATTATGAAGGCAAACAGTGCTTTGACAATAGATCTACTTCTCTATAAGTCATATAAACGTACAAACTGCCTGCTTTACTTCTTTGTAATTTAACTTCTAATGAGTAATTTGTCCCCCCGCACCTAACAGTCCACAATCCTGAAATTTGTCGAACCACTAGCAACAGATTATCAGAGAAGTGGATTCCCTTTTATTAATCAGTATTTAAGGTAACTAACAACCCCCCACCCCCCAACCTGCCCCAAAATAGTTTAGCACAGAACTCAGCAAAGATGGAACGGAGAGCATGTGGAGCAACCCCCCCCCCCTGCCGTAGAAGAATATCATTTTAAAATATGTTGGAAATCTCTATGTGTGGTCCTTCTCGTGCATAGAGATTCCTTTTTCAAATTTTGTCCCATTCACCTACTCGCCCCCTGCATGGAACTGCGACCGCCAACCCAATGTGGACAATGCGCTTTGTCATCATCTCCTCACCTGTGGTCCATGTTGTTTTAACTGGGACATTTCATCTATTTATTTATATATATTCATATATATATATATATAATTTTAACGCACATTGTCTTTTTGTATTTCCAGCTTGCGTGAGCAGGTTCTCACGGGTCGTGCACAACTGTTGAGAAATGAAAAGAATGTACATAATCCTCCCGTGATGTATTGTGTACTCTTTTTAAGAGGTTTGCAATGGATTCACGCGTGCCATTGACACACGTGACGCAAAAAAAACACTCCTTCTCCTCGCCGATATACGCATATACGCTCACGCGTATATAAAATATGGTCACCTGGATGTATTTTCAAATCTGGCTTCCTATGACGTCCATTGTATAATCAATAACTCAGGAATGAAAATGTTGTGTATCGGTGTGTTCCGGTTAACCTCCCATCAATATGTCAGCCATCTGTCGGGGCTGGTTGGGCATGCCTTGTAATGACTGCACTACGCATGCGTGAGATGGTCTACTCAGTGTATGCGCCTGTAGAGGTTTTTGTTTTGTGTGTGGAGTCGTCGCGTGATCAGTGTCCCTCTGTGATTTGAGCTGCGTACCGTTGGATGCGTTGGTCACGCAACTCAAACAGACGTCATTTTGCTCCAAAATGGCTTCTCGCGTCCTTGTGTGTTGTGCTGTGTCGTGTCACGTTGTCACATTGCCGTCACTGTGATGTCGATTCTTGCATTTGCCCAACAACGAACGTACAAACTTCAGACCTGAAGTGTTGGTCGTTGGGAAGCAACGAGTATGCTGAAACAAAAGTGCCATGCTTTGCTTAAACATTTAATCCATGCATTTGTGTATATATATTTTTTAAATATTTACTATGCAGACTTGGACTTGACATTTGATATTCTCTCATTTGCAGTTCAACCACCCTCAGATTTGAAATTTGAAATTCTAAATGAGAACACAGTACAAATGTCATGGAAACGGACAGTATCACGGATACAGGGCTACAGAATTCAAGTGGTGTCAGACACAGGTAAGCATTTCTTGGCTTTGTGTACAGTCCTGCTCTTTTTCTACAGCCTACAGAAGCTCAGCATGTGAGTTCTTGTCATTACCGAGGAAGGACGTAGTCTAAATAGTTCAACTTCAGCTAAAACAAACATCTCACCACTTTATTATTGTAAGGATAACACTGAAAACAAATTGGCAGAGCTTTCTCTAAAAGCTTTTTCTAAAGAATAGGATGAAAAAGTTTTAGCCCTCTGTTTTTGAAATGATTAGTTGCAGTTATTTCCTAAACATCCTTTCACACGTCAAGGTGAAGGACCTCTGTGTGATGTTAATCTCAATATGCCGTTGCTTGTTGCTTTCTCTGATTTAGATGAACCTGCAAAAGAGTTGAACCTGCCAGCCTCTGCCACAAAGACCTCAATCTCAGAGCTGACGCCAGACATAGACTATGTGGTGACCATCGTCGCCTACGATGGGGCGGAGGAGAGCATACCCATCTTTGGCCAGCTAACAAGTAAATGTTTATTTTGCTATTTGTTATTATTAAGAGTAGAGAAAAGAAAAAGAAAAGCATACCAGGACAGCACATACATTTATTTTCACTCTGCTCTGATGCACGGTATCCATCCCAATGTTGGTAGGAGAAACTCAAGCATGTTGCAGATGGTATTTGCCTGGATTAAAGAAAAACAAATCTTTTTTTTTTCAGTGGGAGTGTGGTAGCTTGGTTAGGGACATTGAGTTTATAACCAGGTAGGCTGCAGGTTTGAATCCCAGTATGGGGGCACTGGGGTGCAAGACACCCAAATCTGAATTGACCGATCATATCGATGGAAAATATGTGATCTTTGTAAGTTTGTCGTCTTGGTCGAGTGTCGGCTAAGCGAGTACTGTTAAAAGGTCATAGTGAATAGCCGGACGGATGGACAGAGGACGCGCAGTATCCAGCTCAGATGATATTCAGAGATTAAAGAAATATACCAGGAACAAATGACATCATACAAGTCATTAGCATCTAGGACAGTCAGTTTATTGTCAGCACTTGTGTTTTCGACATGCTTAGATGACGGGGGTGGGGCAACTTTAATTCAACCGCAGTCCAGTATCTCAGCTGGGACAGCTGGGAGAAAACTGATTCTTGTTTATCAAGATAAGCGAGTTGTTTTTGTTACTGCTCACCATAGAGACTCAACAAATGATACTGACCTTTCTTCCTCAGTGGTACATAATGCAATGCTAAGGAGAAATGGTACCCTGTGCATGTGCATTGCTGTTGCTCTCGAAAGTGATGTTTTATTGTGCGATAATGACCGCAATGTTTTGGTCACGCAAGCCTTGCGTGTGCAGGTATTATTTCTCCTTAAGGTTGACTCTGTCTTGCTCCCGTAATTATTTTGGATGTGTGTACACCGTCTTTATGCTCTAACACGGCAACACTTGTGTTTCAGTTCAACCCAGTGGCACGAGTGGAACTCAGAGGAAGCCACAGGTCACGGATGCAGTCAGTAAGTACATTCGCCTGTTAGTATATAATTGCCCTGTGGCAAAAGGCTTACCAGCCACAAACAAACATTTCATTTTTGCAATTTTATCGTTTTCTTCCCCCATCTCTTTTTTCAATTTGAATACATTGGTTTCCGGGGGGATGGGGGGCAGGGGGGTCATTGGTCGTTATTTTCCTGGAATAGACTGTGGATTATTCTGTCCTGGTTTGGTTAAATTAAGCTGTCATTGTTTTCGAACCGAGATCTTTGGGTTGTTTGCTGGAAATGTACATATTCGTGCGTAATTGGAAACAGTCTTTGTATCGGGGCTCGGAGAGAGCCCAGCCGTGCGCCGTGAGGAGAACAAGGCTCCTTTCGCTCGGCTGCGGGAGAGGGGCGGCTGACAGAACCCAGCCGCGAAAACGGCGAGAGGAGTGGAAAGAACTGCTCGAAAAGATCAGATTTAATTTAAAAAGTAGCGACGCACCTCCGCCTGCTCTTAGGAATGGCAGCACAAGAAAAAACAGACTTTCTCAGGCCTTTAAGTCAGAAATCGACCCCCAAAAGTACAGATGCCCAAGAGAAATGTGCCAAGAAAATGTGTGAGATTGTGTTTGCTATCAAGTTGCTGTCGTCTGGTCAGCTCTAAGTTGCTGTCTGTCCAAGCCGTTCATGTAGGGAGTGATGCATCTTCCGTGTTACTTTTACTTAAAGGCAGACAAACTAGTAATGTACCTTTTTTGGGGGGGAGGTTGGGGGCTTTGCTCCCAACCTTCATTGAACCGCACCTGAACCATCTTTATTTGCGGTTAGTTTTAAAGTCATTTGAGGCAAAAAGCCTGACAAGAGGCAAAAGGGCGGCATTCAATTAAGTATGAAATGGAACTGTCGGTCAAAAGGTAAAACCCCCCTCCCCCCCCACTCAGAAATTTGAGGCGCACGGGGCTGACAGCTAACATGGAATAGATGTAAGGTTTAAAGACAGAGGTGCATGAATCATGCCAATTATAGCAAATTGAGCCGTCAAGAACGTTCCATGAGAAACATGAGTGATGCTCGGTTTAAAAGTCCACCAGGGCTGGGAGACGAAATGCATGATGACAGCACCAAAAGGTTTCTGTGATTATTTTGGATGTTGAAAGACAAATTTACGTCCCTGCCTCCAGCCAAATGGTAGTGACATCTACCTCACCTGTCACCTGCGTCTTCTCTTTTTATTTAAGGTGCCTTCAAAATCCAGGGCCATCCGTTGTTGAATTTGTTTAGTTATACAGCCAAAGAGCCTGTGAAACTGCTTAATGTGACTGGCACGTTTATAAAGGTGCATTCAGGGCACCAGCGGGGACAGGGGGAGAGAGATGCTTTCATTGGCCCGCATGCGTACAGTTCAACATTGTTATTGGGCTGCATCCAAAGGGTAATTTATATACAAACACAAGTGCAGTACCAGGCATCCTTTTTTCACATTCCTCTCTCAAATGTTCTCCGAGGGGGTTCTATTGGCGGCACTGTTAATGTGAGTGACATCTGTTTCCCCCTCTCTCTCTCTCTGTCTCTCTCTCTGTCTCTCTCTCTGTCTCTCTCTCTCTCTCTCTCTCTCTCTCTCTCTGTCTCTCTCTGTCTCTCTCTCTGTTTCTCTCTCTCTCTCTCTCTCTCTCTCTGTCTCTCTCTCTCTCTCTCTCTCTCTCTCTCTCTCTCTCTCTCTCTCTCTCTCTGTCTCTCTCTCTCTCTCTCTCTCTCTGTCTCTCTCTCTGTATCTCTCTCTCTCTGTCTCTCTCTCTCTCCCTCTCTCTCTCTCTCTCTCTCTCTCTCTCTCTCTCTCTCTCTCTCTGTATCTCTCTGTATCTCTCTGTATCTCTCTCTCTCTCTCTCTCTCTCTCTCTCTCTCTCTCTCTCTCTCTCTCTCTCTCTCTCTCTGTCTCTCTCTCTCTCTCTCTCTGTCTCTCTCTCTGTCTCTCTCTCTCTGTATCTCTCTGTATCTCTCTCTCTCTCTCTCTCTCTTATGTCTCTCTCTCTCTCTCTCTCTCTCTCTCTCTCTCTCTCTGTCTCTCTCTGTCTCTCTCTGTCTCTCTCTCTCTCTCTGTCTCTCTCTCTCTGTCTCTCTCTGTCTCTCTCTCTGTCTCTCTCTCTCTGTCTCTCTCTGTCTCTCTCTCTCTCTCTCTCTCTCTCTCTCTCTCTGTCTCTCTCTCTCTCTCTCTCTGTCTCTCTCTCTCTCTCTCTCTCTCTCTCTCTCTCTCTGTCTCTCTCTGTATCTATCTCTCTCTCTCTCTCCGTCTCCTGCACGCAGAATGCTCGTACACTGCCATCGCCGACCTGGTCTTCCTGGTGGACGGCTCTTGGAGTGTCGGGCGGGAAAACTTCAAGCACATCCGCAGCTTCATCAGCGCCATGGCGGGCGCCTTTGACATTGGCTTGGACAAGACCCGGGTGGCCGTGGTGCAGTACAGCACCGACACCAGGACGGAGTTCAATCTGAACCAGTACTCCAAGCGCGGCGAGCTCCTCCGCGCCATCAACACCTTGCCATACAAGGGTGGCAACACCATGACCGGTAAGGGTTCATGCGGGTGACCAGCTGGAGACCAAAAACATTGTTTTTTGATAGCTCAAGATCATGTTGATGCTCCAGTTCAGTTTTACACAAACCACACACAAATTTATTTACGGACAAATGTATTTCTCTCTTTCTCTTTCTCTCTCTCTGTGTGAGAGAAAGAAAGAGAGAGAGAGAAAGAGACAGAGAGAATGTAAGTTACGCAAGTTGCCCTTGTGTGAGGGTGTCGGCTAAGCGGACCAGTAATTATAACAATGTTTCTAGGTGATGCGATGGATTTCTTGCTGAAAAACACTTTCACTGAGGCGGCGGGCGCCAGGAAGACTTTCCCCAAGGTGGCCATGATTATCACAGATGGAAAATCTCAGGACCCTGTGGAGGAGTACGCCAGGAAGCTGAGGAACATTGGGGTTGAGATCTTCGTCTTAGGTATGTGAGGCTAGGACTTCGGCTGTTTGTTTAGATGACCTTCTCTTTTTCCAGACGACCTTGACACTCAACACAGCAACAAGAGGGAGGGACACGTCCGTGCTCTAGAACAGAAATGTGCCGCGAACGAATGAAACAAAGACACTGTCTTTCTACCAAAAAAAAGTGTTTTTTGTAACTTTAGCGTTACAGAAGGAATTGGCTGATGGCTACTGATGGGAGAATGAGGCCTCACAAACCCCAAATTGGACTGAGCTACAAGGTGGTAACACCTACATGCTGATTTTCATCAACCAATCGACTGATGGCATGCGGTAGCTCCACCGTGGGGCTTTTATGGCCTTGCTCTCCCCCATCGCTGCCTGTGACCCCCCTTTGCATTCAGCAGCTTGCTGAAGAGAGAGGAGTCGCCGTCAGCGACTCCAGATGGATTCGCTTAAACGTGGGAAGGGAACGGGAGGGAGCCTTCTGCTTTATTTTAGTCATTTTAATAGGATGTCAAGTGCACTTGTTTTCAAAACCTGCAAAGAAGCGCAGCTATTCATTCTCAAAATTGGGATCGTTTTCACTTTGCCTCAGTTGACTCCGCCGGGGAGCCTTTGTTATTAATCGACTCTGATCTCGTAAAGGGTAGCTCCTTGGCAGGAGCTCTGAGACGATGATAGCCAGCCGTTCAGAAGACAGGCCCCGTTTTGTGTTTTGACACTAGGTTTTTGTCGTTCTTTGTCCAATTCAGGAATCAAGGGGGCAGACGAGGAGGAACTGAAACAAATCGCCTCGGCGCCGTACAGCACGCACGTCTACAACGTCCCCAACTTTGATCTGATCAAGGAGGTGCAGAAGCAGCTCATCACCCAAGTGTGCTCCGGGGTCGATGAGCAGCTCAACTCGCTTGCGAGCGGGGAGGAGGGTAAGACGGCCCTGCGCACCGTCGGCATCAGAGCCACACTTTTATGAACCGTTTATGTGCTGCCGGTACAGTCGGGTTTCTAAATGTAAAAGCAGAAATGAACAAAAAAATAATAATTTGTTTCCAAAAGTTACCAAACAGGTGTGTGTGTTCAAACATATATACATTAATTAATTTATTAACAAAGTGAATTACAGGAAATTATTCAAGTTGAGTTCGGTTAGCAGAACGAGGGGGCATAAATGGAAACTGACAAAGGGTACATTTCACACAGACACTAGGAAATATTTTTTCACACAGAGAGTGATCAATGCGTGGAATAGCTTGCCTGGACATGTAGTGGAGGCTGAGACACTAGGGGTATTCAAGGCCAGGCTCGATCCAGTGTTAGACACTCTAGCCTTTGGGTAAACTAAGCATTGTGAGCAGATTAGTGGTAGGAATGGACGAGCAGTGTTGGGCTGAATGGCCTGTTCTCGTCTTCCCCTTATCTTATGTTATGTTATATGTATGTAGGAGACGAATTATCCGAAAATGTGTTTCCAAGGATGTTTCTTGACTTCTTGACTTTCTCCTCCACAGTGGTGGAGCCGGCCTCAAACCTGCAGGTGACGGAGATCGCATCCAAGTCGATGAGAGTGATGTGGGACGCGTCGCTGGGCGAGGTGACGGGGTACAAGCTGCAGCTGATCCCCATGCTGGCGGGCAGCAAGCGGCAGGAGCTGTACGTGGGGCCCACCCAGACCACGGTGACCATACGGGACCTCTCCCCCGAGACGGAGTACGAGATCAGCCTCTTCGCCCTCAAGGGCCTGACGCCCAGTGAGCCCGTCATGGCCATGGAGAAGACCCAGCCCACCAAAGTGTCTCTGGGTGAGGATGTCCGAGCCACACATCGACATCGCCCACTCCTGCGACTACCGCGCACAGACCTGATCTCCCAGACATCCCATCGCACATACACACACCATTAAAACTAAAACATGCAATGGGAAGGTTTCAGGTGAAACATGGGGTAGAGCAAGGGAATGCAAGCACAGCAAAGACTATGTTTCAGCAGTTTGGTGTAGTGGTAAATAAATTGAGATGGTGTATTAAAGTGCAGGTTCAAACATGGAAAAAGATTTTCCCATTAATTGTGTTCAGTTGTATATGACACATCTTTTATATGACACAAAAGTGGCCAGAATTTGACCAACATTTTGTCCTCTGATTTAAAGTTGAACTCACAGCTAACATGCTTAGGGTTATATACTTAGAAGTGTTGTTTGCGTCTTCTACACAGTTTGTCAGGTTGGCAATCACCTGCCAAAATTAATGACAAAGAAATTGCATTTTCACCAAAACAAAAGTAGAAACACAATTTATTTGTAAGTAAACCTTAAAGGGGAATTCTGATCCAGCCTGATATTACCACATGGCAATAAATCGAAAACAACATTTGCATTTCCCCCCTCCCCCTTATTCAGAATGCTCCTTGGGAGTAGACGTACAGGCTGACGTTGTCCTGCTGGTTGACGGCTCCTACAGCATAGGGCTGGCCAACTTCGCCAAAGTGAGGGCGTTCCTGGAAGTCCTGGTGAACTCCTTCGACATTGGCCCCCACAAAGTGCAGATCAGCCTGGTGCAGTACAGCCGGGACCCGCACACCGAGTTCGCCCTCAACACGCACCACGAGCTGAGCGCGGTGGTCCGGGCGGTGCGGACCTTCCCTTACCGCGGCGGCTCCACCAACACGGGCCGGGCCATGACCTACGTCAAGGACAAGATCTTCACCAACGCCCGAGGGGCTCGCACCAACGTGCCGCGCGTCATGATCCTCATCACTGACGGCAAGTCGTCCGACGCCTTCCGCGACCCCGCCACCAACCTGAGGAAGACCGACGTGGAGATCTTCGCCGTGGGCGTGAAGGACGCGGTGCGCTCCGAGCTGGAGGCCATCGCCAACCACCCGTCTGACACGCACGTGTACACTGTGGAGGACTTTGACGCCTTCGAGAGGATCTCCAAGGAGCTGACGCAGTCCATCTGCCTCCGGATTGAGCAGGAGCTGCTCAGCATCAAGCAGAGAAGTGAGTGCCCGTGTGTCTCTCTCGCCTTTATAGCAGCATAGTGGGGAGAGCTTGGGTGTTATTTAGACCAAATTATGCCGCTAATTGCGAAAGGGCAAGCATCCTGAAACACAGTTGCCGTTGTCGCATCTAAGCACTGTTTAACGCAGCGCCAATGTCTGTGCTACGGCTATCGATAGTGGCTCCCATGCCTTGACGAAGGACTGTCATTTCACATTTGTACTGAACAAGTGATTTCAGTATCAAGCTTAAAGAAGATATTTGGTTGGTTGATGAGGTGAATCTTACGCTCTCTCTATGATTGTAATCATGAATTCTGTTCAGTAGAACTTTATAGAATGTAGGCTACATCTTGCTATAGGTGGAGCCTTGTCAGATACTGTTGGAATTTGCTGTGGTAATGTTTTACACTGGAGTAAAAGTTGACTCATCAGACTTTGTTCCAGTGCTCAGAAGTTCTGGTTTTGTGCTCATACCACCAGGTTTTGCATTGTTGCATATTAGCCTTGGTTCCAAGTGGTTTCTGAATGGCAGTTCTACCATAAATATCAGCTTTGTGAAGCTCACGACATAGTTTTCTATGCTGTTAACTATCCTGTTAAGTATCTGTCTATCCTTGTCGGAGAGCTTTGTCTTGCGAACACTGTTCCTCTTTCCCGATGCAGTTTTACCTTGTTTGTGGTCATGATTTTCAACACCGTTCCCCTTGACACATTGAATAATTTTTCAGTTTCTGTGCCTGACGCATCTGCAAATCGGGCACCGACTATTTGACCTCTTTCAAAATTTGTTATATCTTTCATGTTGCTTTAGAAATAAACGTGTTAAATTGTTGATTTTAAAATGTCTTTTGTAGCAGAAACAGATGGGTAATTACTATTGACATTAATAAGAAACACGTGTAAACACCATTTTAATTGAGATTTTGTTACTTAAAAAGTCATTTTTGATTCCATAATTTTGTCTACCCCCTGTATATATATATACTATGTATAATGTATATGCTGCCTGTATGCATAAAGTTATAGAGTTGCTTTATAGTAAGCTCTTCAATTTATTATCACTAAAAAGCTAAAGTATGATATGATAACCTAACAGCATCTGGTGTGAGTCTGTGATCTGAATATCGCATGAAGGAAATGGCTCTTCAGTTGGACAGATCCTTGTTTTTACATACTTGCACACAATTTAGCAGCTGATTCTGAAATGAGAAATGTATTGTTTTCTCTCTCTCTCTCTCTCTCTCTCTCTCTCTCTTTCTTTCTGTCCCTCTCTCTCTCTGTTGCATATTGGGAAAAGTAACAACTTTCAAGTAATTTTTGGTCAATTGGCCCTTAGTAAAGCAGACAGACAAGTGAGCCATTCCTTGTTGTAAAAGATTTCTTGAAAAATATGCTTGGATCCCAATAGGGCCAAGTCTTACAATTTGTTATTAATAGCTGCTTTTAAACGCTGTAGCAACGAGAGCTTGACTCTTATTTCAATGTAATTGTTCCCCTAAATGTGAAGTCACAAACAAAATTCTGAAACGCAATTCTGTCGTTACGTCTCAGTGGTGTGGTGGCACAACTGTAATGACCGTGTTACAGTTATCAACGGTTTTTACCTGATGTGATCATGATGTAACCACATAGACTAAGGTCAAGGATGTGGTCTTTCTCTCCAGGTCTGATCCCACCCAGGTCTCTGGAATTCTCGGAGGTGACCACCCGGAGCTTCAGGACCAGCTGGGTTTCGGACTCGGCCGAAGTTCTGTCCTTCCTGGTCAGATACAGGCCCGCCCTGGACGTGACTGGGGATTACATTACCATGTCCGTCCCGGCAGAGACAATGACCACCCCCCTCTACCACCTCACCCCCCTCACCAAGTACGAGGTCAACGTCTTTGCCCAGTATGAGAAAGGAGACAGCTTTCCCCTGACAGGAGAAGAGACCACGCTGGAGGGTAAGTGTCCGTTTTTTTTGCTTTGAGGCAGACACAAGCTGAACTGGTAAAATCTTGTGTGAAGTATGCGTAAATGACGAGCTCCCCAAAAAGGTTTTAGGAGCTGTCTTAGATTAATTTATGGTAAATTTAAAACTTTGATTTATAAATAAATGTGTTCATTTCATGTGTTTTTCATTACTTTTGGTGATCACTGAACAAACCAAACTGTAACTAATTATTTGCTTTTAATTCTGAATCAAAGTTATTTTGATGAACGTTGATTGAATCTGGGTGCTGGAGTCTCCTAAACTCCCGCTCAGCTTACAGGATAAAGAACGCAGAAAAAGATCACGTTGGTCAATCGGGGCTTGTTAGGATAAGTAAAGGATAAATAAATGAACAAGTAGCATTCGTTTGACTGGCCCATGTGCTTGTTCCAGAGCAAGGATCGGTGCGGAACCTCAGGGTTTCGGAGGAGACCACGGACAGTTTCCGGGTGTCGTGGGGGGCGGCCCCGGGCACCGTGGTACGTTACCGCTTGTCCTACATCCCGGTCAGCGGGGGTGACAGGCTAGAGGCGTCCACCGTTGGCAGTGAGACCACCATCATCCTGAAGGAGCTGTCCCCCCTCACCACCTACCTGGTCTCCGTGTCGGCAGAATATGCGACCGGACTCGGCGGGGAGATGGAGATTGAAGGAACCACCAAAGAAGGTTAGACTGCAGCTACACCGACCGATTTAACACAGCATGAAATTGCCTCATTACCCACTAACGTTTCTTACCCCTCCTGGTACGCTATGGTCCAGATATTTCAACATAGTTTTTCAGCATTAGTTTGTCTTACCGGAGTTTGTGTTAAACAAGTAGTTACACTTTTGAGGGAAACCCAAGACCCGTAGAAGCAGCGTATAAACTGTGAATCTGTGTGTGTGTGTGTGTGTGTGTCTATGAGTAATTACCATTACTTGTGAGGACACCTTGGTTGGGATCAGTTGCAGCATATCAAATAAACTGCAAGTTCAATGGACAGAAACCCTTCTTTTTGCGCGAGCAAATTCAAATTCTTTTTATGTGCTTATGTAGACACAAAGGCTGGCAGTGTAGTGTAATGGTTAGGGAACTGGGCTTGTAACTCAGAGGTTGCAGGTTCAATTCCCAGGTGGGGCACTGCTGTTGTACCCTTGAGCAAGGTACTTAACCTGAATTGCTTCAGTAAAATATCTAGCTGTATAAATGGATTGTATGTAAATAAATGTAAACTGTGTAAGTCGCTCTGGATAAGAGCGTCTGCTAAATACCTAAAATGTAAAATGTAAGAATGTACAAAGATATAAGGGCACGTATTCCAGAGCTCTGATACTACCTCTTAGGTGAATTCCCTCAGCCAGTCTGGGCTCTTGTCTCACCGTACGTTCTCATTCTCATTCAGTCCGGGGGACTCCGCGGGACTTGCGGGTCTTCAACGAGACGGTGTCCACCATGCGGCTGGCCTGGCAGGCGGCGCCGGGCCGGGTCCAGCAGTACAGCGTGGCATACAAGCCGGCGGACGGTGGCGAGAGGAAGGAGGTGACGGTGAAGGGCGAGAACACGGCGGTGACGCTGAAGAGCCTGCAGTCCGACACGGAGTACGAGCTGTTCGTCAGCGCCCGCTACTCGTCCGGGTTCGGGGAGCCCCTCCTGGGACAGGGGACCACTCTGGAAGGTACGGACACCGCTCCTCATCACATTTGCCAATGATTGGGTCTACTTGTTTATGTATTGTATTAGGCTTAGGCATTATTTCCTGCATTGAGTGCTTTACTGCTACCTCTGAATTGTGGCTACAGATTTACCTACAGGGTCCTAGTTTAACTATGTGGTTGCTCCTAGCACCCAGGAATTGTACTTCCCACTAGGGTGGCTTTCAGCTAAACTGTTCTTGACTACGGTTAACAC
Organism: Aldrovandia affinis; assembly: GCA_029706075.1. NCBI lineage: Eukaryota > Metazoa > Chordata > Actinopteri > Notacanthiformes > Halosauridae > Aldrovandia > Aldrovandia affinis. The sequence goes on from JAINUG010000141.1 coordinate 197,377, forward strand.
TTTGTTGTACGTCGCTCTGGATAAGAGCGTCTGCCAAATGCCTGTAATGTAATGTAATGTAATGGGCGAGGGGGTGAGATGTTACCGCATGTTTCTGCAGCCGCTGACTCAACGTGCCGGCCTGGCGCGTCCTGGTTTGTCCCCTTTCCGTGGAATCAGTGCACCGACTCGGACACGGACACACAAAAACCACTCAAAACAGCACTGACAAAGTTCATTTAACTCTCACAGAGTTCACATTAGTCCAGAAGGGACTGAGTGTGCTCTATAACAAGTTACAAGCAGTGTTACTCATCAGAGCTGCTATTACACTGTTTTAGAACATGGTACTCCAGGTGTGTTCCAGTACGGGCTTTGGGCCACGTGGAATTCTTCCCGAAAGGCTCTGGCTGCTGATGAAAGCTTCGCTTTATTAGGTGAATCCTGGCTGCCAGCAGTCAATTAGTGCCTGTCTTTCAAAAGCAGCGTGCTCCTGGCGCCCAACGCGAAGTGCGGGGCAGAAACTGTGCACTTCAGCGTAGCCCCGTCTTCATCTTCCATTGCGACTCGAAGGGGGACAGGAAAGAGAGAGATATTTTTACGCTGCAGTGAAGATCGACCGAGTGACAATGATTTGTTTTCTCATTGTTTATGCACCTTTAGCAATATGTATGTATATATGCCATTTAGCAGATGCTTTTATCCAAAGCGTCTTACGGTAGTGAATGTATATATTTTTCAGTGTATGTGGTCACAGTGGGAATCAAACCCACACTCTAAGCATTGTCAGCGCCACGCTCTACCAACTGAGCCACACAGAACCGTATATATACATATGTGTGTCATGCCAACAAAGCACTTGGAAGTTTATTGTTGAGGGAAAATTGTGGGAAAAGTGAGAGACAGGGAGCGAGAAAGAGAAAGAGAAAGCGAGAGCTCAAGTTCCTGAGAGCTGACTCCGAGCTGACTGTATTTGTGCCGAGACTGTGCAGTGACGTGTCTCTCTCCCATGCGGTGGGAAAACAAGGGAAGAAGTGTCCCACGAGGAAGTTACCGTCACCGCCGCTGAATACCGCTCATTCATTGTTACCGAAAAAGAGCCGCGAAGACATTTTCCAGCGGCTCAGATGATCACGTATGCGTCTCTGGTCGCTGACTCAACACGCTCCGGTTCCGGGGCGTGTCCCGAGTCTGTGCCCTTCGCGGAACGACTCCCACGCGGACGCGCGGATCTGAGTGCCTCTCTGTGCCGCGGGCCAGTGCTCCCGTCACTTCACCTGACGTAATGCGAGCGAGCACACAGATCCCTTTTGTGCTGGATGCGTGCTGGGGGGTCGGCGGGGGGGGGGAATTCACCGTGGGAGTCGGCTCTCTGAGTGATAGAGGGGGTAGGACCTGGGAATTGCTGAGGGGTTGGAAATTACTCACAGTCTCGACCTAGATACACGTACGCCAAGAATATATCAATATATGAATGCTCGTGCGACATTGACATTCCTGTAGGATATATTTTTTTACTCAAATAAAATTGTACTTTTAAAGTATTATTTTTATTCTATAACTATCGGTGAAAAGAACTGTGCATATTGTCATATTATTTTTTACATTTAAAATGACAATTACTTGATGATTATTATATGATTGTTATACATTTGTAAACTATTATGGACACTAATCCAGAGCGTACGTAGGCAGGAATCACATATTTTGAGTTGGCTAAGACAGGAAGAGGAGTTTGTGCTGCCAATGTGTAGGAAGCAGCCCAGTGGTGATGAGGAGATTGCGGTTGTTGTGCACTACAGCGCCCCCGGTGGTGGATAGATGATGGCGTAGCTGGGCTGGACCACTGTGGGCAAAGCCTGACCCCAATGACACACAGGAGAGTGGGGGGTGTTTGGGGATCAGGGGAACAAAAGAGGAAACAGACCCCGATTTCTCTCTTGTTCCTCCGATTCTCACGTTGACGGAAGGAGTAACACTTGCAATTCCAAACTGAGCTATCAAAGACGAGGGGAATGTTAATTGTAGGAAATGTATATTCCGTATATGGAAGAGAATAGCGATGAAAATGTACATTTAAAAATGGAGGCCAGAGGGGGGACCTTTCACACTAACCATACGGAACATGTTACCTGAGGAGCACTTCAAAGCCAGGGGCACAGATGCTTCCAATGTGGACTGGAGCTATAGGCTTCCCGAAGGGGGACGCAATTGGTAATTTAATAGGAACGCGCGTGACCGGAATACTGTAGTCTTGCGGCCAGTACGGTTTTAGCAAGGTCAAGCCTTAAAGTTGTAGCCTGTTTCTCATTATGCCACGTGCAAGATTTGTCTTTTTTTTCTGTAAAAAAAAAAAACAAAAAACAACGGGTTGTGTGGGTTGCTGTAAAATGGTTAAAGCCGCTTGTTTGCCATGTCGTTTTGAGGCTTTAGAGGGAAATCGCGCTGTGCAGCCCTTAATGGCTCTGGCCTCTTGTGGTTGGGGAGTTTTACGTACAAGGCAGCAAGGCGACGTGGGTTGTCAGGATCTGCGACAGTTCGGCACGGCGAACCGCACAGGTGATGCGCTGGCGGAAAACCCCTGCCTCACCCGGTGCGGTCAGGCCGCAGTGACGGCGCCCTTTTCTGTTTGCGGAGAGCATTGTCTGCCTCACTTACAAAACTTGGAAGTAAAGAGGCAACCCCCCTCCCAACAACCTAAGACTGGCGAAGCACCAGAGGAAGGTGCTGGATTCATCGCGTTTTTTTGTCCGTTTTTCATATCGCAGCGATGCTTGGAAAATGGACCGGTGAAAACGATAACTGGAGTTTGGCAGGTTATATGCCCCCCCCTTCCCCCAGCCCGGCTGTGGTTGTTCCTCCAGTCTGAGGTCTGCTAAGGACCCTGCAAAAATGGAAGCTATGTAGGAAAAAGGAGGGGGAACGAAAAGAAAGAAAAAAAGCAGACTTTTCCCGAGGTGAAGCCCTTCTCTGCTTCTCCGTGGCAGACACAGCTCCAGGGTGAACTGTGCACATGTGCAATAAAATTAAGGAAATGAGAATTAAGCCAAATGTTGGACTGGTCCTTAAGAAAGAATATGATGTATGATAGATTATGTTTGGCATAGCGTTTGGAAAGAGTTGTTTTTTTAATACATTTTTTACAAATCAGTCTCAGCTTAGTTGCTTGCACATAAAATTAAACACATGCTTAAAGTTAGTCTCGCTATTTTTTACAAGAGAGAACGTCCTTTTTTCCTGAATGATATTTCTTTAAAAGCATGCGGACGTTTGCATCCATGCAGAAGTGAGGCGAATCTCAATGCTTGCGCGCATTCGGTAAACTCGTTCAGTTTCAGTAGGCGAGCCTTCGGAGGGAAGCAATGCGTTTGGACTTTCGGAAACCTATCCGCTAAAGATTTGGGCGCACGCTGAAGTTGACTCCTATTAAATGTTTATTCGTCCTTCTGGGACACAGTGATGTTGTAAGATTTGGACCTTCGTCCGTAATGAGTCTGACTGAGGATTTAATAATTACATCAACATGACATCCAGCGATTACGTGGGGGGGGGCAGGGGGATTCCGGTGGATTCCTTCCAACAGAAGTTATTTGTTTACAGAGAATAAGGCTTGTGACTCATGGGGCTTTGTACGGTCGAACAATAATCCATCGATTGCCTCCCCAGTCCTTTGTGGGCTTTTCTTTCTTTGATCAGTTGTCGCTCTGTATCCCCACCGAACCAAGGCCAGAATTCTGTACGATACGATAGAATCCAGAAGGTGGTTTTAAGTACCTCTGAACTCCAAATACCTGCTCCATTAGTAAGCTGCCACAAGTCGTTTTTTTCACAACTCTTTTCCTCTATAATTCGTAGGAAAAAGAATGGGGAGAAAAGTTGGGGGAGGGGGGGTTAATGATTGGCTGATGGGCTACACACCCATGCATCAGTAATGGGTCAGCTAATCAGCCAAGTCGGCCAAAATGTTCTGAGCGCTAAATCAACTCTGGGCTCGGGCCGTACTCCCTCAGAGTTCATTCGGCGCTGCCCAGGTCGGAAACACGCAAGTAGGCCGTGATTAAAGCTTTTGATGGCACGAACAATCCCAAATTGTGAGCTTTTTCGAGAGTCAAATCGAGTGCCGTGACACTTGGACAGGGCCCGTGCGATTGATCTTCGCTGACTCTTTCGCATATGAACGAAGACACAAAAAAACGGGTGCTCGCCTGCCGAAGTCGTTAGGCTGCGATCCGCTCTCTGGCGCTTGGCAACATGGCCTCGGCCCGTGGCGTGGATCAAGACAACTTGGCGTCACCGGTTGCTGGAGCGTATTAGACGTGACAGGCGCTTCCGCTGGGAATTCTCAAATAGCTCCTTGTTGAATTTCATTCCTCTTCTTTTTTGCTGTGGGACCAGCCTTCTGTGTGCCTGCACTGTTAAGAGCCTGCCTGTGCAGTGTTGCAGTATGTGACACACCTAAACTTAATTACACGTCTATACCACGGCACACATTTGTGTTGATCTGTAGTACTGGTGGTTGAAGCTGTGACCAGGGAGACAGCTGAGGGTTACTGGTGACTTTCAATGGCTTATTTCTTTTCTGTTTCTCTCCATATTTTTTTATTTTTTAATTTTTTATTTTATTTTTTATAAACATATAACTGGTGCAAACTTGTAATGGCGTGGTTTATGAAACCGCTTTGATTCCATTGTACAAGAATATTATGTTTGAAGTTCTGTGTGCACCTCTGAAATGAAAAATTAAGCAAATGTATGCCAGTTTAAAAAAAATAGTTTTTCCTATTTTTCTCCCAATTTAGTTGTGCCCTCTATGTATTAAGATTCTCCCTCCTCCACGAACTCGCCACCTGTCCTCCGGGTCAAACTAATTCCCCGAGGCCGGCGATGATCCGTCTCCTCCAAGATGGAACTCACCCACCTGCTCTCTTGGGACACCCTTCCGCTCCTCGGCGAGCACGTGCCAGCTCACCTTCCCCCTCCCCTGGGGCGGACAGCCAAATGCCTCGGGCAGGGCCAGTCTGGCACAGTCAGGTTTTTAACCGCGGCTGTGATAGGCAGCTTGCACTCACTTCTCGAGTAGAAATAATTGGGTATTCCTTCACTCCTGCATTTACCATCCAATAACCATAGGTGCATTGCCATGACAACCCCATATCAAAATACTAGATCCACAGTCTAATAGACTAGAGCTAAATAGCAGATTTGAATTTGAGATCAATTTTAGTCTGTCAGATTTTTTGTGGCATCAAATCTCGATGTCTGATAATGTTGTGATAATTAACTCAATGTATCAAGTGTGCTGGCAGTTCTTTCCGTAATGGAACTGCATAGCTGACTGCGCTGGCTAACTTTCACTCCCGCGCGTGCCTTCTACTGTTGGCCCCCATGTTTCCCCACAGGCTGGCTGTACATGGATTAGGGTCTCCTTGTTCTCTTTTAGCCGTTCTGCTTTGTGTCTGGCTGTTGAGCCAGCTTTGAGATTTCTCCCTGATAGAATTACTTTTTTTTTTTTTTTTTTCTAAGCTAGTCAACAAACATCCATTAGGACTGCATGCTTCTGTCCCTCTGCGAAAAAAACACAGGTGGGATTCTGACGCATTATGAATAAAAAAAACATGTAAAATGTAATCACGATTATAAATATTTATTATAATGTCCCAGTGCGATTGTGCCAGGCCTCTCTGTGCCTCGGTTGGAGCCATGTGCCAGCACCTCCCACAAGGATCGGGGGGGGTCATTTGCGCTGGCCGTGAACGCTCCTCCGCACGATGGGGGGGGGGGGTACGATACCGTTGGTCTAAATGTTTGTGGCAGTTGCGTCTCTGTCTCCCCAATTTCCTCATCTACAGTTCCACTCCTTCCTGGCTTTTCGATATACACGGCTCTATTTTTCTATTCCCCCAACCCCAACCCCCCGGGGGCAGAGCAACATCTGCATTTGTAGTAAACACGTTCTTACTGCGCGGGTTTCCAGAGGAAGTGGAAAAATAAAGGAAGTGATGAGAAGCGCTGAGCTCTGATCGGATTCCCAGGTTTCCCAGAAGTTACTGGAAAACTAAATCACCCAAAGTCAAGAGCGACCTGGAGGGTTAACGGAAACAAATGGATTTACTGTCCTGCTGACTCCACCGCGTGTTTGTTCTGTACCGCTGCTCAGATTGCCCCCCTCCTTCCACCAGTCCACTCCTTCCCAATGTAGCGGGTGTGCTCTGGTATGTGAGCGTCCACTACAGAAAGTGACATGGATAAGAGTGTGATTTGTTCCCAGAGTTAGAGCCTTGAGTCTTTAGCTCAGCAAGCGAAATCGCTCTCTTGTCCTTTAAAACTCGCTGCGGGCAGAACCAACTCCGTTACGCCAACACCAAAAGACATTCTCAACGCTCCCAGTTGGTGCATCTCGCTAAAGCGCCAGCTCTCACTCGAGCCACACCCCACAGTCAGGCTCAAATACCAACTGTGCCAGTGTCTACTGTGGTCAAGAATCCTGCGGGACGATGACAAATTGGCTTCAACAGCTTCAACCAGTGAGGGAAGCTTTGAATCAATACGTACTTGAAATGATTCCGTATCATCATGGTCAATGATGGTTTGCAATGAGCAGATTTATGTTCTTAGGATCGTCGCCAATTTTTGTTTGTTTGTTGTCCACAGAGCTGGGCTCCCCTCAAGACCTGGCCACGGACAACGTGACGGACACCAGCTTTGGGGTGTCCTGGACGGCGGCCCCCGGCAGAGTGCGCAGCTACCGGGTCACGTGGAAGTCCCAGTTCACCGAGGAGTCGGGGGAGACGAGGGTCCCTGGCGACGTCACGGAGACGGTGCTGAACGGGCTCACGCCCGAGACGCTGTACCAGGTCGCCGTCTACGCCGCCTACGGCCGAGGAGAGGGGCCCCCGCTCACCGGAGAGGAGACCACAGACGGTAATCCTGCACGCCCCCCTCCCCAATCCGCTCGTAATGCGTGCACCACGACCACAAACCCCACCCCCCTTCCCCTCTCGATCTGAGAGATTGGCTTCTCGCCCGTGGGCTACCTCAGTCCTACAGATGTGTTAAATATACTTCACCACGCTAAGGGTTGTACTATATAACTCTGTCACTGCTGTGGGCACTTAATCCTACTGCTATTGTTTTCATATTTATCCAGATTTAATCCAAAATAGTTTTAAATCTGAAAGAGTATGGAACATAGGGAATGTACAAAATTGTATGTTGAAAAATAAAAGAATAATTAGCTGCATTTTTTTGTTGTTGCATTAAATATATACATTTTTGAGACCACGTATTTAATGTTTGCAAAATCTTTCAAGGCTATTATTCAAAACCTTTCAAATCTTCAAAATGTGGAAAATATACTGCATTTTATTTTTCAAACATGGGGGAAAAAAATCATATTAATCTTAAATGTCGGGGCCAAAAATGCACATTAAAATAAACATATTTTCTGTTGCATTTGGCACTCCTGAGACATGACAGGCCACGTGTGCTCATTACTCTCCACAACAGCAGCCTCCAGTCTCAGACTGACCTGTGCCATTACATACCGTAAATATTAGACCCAGCCATTAAAACCAACCTCTTTCAACTCAGCGTATTGATCTCAGGGGAGTTAAAGAGTGCCTCAGTTTTCATTGGAATACTTAAGTGGAATATTCACATAGGCCACGTTATTGTGCCTGGCCACTGTACTACATTTAGGACAGACAGAAATTTATATTTTACTAGAAGTGGAAAGGCAGCTGGGTCAGGACAATTAAGCCTTATTGTAAGATATTTTAAGAAAATGTGACATTTTAAAAGGACCCACTAGATTATCAGGGTATGAATGCGTAAGGCCCAGCAAAGGGCTCTTCCCCTCGGACCATGAGCATTTGTCTTCGAAGTGTGCAGAAAGTGTTTTAGTTTTATGAAATAAAGACACACTGAGAGGCCGTGACCACATTACTGATTGGCTGCTACTGCCCACCTGACACCTCCAAACACAGCAGAAATGCTTTTTAATGAAAAAAAATTATAATAATGATAATGAATTTAACATACAGTATACAGCAGAAAGTGAAATGTTATTAAATAAAGACACACTGAGAGGCCTTGACCACATTACTGATTGGCTGCTACTGCCCACCTGACACCTCCAAACACCTGCCACGTCTCGGAGGAGATGTTACTGACACCTCACGTCGCCTTCGTCACTACCGGTCGCAGGACTACGGCAGCGAACTCACATTACTAGGGGGGGATTGACATAAAATAGCGGGTCTAATTGGCTACTAAATTGGGAGAAAATGGGATAAAATCTGAAACAAAATCTTGAAAGAAAAAGTTCGGAAAGCGAGGCACTACCGTACGTCACGCCACCATGCGTAGTGACCAGTGCTCGTGGGCAGTTATCAGGGGAGTGGCAGCCCCCAGAGGCACTCCATGTGAATGCGCTCTCTGTGCACACGCAATTGTGGAAATGTCGTGCGTACACACACTCCGTTCATGCGCCCTCTGGGACGGGCAATTTGAATACGCATGACTGCAATGGGATAAACGCACCGATGCAAAGTTGTGGCCAGCTTGGAACTTAATTGTGAGATGAAATGTCTCTTGGCAAGATGGCGAGGAGTAATTCCTGCAGGAAACAGAACCTCTGGCTCGTGCTGTTTTATTGCAGCGGTCACTTCGCCCCCTGCCCGCTCAGCTGGGCCAGGAGGACTTTGAACACCTCGTGTTCTCTTGGGCCAGTCTGCAGGCCAACATCTGGGACGGGATGCTTTTTCCATTGTTAAGTCCGTCACTGATGCCTTCCCTTCTCTCTCTATTGTATATATATATAGCTTGCCTGGACATGTAGTGGAGGCTGAGACACTAGGGGTATTCAAGGCCAGGCTCGATCCAGTGTTAGACACTCTAGCCTTTGGGTAAACTAAGCATTGTGAGCAGATTAGTGGTAGGAATGGACGAGCAGTGTTGGGCTGAATGGCCTGTTCTCGTCTTCCCCTTATGTTATGTTATGTTATGTTATATATATATATATGCCTTTTAGCAGACGCTTTTATCCAAAGCGACAGTAGTGAATGCATACATTTTTCAGTATGTGTGGTCCCGATGGGAATTGAATCCACAACCTAAGCGTTGTCAGCACCATGCTCTACCTACTGAGCCACACCGAACCACTCTTCTTTATGTTCATCAGTGTCGGCGGCCGCCAGAGCCTTAACCGTGTCCGAGGAGACGGAGAAAAGCATGAAGGTGGAGTGGATGCCGGCCCCAGGCAACGTGATCAACTACAGGGTGACGTACCGGCCCGCCTCCGGGGGGCGCCAGCTGGCCTCCAAGGTGCCCGGCACGACCACCAACACCGTCCTGCGGCGGCTCCAGTCAACGACGACCTACGAGATCATAGTGCACCCTGTCTACCGGCGCGGAGAAGGAAAAGCAAGGCAAGGGCTGGGAACTACACGTACGTTGGTCTATAATTAACCCTGTGTGTGCTGGGATTGTGCTGGAATGCTTTGCGGGAGGGGGAGAGGGGTGGGGGTGGGCCGTGGGAATTGGCAATGCCAAAATGAACCAGTCATGACCTGACTTCTGACTCATGCCATGACGTTGGTTTACGGATTCCTCCATGTGAAGGGGAGTGGGAATTTCCTGGGTAAATGAACGATGCCAAAATCCTCCAGTTAGGGTTCCATGTCAACAGTCCCATGTTGACATGGCCTCCATTTTGGCTCATGGAAAGTGGCAGAGCCTAATTATCAGAAGTGCTATATAAGACAGTGGGCCACCATTTGCAATACAAAGAATGAGTCTCTCTAAGATCCACTGTGCCCTGATTTCCAATCATTGGTGGACCTGGACCTCCAAAATACTCTACTCTATTTGCAGTATGTTGACGTGATGTGTTTTTTTTTTTTTTTTTACTCATACGGATGATTCCTTTTCTTCCGCAGTGTCACCTTACAAATCTCCGAGAAACCTGCAGACCTCCGAGCCCAGCAGGTCCAGCTTCCGGGTGACCTGGGAACACGCCCCCGGAGAAGTGCGCGGCTACAAGGTCAAATTTCACCCAATCGAGGATGACGTGGACCTCGGCGAACTGCTCGTCGGGCCTTATGACAACACCGTGGTTCTGGAGGAGCTCAGGTGGGTCACCTCTGTTGTCAAGGTGAAACTTCTGACCCAAGGTGATATATTTGGTTAACAGTGCTCCTCGTGGTGGCCTTTTTTCAAAGTTGGCAAAACTAAAATTCCAACAACACATTTTCATCTTCAGTGACTTAAAGCAAATAAAAACTCATAAATACAGAACAATATCCAATTAAAATCAAATTCAAAGGCAATTAATTAAGAGCTTAGATAGGAACAAAAGCCAATGTATGCAGTTGTATTTTACGACCAGTATTGGGCCATATTGTATTAGAGAGTCAGTCAGTGTTGGAGACCAGCTCCCTCCTAGATTGAGCCTACGCTCTTAGCCATTCTCTCTTAGTTCTTTTGCCTCCATTTGTCCTTTATTCAGTGCAATGTGAGAGATCTGTCTCAGAGCAGATGACCGAGGCACTACTGATCGAGAACAACGTGTTTAACTGATTGATGCTTGTGCACCTGACAGGGCTGGAACAAAATACACAGTTAGTGTGTTTGGGGTTTTCGATGGCGGAGAGAGCATGCCATTGGCTGGAGAGGAGAAGACCACCCTCTCGGACGCTCCTGAGCCCCCACCCATAGAGGCACCGGGTAACGCCTCCATCTTCTCCTCCGCCTTCCGCCGCCATTGGACCCCTCTCAACTCCCCCTCCCCTGCTTTCCACTGCCATTGGCCCTCCCATAACTTTTCTTCCTCTTCCCTTTATCCCCATTGGTCCTCTCTTAACCTTCCCTTCCTTAAACCCCCACTTAACTCCTCCCACGTTCTTCAGACCCCCACCCAAACTGCATCCGATCCGTCCTTGACCTCCTCGACCTTCACCTCACACAGCCTGTTTGAGAGTCACAAGAGTAAGGCATAGAACCGATCATCTGGAGAACATTTTTTTTGTGTCAAGTCGCACAAATAAAACTGCTAAGTTGTTGCAAATTAATATCTGGCAAACCCAGGAACTTAATGGAAACGAGTATCACGCTAGTGAGACACATTTCTGTTCCATACGGGACCATTTTCAGAAATATTTTATACTCTTTTCTTCTTGAGCCATCAGAGAGTTACACTCACATGCCTTCCCTCAGACCTAATTACCTTTAAAAGTCATGAACACTTCTCATGAGTATTCCATCTGTTGAGTTCCTTTTTCATCCGTAAGTTTCTTGACGCATTGAGTGATTTTTTTCTCCCTTTTTTTTTTTTTTTTTTTTTTCAAAAGTGTAACGGAAAAAAAATAATGATCTGTTTGCAATTACAAATGTTTTACAACCTATAAAGTGTGAGGCTGCGGGCAGCGGTTGAATCGCAACAAAGGAAAGGAAAATGTTATATTTAGTTAATTTAAGGCACCGGAGAGTGCTGGGGACCTTAAGCTGAAATTCTTCCCCTTAATCGGGAGCAGATAGAGAAACCAGGTGTCTCTGGACAGAGGGGGGCTACCAAACCGTGGCGTGACCCTGGGGTGGGAGAACAAAGCAAGAAAGACCAACCACTGGGGTCAATAAAAAACAAAACTGCCGAGTCATGGCGAGGGAAAGAGCGGCTCAATCAGAAGAAAGACACAAACTTTACCATCGCGTTATATAACATGACACGCTTTTATCTGAGCGAGAGTGACTTACAATGCAAAGTACTGGAGTGCATTCAATAGGTTTATAAGAGCAGAAATAACTACAGAGGACTGTTAACTCTCTTACAACCAGTAATGGTAAAGTGTAGTGTTGGATACAGCTATACTATTAGGCTAATCATATGCCTCATATAATCACATAATCAGCCTAACTATACTGACAAACATATTCAACTAAAAAATACAAACTGCAAATGGTTTCTTATAAACATCTCTTCTTACCTTATAATAGTTTTCTTTTGATTGAATCCTGGGGTTGCGTTATTGGAATACAGCCATTCTTGGGAGCGTTTTCCTTTTGTTTGTTTGTTTTGATTGAATGGCACTTTCTCTTGATGTGACTGCAGATTTGATTGAATCCAGGAGATAGGTGTTATAAGCAGAGAGTAACATGTGTTATTACACCTGTGAGAGCAGGTATCAGGGGGAAAGGTTTTGGCAAGTTTTTAACAACAGGAAAACAAACTATGCACCAGTGGCAACACGTTTTCTCACTAAGGTGTTCTCTGTTTTGGGTAGGGGGTTAAATGAATTGAATAAACCACCCTCTTCAGTCTGACAGGACATTATATATTGTAGTAAACCAGTTGTATCAAATTAAAGCAGTGAAACGACTTAACTTCTGCTGTGTCTCTCAAACAAGCTGCTACAGTCATGAAGTGACACACACTCCCCCAACCCTCCACACGTTTTCTGAATGTGTGTGCATTTCTTGTGTTTTTTTTTTGTTCTTGTGCAAATCGGTAAATCAAATATCATATAACCTGTTTTCAATTGCAGATAGTGGCAGGCAGGTTGTGCAATCCCAGAAGTGTACATGTGCCTGTTTTACACAGAGGAAGAGAAAGCCTTTTCGTCCAACAGGTGTCTGGGGTGGCAAGGGGCGTGGCCCTGAGGAATGCAATATCTCTGGGAGAGGAGACCCTCGTATATCATGTGTCACGCGGGTATTCTTTTGTTGTTCCTCGTAAGGAGTTCCATGACAGCTCCCAAAAATCCCCTGGAGGACGGATTCAGAACATATCAAAGCGGAGTGCAAAGACAAGAGAGGAGAAAAAAGAGGAAAAATTGTCACCCCGTAAACGTCTCCTCCTTCCTGGGAACTCCAGCAAAAAAAACTGTTCTGTCCAAGAGAAGTTGTAAAACATTGTAAAAGAAAAGAAAGAAAATGATGTACAGCCTTTTGTTTGTGGAAGAGAATGTGTCTTGTTGTGAAGCTGTTGACATTGTGTTCTTTGTCGTTCATCCTCTTCCTCCCATTGGTCAGACCTGAGTCTCTTTTCTCCGCTCGAGTCTCAGTCTCCTTCTCTGTCTGTGGTGTCTTTACCGTTTTTTATGGGTGTCAGCAGTAGTACATTGTTGGCCGGCACATCTCTGACTCCAGATGTTCTTTGCCAACTCCCCCCCCGCCGCCCCCACCCATAGATGTCGCTTGCCGAACGGCTGCCCAGGCCGACATTGTCCTGCTGGTGGATGGATCCTGGAGTATCGGGCGCCTGAACTTCAAAACCATCCGGGCTTTCATTGGTCGCATGGTGGGCGTCTTCGACATCGGGCCAGACAGAGTCCAGATTGGTGAGGTTCTGCCGGCAACATTGTTGTTTGTTGTTGTTTTCTTTCACAGGCCTTTGGTTTTGCTTGCTGAGGTAGGTCATCACCGCTCCCCCCATTATTCTTCCCCCTGCAGGTCTGGCCCAGTACAGCGGTGACCCCAAGACGGAGTGGCACCTGAACACCCACACTACGCGGGCGTCTCTGCTGGAGGCTGTGGCCAACCTGCCCTACAAGGGAGGCAACACCTTAACAGGTATGCTGCCACGCTGGTCCCAGGATGGTGCTTGGGACACGGGGCGAGCCAACACAACACTCGCTTCTTCTCGGGGTGGGGAAGCATAACCGTCTAGCTCAGGGGTTTACTAGAACAGTGCCATTAAGTGACCACCCTCTGACTGAGAACCCCTGCTATCCAACCCCACTGCAGGCTCCAAAGCAGTGGCTATTTAACACACTAGCACACGGACACATGTTTCTATCATTACGTCATTGTATTACGGATCTACCCTTCATAAGACATGTAGTCATTTAGCATATAATAATATTGAATAATTACAATGATTTCATATGAAAGTCTAAAACATGTCATTTATGAAATATGGAAATGTAAACAAAATATATTTAAATTTTACATTTTACATTTTGCGAGGACCTAGGCTTGGGATGGTGTATCCGTTCAGCTCGACCTCAGGCACACACAAACATTTCACCGAACACTGAGATGGCTCTAAGTAGTAAAGGGGGATATTTCAATTCTTAAAGGCGGTGGATCATGACTTTTTTTTTACATGTACAATTGCATAAAATCTCAGTGTGATTGTGAGGAAGGTACTTCCTCTTTAGCGAAACTGATAAGGAAAGAGTCATTCTTCTCTTTTCCGTTGTCTTTTGATTGAACGCGATAACTGAAAATTGTTGATGTATTCCCCCACAGGGCTTGCTTTGAATTATATCCTCCAGAACAACTTCAAACCCAACGTCGGGCAGCGTCCCAAAGCTCGCAGAATCGGCGTGCTCATCACTGATGGCAAATCGCAGGACGACATCATCCAGAACTCCCAAAACCTGCGAGACCAGGGCATCGAGCTGTACGCCATTGGTGAGAATCCCTTCTGCGCGTCTTTTTGATTGCGGGTGTTTTCCTTGTATTATTTTTACCACTCTTTCCCTCAACACAGCGCTTGTGTTGTTTACGTGGCTTACTTGACAAATTATGTTGTTGCTTAGACCTTGTAGCATCAAGCGGTGGTTAATTTACTCAAGCTTTACTTTACGCGCTTTCTGTAAGTCGCTTTGGATAAAAGCGTCTGCAAAATGATTGTATTGTATTGGATTGTATTCATGGGGAGCGTGGTTTTCCTGTGGCGTTAATAATCTCTCAGAAGGGGCATGTTGCGATGCTTTACCTGTTCAAGGTATGGAAAGACAGGCGTGTTACACTCATCTTCTGCTGCGTGAGAGGGAGAACAGGTGAAGTGAAGGAGTTGTCTCGCCCTTTGATTGCAGGTGTTAAAAATGCGGACGAGAACGAGCTGAGGTCCATCGCCTCTGACCCGGACGAGATCCACATGTACAACGTGGCCGACTTCTCCTTCCTGCTCGACATCGTGGATGACCTCACCAACAACCTCTGTAACAGCGTGAGAGGCCCAGGTAGTGATGACAGCCATCCTCGCGCTCTCTGTGTCTGTCTCTATTTCTCTCCACTATTCCTCTTTCTCCCTCCCCTCTCTCTTTCTCACCCTCTTTCTCTCTCTCTTTCTTTGCTCTCTTTCTCTCCAAACTCTCTCCCGGTCTGTCTGTTTCTCTCTCTCCTCACTCTCTCTTTCTCTCTTCTTACCCCCCTCTCTCACTATCCTTCACTTGTACCTTTATTCACATAAGAGGACATGTTTCCCATTCCAACCCTTCTTGATTCATGACAATATCAACAGCATGAAGGTGAAGTCTACGTCTACGAAGATCTAAAATGCTTGTTGTGCCCTAGCACGAGGAGGATTCGTTGATATAAGGGTGATTTAAAATGCCAAACGGAATGGCTGAAGGGCTATAGGACACTCCTATAGGAGTGGAGTGGCAGAAGAAAGCGATGATTTGTGGGAATCCAAGCCACTCGCTGTGATACTGAGTTTGCGAGCTCACAGTTTGAAATGGAAGGCACTAAAAACCCTCCCCTCCGCTATATCACTTGGCTCCTGGAGACAACTGAACTTAATCTAGCCCCAGCAGAACCCATCTACAATATGTCACTTATAAATAAATGCAGTTTCAAAAGCAAACTTTTATCTCTAAAATTTAGGAGGGAATCATGATCAGGAAAGCCTGAAATGAGTATTTGATTTGTACAACACCTGGGGAGGGAACCTCTTTATGATGGTGTCTTTCTCTCTCTCTCTCTCTCTTTCTTCCTTCCCCCAGGTGGTGTGGACTCGCCCACTGACCTGGTGACCTCTGAGGTGACCCATCACACCTTCCGCGCCACCTGGACCGGGCCGAGCGGGCCTGTGGACAGGTACCGTGTGCAGTACATGACCCTGTCCGGAGAGCCCAGAGAGGTGAGCATCACGAGCCATGCCTTCCTCTCTTCATTTCTCCTCTCTCTTCAAAAGGGCTTTGCCTTCATTGCCTCCTCTCCTAGAGCCTCGGGGCCTGTGGGAGTTGAGACCAGGCAAACGCTTGGCATGACACTTCCGTGTCCCTGCTTCCTGCTCGAGGGGCAGCTTCCCTCCAGCCTGAGGGATCGCATTCTCTGATATCAGCTCCCCACAATTGCCCCCACAGATTTCCGTGGATGGGACGGTGACCACGACTGTCCTGCAGAACTTGGACGCCTTGACAGAATACCTGGTCAGCGTTTACGCGGTCGTCGGGGAGGAGAGCAGCGAGCCACTGAAGGGCACAGAAACCACCTGTGAGTGCAGCTTTGTTTCCCTCGTCCTGCCCTCCGCTTCCTCCACAACCCTCTTCCAATTAGCTAAAGTAAACCTCTAAATTACTTACTTCAAAGGGCTCCCAGAGTCCTGTAATCCCATTTTGTTTTTAGTTCAGCTAGAACAGTCGCCTGAAGGAGCTTTTTCAGGATGTGGTCCTATTTTGAGGATGTCTAAAACCAGCGCTGGTCAGTTTCCGACTGTGTAAAACTCAACGTGATGCAATGCGTGTTTCAGAACAAAGCTCAGTTTTTTCTCTCTGTGGCACTCTTGTGTATCTTTTCTCAAGTAAACTGGATTGCATTGGATTAGCTGACTCGGATATATTTTTTCCCCTTATGGTTTAGTGAGGAACAGTCAGACACACTTTGCACTAGGTATGCTTTCCTAAAGCTCCCATGCACAAGGCCATGTGTGTAAAAAGGAAGGAGTATTCTTCTTCGACCAATTAAGAAAATGCATATGGTTTAGTTTGAAAGACATTTGCTACAAGTTAACCATCGATATCTATTCAGTAATATTGTTCATTTCATCTGTGTGTGCGTGTGTGTGTGTTCTTTTTTTCTTTCTTTTTTATGGACGTGCGCCGTTACAGCGAAACTTACATGTCGTGTTTTAAGTCTCATAAAAGAGACCTTGTCCTCCACTTTGGACACCACAGTTTGGTCTCTGCGGCTTCGCTCCGTGTGCGCTCAGACTCCGCCCGAGAGAGCGCGCGGCCGTGTGATGTGGGCTACGGGTTTATTCACCGGGCCCCATGGCGGTCTGGCTCCCTGCCGACGGTAGCCTGCAGGCGCGCTCCCAAACCAAGTACTTAAGCCTAGACCTTTTCCCAGAGCTTGCAGTTTTTACACTGAGCTTACAAGAATGCATTTCTATTTTTAGTTTTTTTTCTATTTAGTTTTTTTGCTGTTTTCTCCCCGTTTTCCTTCCCATTTTTTCGTATCCAATTATACCCTCCTTTTCACGTCAATTATCCCAGTCCCTCATATATCTTACGAGTTCGCTGCCGTAGTCCTGATACCGGCAGTGACATGCGGCTGGGCACCGCCTCCTCCGAGCTGGAACCCGCCAAGCCGTAACTCCGGTATACGTGCACAGGGCCTCTGCTATACGCAGCGAACTTGAATTGGCTTCCTTCCCCCTCACCCTGGGGCAGACAGCCAATTGCCACCCGCTAGTGGCGCTCCTGGCCAGAGCTGATACTGGTGCGGCTGGTGGAATCAAACCCCGGTCGCAGTGGCCAGCATCGAACGTTGTAACCCCTAGACCACCCGGGAGGCCCTGCAAGAATGCATTTCTAAGCATAACATGCATTATCGGATGAGTGTGTACGCACACACTGGGTAGAGTAGGACAAACCAAAGCACAGTATTATAAACATTACATTACATTACAGGCATTTAGCAGACGCTCTTATCCAGAGTGACTTACACAGTTTACATTTATTTACATACAATCCATTTATACAGCTGAATATTTACTGAAGCAATCCAGGTTAAGTACCTTGCTCAAGGGTACAGCGGCAGTGCCCCACCTGGGAGCAAGCTTTGCGTTACAAGCCCAGTTCCTTAACCATTATGCTAACACTGCCGCTAACACTATAAAACAACCCTTATTTGTTGTTTGTATTTATACAAGCTCTAAATGTCTTCCCCATGTAGGCATCAGAACACACAGCTGAATACAAGTGATTGAAGCACTTTTGCATTCTAATGTCTGGTATCTTGGATTGATGTTGATTGAGGTTGAGACCAGTCTGAGTAGGATCCATTGATACCTTTCTCTGAGGTGTGGAATCTTTAGGTTTGGGGTAGAAACAAGTGCTCCCCATCCCTCTGAAATGATCCCTTCTCCACATCGAATTAATCACCCAGCCAATCACCACTCTAGGGGAGCCATCTCCAACAAGCTTTATGATTCGATTAATGTGATTGTCTTAGGTCACCATCCAGGAACAAATTTAATATAATTTTTATACATTTATTTTTCTTGAAATTTCTTTGCAGTCACTTACAATCATGTTATATTATCTGAATCATGTTATCATTATCTGAATATATTATCGTCATCTTTTTTAACATTATATATATCTTTCTTTATCTATTTCTTATTCTATTCTATTAACTTCCTTAAAAGCCTCCCTGGGGACAGATGTTGTACATTAGCCTTCGGGTATAAAAATGTGATTTATTGCCTCCGATGCTTTCACCTTACAGAGCGATCTCTCTCTCTCTCTCTCTCTCTCTCTCTCTCTCTCTCTCTCTCTCTCTCTTTCTCTCCACAGTGCCCCTAGGGGCCGTGAAGAACATGCGTGTCTACGATGAGCAGACCACCACCATGAGGGTGAGGTGGGGGGCTGTCTCTGGCACCACAGGATACATGCTGCTGTACAGTGCCCTGAATGCCACTGTTCCCACAGACGAGAAAGAGGTGAGCGCCTTTCACATGAGGTCTACAAAGAAAAAGCCTGTTTGGACACAACAGTCAATGAGAACGATTGGCTCATATTGGCGTATTTTTGGTAGCGGGATGACTTTTTTACAACTTTTCCCATAAGGGATTATGAAATGGTATTGCTATTTTATTTGCTATATATCTTGTACTGTATTGTATTGTATGTTGAGATGGTGAACTAAACCAAACCTGAGAAGGTATGCAGTTAGTTTTTATTGCAACGTGAGTGGATGACTGGAAAACAGCCAGGTTGTCCACTGGTGCTGCAAAACCAGGTGCTCCAAACAGCCTTTACGATGGGTCCTGAGGATACGGCCAGCATAGACAGCTGCACAGAATCTCTACTGTAACCAGATAGTCATCTCCTGAATCCTTTCCATCCTCTCTCTCTATTTCTTATCTACACGAGGTTACGAGGTTAACTCGAATTTCCGGTGCTATATTACATTTTATGTATATTCATCAAGAGATATGTCCAAGGACAGAACACACATCGACATTGGTTTTGTCACTGGCCCTGCCCCTTCATGAACAACCTAATATTTATGGTAATATTTATAGCCATAAAAAATTGGAACGTTTCAGCGTCATCGGAGAGAGAGACAGGACTTTCAATGTTGAGAATATAGAGTTGACTGTCTGGTTAGTCTAGAGAGGGTCTATGTTGGCATAGATAAGATAGATACATTGTGGGTAATGACCAAAAGTAACTCTGTCCTTGTCACCTCCCACAGTTGAGAATCGGGACAGGTGAGACCAACGTCCAGCTGATGGGGCTGATCCCTGACACTGCCTACACCATCACCCTCTACGCCCTCTATGACGCTGCAGCCAGCGATCCCCTGATGGACCAGGGCGTGACATGTAAGTATGCCCCCCCACCCCTTCTCCCTGAGAATCTCAGTTCCTGCTTTGAGCCGGACTTGGTCCTAACTGAAACGTCTCTCTTTCCCTTTCTCTCTCTCTCTCTCTCTGCCTCTTTCTCTCTTTTGCTCTCTGTCTCTCTCCCTCTTGCTCTCTCTCCAGTGCCCATGCCTCCTGCTGGTGAGCTGAGGATCACGGACGTCACCCACAGCACTATGGAGCTGGACTGGGACGCCGCACCCGGCTATGTGCGCAAGTACATCATCACCTACAAGGCCGATGAAGGAGAGGCCAAGGAGGTGAGGAACGACGTCTCCACCGGGTCAGTCTCAAACCGTCTGGCTTTTATAAAGGTGGTTTAGAGCTGGGCGAAGACCGCGCCCTGCTTGCGCTCCAATCATGGTCGTCCTTGAGCAGCGGTCAAAGGTTTTAATGAATTCCATCAATCACATCCGACGGTTCAGTGGATTAGGGAGCTCGGTGAAGAGGCAGAAAGGGAAATGTAGGGGTCCTTTTCTGCTTTAAGAATGCATTTCCTGTTTTTGAATTAAGAGCACAATTTATTTTTATGAATTAAGAGCGTAGTTTCTTTTTATGCAGTAAGAGCGTAGTTCCTTTTTATGCATTGAGAGCGTAGTTGAGAAATGAAAACCACAGATCTCATCTGAAGAGCGGGTGGGGGAGCGCTGAATTCTTTAAGGGGAGTCCCTTTGCCTTGTGTTTCGAGTCCTTACGGATTTATAACTGACAGCCGGAGGACTTTGGGGGAGACAGTGGCTCTGGCGCGGCCTCGCCTGGCCACAGTCCCTCGCCACATCCTGAGACATCAGTCATTCTGCGGTGCTGCTCTCAGCTCCCGGGCTGGATATAAGAGAGAATTAAAATGAAAACATACACATCAGAGGCCCCTGGGGATTTGTGCTCAGCGACGCTGGCCAGAACGCGCTGCCCAAAAAGTGATCGTGCCAGATCTTCACTACCTGATGGATGATACACTATTGCATAAGGACTGAGCTCTTTTTAATGAGGAAAGCAGAAATTCTTTGGACCACTAAAACAACGGATTTTGTTTTGTTCGAAGGCCTCTGCTCCAGAAAATTTTTACTCCAAATTCGTAGCCTGGGGGCAAAGGTGCGCAGAGACATTTGAAAGCCCGGGTTCTAGAATTGTTGTTCCTCCAGAACATTCCGCACATTGCAACTGGAGCGGCCATACAGAAAATACTTTTTTTTTTTTAAATGTATTTTTAGTTTGTTGTTTTTTTCCTACATTTTGGACATTCTCTGGAACTACAAATGCCTAAGACTTGGCTTACAGATTGTTTTCCAACTCCCATTCATGGATGCTTCCAACATATGGTTCTATATATATATTTTGGGGAGGGGGGATATCTTTGTCAAACTGAATAAATATGGACGAAAGAAATTATGGACTGCTGGGAGAACAATCACCTTGAAGTAACAAATGGATTCTGAGATCTGCTTTCCAGTCGCTAACTCCCATATTCAGTTATAAATCTTGCAGGGAGAAATCTTTCTGAAATTATTTAGACTTTTGTGGTATTTTCTGAGGCCCATTGTGCAGATACGATCTTCTACAGCTAACCTCCATGTTCAAAATGGAGAGATTGGATTTGTGCTCTGACCACTCTTTTCCTATTACAGATCTTGGCTCTGGTGTCGCACTACACACATAATCAGGAGTAGCAATTCAAGAATATAATACTGTTTTTGTACGTTCTACGAGTCCCTTATGAGTGATTCTCCCTTTGCAAATGCTTTTAACTAGTATAAAACAGAGCTGGCTTGCTGGTTGAAAGTGCCCAATTCCAATGCAGTGTAAATTATTTTGGCAGGGTGAGACACCTCTGTTTGTTTCTCTTTAAGCTTGAAGTCGGGGGCGATGTGACAGCGAGAGGTCTGGACAACCTCATCTCCCAGACCGAGTATGATGTTGCCGTCACCCCGGTATACGATGAGGGAGCCGGCAGCCCGATGCTTGGACAGGGCGTCACTGGTAAGAAAGATTTCTTGGTTGCCTCGTTCAGTCAGTCTTTAAGACACCAACACACCCTAGTCTGTGAGAGCCCTCAGGTGTGTGGAACAAGATCAGGTGTGAAAAGGGTCAAGTTTGCAGAGGGGGATCAGATTGATTGATTTTATTCGACAAATAAAAAATAAAAAATACACAAATGTGCATACAGTACTAAAGAATTTGTCATGGATATCGCAATAAAGTCACATGACTTATTTCCATTGCGGTCCTGGAGTCTGGGCTAGGAGGCAGGCAGGAAAAGGAAATGCATGTGTATGCTACTAATATCTAACTACATTAGCTACACTAAAACACCTAATAAAAACATCAATATTATACACTTGTCATAGAAAAGATGATTCACTATACTAAACTAACTTACTCATCATCCATCAGATGAGTAGAAGGTACCCAGGTGTGCTGAGGGACATCAGGTACACTACCGTTCAAAAGTTTGGGGTCACCTTCCATCTGGACTATGGCTAATCGGGCACTCCTTCATTCTTCAGCAAGATAACGACCCGAAACACACCTTGAAGTTGTACAAGAACTATCTGGTGAAGGAGGAATGTGAACAACAACTCAAACTAAAGACCTGGCCTGTGCCCAGTGTCCAGACCTCAATCCCATAGAACTTGTATGGGACAAACTGGAAAGGAAGAGTCAAAGCAAAGCAACCCACAAGTTTCTCTGGGAATTGCTGCAGGATAGCTGGGAAAACATGTCGGGTGATTTCCTGCTAAAACTTATTAACTGAATGGCCACTGTTTGTGAGGCTATTCTCACGCCAAAGGGTGACTATTTTGAGGAATCCAAGATTCAATTTTCAATATAATTTTCTTGAACATTTCTTTGATGTTCATTTTGTTCATTGTTACATGTGTTTTTTGTCATTTTAAAGTATTTACAGAAATGTATACGGTGTAAAGCATTGTCAATTATGAGATAAAAATAGTTTCCAGCAGGTGACCCCAAACTTTTGAACGGTAGTGTATATATGGTCAATGTGGAGGGGGGACAGTTTATTGGCTCTGTCTTTTCCCCACCAGATAAAATGTCCACCCTGGAACAATCTCTTAATTGGTTATGTGTTTCTGCTGTCACCTCCCAGCCCCTTTGTAAACACAGACACACTGCTGCGGGCTATTCTGTAATACCATTAGTCCTCCATTGGTCACAGGTCACTCCGTTAGGTGCACCTTTATTCCCCAAGGACACTTGGCCGAATCTGAATAAGCCGAGTGCACCAAAGCCCGGTGTATGAAGCTTTCTCCTAGTGCATTATCCAGTAAAAACAACCTTCTCTAATGTCCACATAGGTGTCGTGCCCGCCCCGAAAAATTTGAGGTTCTCCGAGGTCACGACGACCAGTTTCAGGGCCACCTGGGAGCACGGTGCTCCGGACGTAGCCCTCTACAGAATTTCCTGGACCAAGCAGGGTGACGCCAACCTGCAATATGTAAGAGCCCTTTCCTTCCATTTCATGGTTTGTAGGTGGTCACTGATGGGTGAAGTTGTTTCCACAAGCCCTACAGTCATGCATTGTCTCTATCTTTCTTCCTCTCTCTCCCCTCTCTCTCCCTCACACTCTCTCACTCCCTCTCTCTCCAGGCCATCCTGAACAGTGATGAGATCTCACAAGTGCTGGAGAACCTGGATCCCGACACCATGTACGACGTTTCTGTCACCGCAATCTACCCGGATGAGTCTGAGAGCGAGGACCTGATGGGGAGTCAGCGCACATGTACGAAGACCAATAAATCAATCAGCCAATTAATCAAATCTTTATCTGTATTGATACCCAGTGTGTCTGTTATTGGAGTACTCTCTGATGAATCCTTCTGTTTTTGTTTCATTCTCTAGTGTCCAAGATCATCACACCTGGTAAGTTTTTTTTTGTTGTTTTAGGTGTTTAATTAAAGGTTATTTAAGCAGAAAATTAAGCAGAAGGGACTGTAACTCTTGTCAGCGCACGGCGCTGGTACGGGGGAACAAGTGTGACCCAGCGTTTTTTTGTGTGTGCACATCCCAGCTCCGACAGGACCCCCCCAGAACCTGCAGGTGTTCAACGCCACCACCACCTCCCTGACAGTGAAGTGGGACCATGCCCCGGGCCGGGTCCAAAACTACCGCATCACTTACGAGCCTGTGGCCGGGGGGAAACAGCAGTCGGTAAGCACTCGCCAAGCCTTGTGAGGGCCGCTTCTAAACAGAGGGGCGGGGAGAGGGGCTGAACTAACCCCGCCTCTGTTTTTTTCCCCGCTCATGCCAACTCGGTGACATCACCCAGAGCTGAAACATACACTAGCGACAGCCCCAGTCCCCGCCAAGGGGTGGAGCCATTGGAAGCCTGGGAGATTGGTACCATGGGGCTGTGTCATTTCCCTGAGTTTAACTGGGAAGGGGTTGGTTTGGTACCCTGGGAGAGGTGTACTGCAGCTGGTGCAGTCATGAAGCCACTCTGGGGGATACTGCGCTAGCTTAACTGCTTAACTACCAGTGAAATTGGGCTGTTTTTTAAATGATCGGCCATGACCTAAAGGGGTCCCTGGCCAGGGGGCTTTGTTCTAGGTTTGAGGCAAAGATGAACCCAAGTCACATCAATAATCACGAGTGCTGTTATTACCATCACGACTGTGAGCCACCAAATAATATTTACTCTCAGAATACTTTTTACTCTCCAGAAAATAACCATGATTAATCTTACCATGTATAAATGCACTTTTGGTAAGTCGCTCTGGATAAGAGCGTCTGCTAAATGCCTAAAATGCAAAAAATGTCAAATGTAAATAGAATATTTAACTCTAACTTTCAAATTAAGTGTCATTATATTTGGAATTGAACAAGTCGTGGCATTAAGCTGAAATGTTAAGCAGTAGGTGGCTATTTGTTTCAGGCATAGTAAACAGATCCTGAAATGTATTTTGGTTTAGCTATTTATTCAGTATATCTGACAAATGCAGTTTACTTTTCCGCCTGTGAGGGGGTCACGAAAGGACAGTGAACCTTTTGTTGGGGTCCCAGGGTCAAAATATTTAAGGACTGCTTCCTCAGTTCGAAACTGCTTGGAAACGTCAGCTTCTACAGTTGGATATGTTTATTTATTCTAGTCGGATGTATATCTGTGTAAAGTCCAGCTATGAGGGTTTGAAGACAGTAAGTCAACTGAAGTTTTTTTTAGAAAACTTTTAAGTCTGTGAGTCACTTCCTAGGATTGGGAACAGGAATAGCTAATGTTACACAAGCTTGCCGTGTGTTTAGACTGTCCATAGATTTTTGAAGGGAGCAGAATGAGAGGAATCCCATTGTAGCTCAGAACCATGCGGAAGAGACTATGCTTTGATCGAATCGGACTGCAAATGATGAGATCCTTCTGCTGGCTGAATTCAGTCGGGGAAGTGTTCAGTTCTCGGCCTGTATTATTTAGACTAACTTTCCTTCTGCCAAAATGCAATGCAATAAATCCTCTGTTCTGTTTTGTAGATCAGTATATTAATTTACATTGGCCCTGAAATGGCCCTGGAAACACACAGCAAAAAATATTACCTGCTTAACTTATCACTTTAAGAGTTGAGCACACTATCGCTCAAGTTCAATCCAGCCAAGGGCCGTATTTATTATGAGTGCTTTGAGGAAAGTGATGGAGTTGGCTGCGGGGTTGGACTGGCAGTGATGGGAGAGGGACGCTCCATGAATACCATTGTGGTCGGAGCTTGTGCACTATCGGTGACCTTTCAATTCTGAACCATGCTGTCATGAGAGGTTTTTTCCCTGGAGAGCAAGAGAATTTCGTTGATTAACACACGCGGACAGTGCTTGACAGCATGTGGTAGCCCTGCCCACATTTGGTTATCGGCCTTCCTCACCCTGTCACCGCCGTTTTGGTGTTCGATTAATTGTCTGATAAAAGAAAAAGGTGTGACTACAGTGTGTAGAGCCAAATATCTGAAAAACCAGCATACTGCAACCTTGAGGGACTGGATTTGTGCAAAAATTATTTTATTCAGTTGATGAATTAGCTGGTTTGACACTTTGACTGCTGCTCTGCATTTTGTCTTGATTTTGCATCCAGAGGAAGTCTAAACACAGATGGTGAGCCAATGCTTTCAGGGGAACAACTTTATTTTATCTGGAGGAAACTGCATTGAATCATCTTCTGGAAAAAAATATTATTTGTTTGTGTTGTCTTTCAACTATTTTTTTTTTGTGTTAGTTATGTGGTTGTGGTTATTAAAAAAAATATCTGGTTGCTCATTCCTTTAACAGGGAAAAGGGAAGAATGTCTGTGCATTGTTTTATTGCTCCCAAAGTGTTCTTAATTCTGAGATAGCAATGTTTCGAACCCGACTGGGTCTTCCAGCCTGATGAAGACCTGGCCGGGTCGAAACGTTGCTACCTCAGAATTAAGAACACTTTGGGAGCATTAAAACAGTGCACGGACATTCTTCCCTTTTTCCTGTGGACCCTTTTCTTGTCCAAGACCTGTGGCTAACCTTTGGATGTGGGCACTCGCCCAGTAATTGCTCATTCCTTTAAGACAGGGGTGTCAAACTCATTCCATTGAGCGCCCCACCCCACACATTTTTTGTTTGCACTACACCAGGTGATTTCAATTAGTTCACTTCCTTGCTTGAAGAAGTGAGCTAATTAGTGAATTCACCTGGTGTAGCTCATCGGCCCTTTACGGAACGAGTTTGACGCCCCTGCTTTAAGGCATGTGTGACATGAATCTGCTTTTGTCCGTGAGAAAATGAGGTAAACCCACAGGGAGCATGGCACTTTTACAGACTGCGAGGATGAGGGTCAATGAGTTCTGTTGCAGAGCGCTCACATATCTCTCCATTCTCGGGAGGTCACTTTAAACGAGCTTGACCACGGTCGCATAAAGTAACTGAGGCTGAGGATGGTTGAGATGTGTGAGATGTGTGCGGTCTGGAGGTTTGTTGGTTTTACGTGCTGTAGCTCAAATTCCAAGCTTGTCAACTGGCCACTGTGTATTTTGAGCGTCCACATTTGTTCATAGTGTCCTCAAGGAAGCCATGGAATCTGATTCACTACTACTGAAATTGGCTGCACATACTAGCTATGTTTATGGTTGTCTTTGCTTGCTCCATACAATGTTTGGCAACAGTGATGTTTATTTCTATTAATATTGATATTAGTGCTCCAATTCATCACCCGTTCCACCTCCCAAAAAAAACAACCCAAATTAAAAATGACAAAGTTCACCCAGTGTGTGAACTAAGACTTTGATTATTTTGCTATGTTGAAATCATTTGGTAGATTCTTTCAGCGCTTGCACCAAGTTATTCAGAAAAGGTAAAAGGTCAGGATTTGGTCTCCCAGGACAGTTTCAGGGAGCACTGGTTTAAATCATATCTCAAACTTCACAGTCAATCTGCAAGCATCTACATGTTTCAAGCTTCTAGATGTAGTGGGATAATGTCCAACACATTCAGCTCAACAATATTGTATTCATTATTAAAGAAAATAAATTCTTATTGCTGTGAGTGAGAGATATGGCTTTCTGCCAGTCATAGCTAGCTCTCCCGTGGGATGCTGTGCGGCCTGCATTGTGGAAAACAGTAACTAGATTCCTGGTGAGAGTGTATCAGAGGATGTCAGTTGTAATACACCCTGAGCAGGTGGCAACTGTGATAGGATTACAACCCCCAAAAAAAAAATATTTAAAAAAATATGGTGCGCTGTGTAAAACCAAAAGGTATTAACATCTCCCTGTTATTTTTGTACATAACAGGCATTCTGTTCTGGCATATTTTTTTAATTTTATTTAACCTTTAAATAAACCAGGAATAGCCCCATTGAGATTAACAATCTCTTTTACAAGGGGGTCCTGGCCAAGATAGGCAGCAGCATTAAGTTACAGACACAGTATGAAACAATTTACAAAAATGACAAATGACAACATTACAAATAAGAAATAGGTTTACATTACAACATTTACAGATAAGTTACAGGGATGACTAAACAGTCAGTATGGCAAAGCCACACAGAGGCAACATTTAGCTGAAACATTTACAGCCTATTGCTCCAGCCTCGAATTCCTTTATAATTTTTTAAAACACCCTTAACAAGACTAGCTCTGTAACCTGCGACTCTCTCTCTGTAGCACATTACATTACATTACAGGCATTTAGCAGACACTCTTATCCAGAACGACTTACAGTTTTACATTTCATTACAATCCATTTATACACCTGGATATTAACTGAAGCAATTCAGGTTAAGTACCTTGCTCAAGGGTACAACGGCAGTGTCCCACCTGAGGATTGAACCTGCAACCTTAACGTTACAAGCCCAGTTCCCTAACCATTATACCACACTGCCTCTTGCACGTTCCATGTAGAGGGCACAGCATACCTACAAGCCCTTTTTCCCATGTCAGTACGGCCATTTGGGGCCGATAGTAAATATGAGCCCTGGGAACGTAGCCTATATCTTATCATACATGGTATCATGCAGTGCTCCCTTTCAGCAGTGTTTGCTCCGCCCTGTGAACACGGGGGTTTAAAAATCTGCTGTTGCAGTAGTTATTACCTCATCCGCCACACAAAAACCCAACGTCCTCCCTCGGAAAAACAAACACAAAACAATGTGGGTTCATTTATAAGCTAAAGGATTAGGCTAATGCATTTAGCCTCTTCAGTACCTTGTATTTCACTGTGTTTTTAACTGCAAAACATATGGCAAGTCTTAGAGGGTGAACTCATTGGGTTTCCTATTTGAGATTGTTTGCGTCATCATCTTCCAAAACAAACGCGGGGGGACCAATAAGGCTTCAAGTGGAACTTCAAGACAACTTGACCACAGTCCAAAAGACGGAGGCAGATATTTTATAGATGCCGTTCTCCCCCCTGAGGGCCCTGCGAAATGCTGTTGCTTATCACGTTGTTTATTTGGATGCGATGAACTTCGTTATGTCATCAAGGGAGCAGTTTGACCAAACGCTCTGTTTATGCTACGAACTGAAGATGACAAGGGATGCTGTGAGGCTCCACTAACGATTCTGCTGCTGAAAGTCTAAAAGCGAAATTGTGAGACGTCGGAGAACGGTCAGCCACTGCACTGTACGACACCGAGCCACTGCTGAACATGTCGAGTTTGAAATCACGGCTGCATTTACGGTGTCTGTTTTAGCAGTAGCGGTAGCAATAGCACGACGATGAGGCGCCGTATCACCCGGGATTGGTCTGAATGAGAAAAGGGGCTTGTTTAGGGACTTAGGCCTGGATTCAATCAACATTTGTCCCTAACTTTGACTCACAAGAATGTTTCTTCATAAAAAAAATTTCCTTTACAAGAAAAATATGAGTGATTTATATAGGTGGTTAA
Organism: Aldrovandia affinis; assembly: GCA_029706075.1. Lineage (NCBI taxonomy): Eukaryota > Metazoa > Chordata > Actinopteri > Notacanthiformes > Halosauridae > Aldrovandia > Aldrovandia affinis. Next base: position 226,307 of record JAINUG010000141.1, read on the forward strand.
TGTTGGTGATTGCTGAATTCCTCAAACTTTGTGGAGAAACAATCAAACAGTCAAATTTTTTCATGTGTCAGACAGATGTTGCTTGAAATAAGGCCATATTCATGATTGAAGGGCTGCTGCAGAAGAATCTGTGGAAGACCCCGATCAGTTTGGAGTCTAATCCTACCTGGTTTTATAGGAACCTGGGTACAATACGGGTGTTTAAATCAAGGTTCAGCCATATTTTTCTCATTCTTGTGTTTCCGTGATGTTAGGGTGGCAGTGTAAGTTAATGGTTAGGGAACTAGGCTTGTGATTCAAAGCTTGCAGGTGGGGTACTGTTGTTGTAAATTGCTTCATTAAATCTAGCAGTATAAATGGATTGTATGTTAAAAATGTAAAATTGTGTCATTCGCTCTGGATGAGAGCATCTGCTTTTAACCTAAAAAAATAAAATAATATATACTATACACACAGTATATATGAATTCAGATCAAAGTCAAATTTCATAGCATGAAATATGACTGAGGTATGCAGTGCAGTCTTTAATATGGTGCCAGGACCATGCATGAGCATACCACACCTTTAAGGCCATCGGCTGTTATTTAGCAGATTGGGAAAGTGGGTGAGGATTGACTAAAATTACAGGGTTTCCTTAAGAGGTGAATAAAAAATTAAAAAAATATATAATTTTCATCAACATCTTTGAAATGTGTTGTGATAAACAGACCCAGGTCGGGGGGAGAAAGAACAGCGTCATCCTGCAGAAGCTGATCCCGGACACGCCCTACACCATCACCGTGGCAGCCGTGTATGGCAGCGGCGAGACCAAGGAGATATCGGGCCAAGGAAAGACCAGTGAGTGACCGAGCCATCAGGGGAAGGGTGTGGGTGGGGGTGGGGCGCACAACATATTTTCAGCGATGAGACAGTGGCCTGGATTCCATCATTTGTCATTTTTCTTGCATACGATACGATACAATACAATACAATCATTTAGCGGACGCTTTTATCCGAAGCGACTGACAGAAAGTGCGTTCAGCTTGGGAAAATGAACAACCAGTCGATGCTACGATGTCTGAGTACGTCATTTGTCAAGTACACCACATAAACAAGTGCTAAATATGTAATACGCAGGTATGAATATAAGTGTTACTTTTCTGCGCAAGCACAGTTTGGCGAGTTCACATTGGCAAGTGAACCACGCTGTGTTTGTGAAAGAAAAGGAAAAACTAGCATGTGCATTTATTTGTAAGTCAATGTAATGGCACATTTTGATTGAATCCAGGCCTGTGTTTCAGGTGTGTCTCAAAATGTTCAGCCCAGTCGCTACACAGTATCATTAGAGGGCGTTGATCTACGTGCATGTGCTGGATGTCGTGACCCTTCGAGTTGTGGCACACACACAGCGCATGTAGCCGCGCAAAAGAGCCACCAATTGGTAGCAGAATAGCACATAGCAGCGCTGTCTTGGTCAATACACATTCTTTACACACAACTTATATTTTACTGTATTACATAATTAAGACTCGCAATGCGTATAGCAGTTTGAGCCATTCCAGGTCTTGGTAGAAGGACGTTAGTGACCCAGTTGCAAAACCTGGAATGGCACGCACTGCTATGCACTGGGAGTCTTGTTTACATCCCCTGTTGTGCTTTATTGTGTTTCATTGCATTGGGCTTTGTTGTGTTATCAGAGCCCCTGGGTGGAGTGAGGAATCTCCAGGTCACTGACCCCACCACCAGCACGCTGAAGGTCACATGGGAGCCCGCCGAGGGGAACGTGCGAGTGTACAGGATCTTATACGTTCCTGCCGTAGGGGGCGCAGAGGACATGGTACGTTGGAGCCTTCCCCATTTGCCCACCAAGCCTTTCGATAATCCCGCAATGCTTCCCATGCCCATCAGGCAAGACTGTTGGTCTTTAGAGATCACATCTTTTCTTCGAGTCCTTCCAAGACATAAGATTAAAATGTAAGATTCACATGGTTACGTTTAAGTAAAGCAGTGTAATTAAGCTTAAATTGAGTGTCAGCGTTGATACAATCAAAGTTAGGGTCTGAGCAAATTGCCCCCATCGATCACATTCGACAGCATTCAACAAAAATCCCAGTGACCCATTAGGGGCTCTGTAAGTCTGCATCGCACTGCAAGTTTCTCCAACTTTTAGGTCAAACAATGTTGCTGCGTTTAAAAAGAAAACAGTTAAATGCTTTAACAAACAAACACAGGCCTAGACACAAACACTAGAGGGTAAATGGTGGCTTTGCCTAATGCAGCATAAATAGCGACGTTACCACACCGCCTTTCAGATCAGTCTCTCACGTGAAAGGCAGGTAAAGTCACAATTCTGGAGGCGGCGAGTCAACAAGTGCGTTTCTTGTCATTGTGGAAAGGATTTGTGTCGAGGATGTAACACTGAGTCATGCAGTTGTCCCCTGTGCTTGTGAACAGGAGCAAGTCTCTGGGAGCACAACCAGCACCGTGCTGAAGAACCTTCTGTCGGACACCGTCTACACGGTGACAGTGTTGCCTGTGTACTCGGCAGGGGATGGCAAACGCCTCTCTGAGAACGGAAAGACATGTGAGTGATGGGTATTCAAAATGTGTGTGTGGGGGGTATCCATGCTGTGCTGTGTGATGCTGTTCCATTATTAATTCATTATTAAGATGAGGGAAAATTGAATTTTGATCAAATAATGACATCAGATACACTGCTGGTTTTGTTTTTACCTTGGCAAATATATAGGCTCCAGTTCCTACTGTATATTTGGACATTTAGCTGGATCTCCACCACACAGAGTTGGATCCACAAAAAATATGACTACGTTATATCAATTTTTTAGCTGTTTGTTTGATGTGATTTTTGACCAGAATCATTGATCCACCCCTATCACCCCTTAGTATCCCAGTATGGAACAGTATCACGTCCTAAACTAATCCGGAGCCACAGAAGGTTTTGGTTCTCTCCATCATCTCACCTCCATACTCTCTGTTTAGCGTCCTCAAGGCACAGACTAAGCGTTTGTGGTGTGAGAATGCCGTTAAAGAGCATCGTGGAAATCCAGGCCTGAGCGCTCTTTAACCAGGAGTCAGATCTAAAAGCTAAGAGCAGAGTTGAGGGCAGGGGTTTAGTGTCTGTGTTACAGAGCTCATTAAGGCGCCTCTGGTCTCTGGTCTCGGCTCCTTGTGGTCTAGGGGGGCGAGTAACCCATTTTTCCCAGGGGAATACAGGAATGTTACAAGGGAAGGGGAAATTACGAAACAAAGGCAGAGTTTTCAGATGGTCTACAAAACCTTGGTGGAAAGGAACAAAATGGACTTGTCTCATCCCACCGTTCTCTACTCACACCATATATCACGCCCTGTCGTGCACTAAACTCTCATCGCTGCTCAGACTGTGGGGCGTCTCTAGTCGAAAGCAGTGGCCTCGATGCAGCGTGGCCTGGTCACATGCCCTCTTTATGCATCACAAGTCACATCACGGGATTACAGGATCTGCACCAGTCTGCAGATGTAAGACGTCATTTGACTGGAAACGGCAGGCAGTGTATGCAGAGCTTGCATATCTCTACCATTTTGAAGGACTGCGCGGGTTGAGCGTCTTGATATCTGAATCATGGCCACGTGCCGTATGCCCACCGAGGCAGAGAAGTGCGCTCACACGCGTACTTTGCGCTCACACTCACTTTGCGCTCACACACGCACGGCCCTACTGCTGCTTTAAGGGCACAGTCGCTGGATGGCACAAAGAGTAAGAACATCTGCTTCAGTTTTAAAAGGCAAGTGAAGCGATTTTAGCAGAGAGCAGAAGGGGGAAAAAAGCCAACGTGTACAAAAGTACAACGTGTGGCCCATGTAAAAAACGTATTTGTTGCCCGGTGATGTGGCTTAGCTCAGCTATACTCCTAACCGTGCTGGGGGCCATGTCAGGCTCTTTTACTTCCCCCTGGCCCCCAGCCCTTGATACTCCTCTCTTGTTTGCTGACTGACTTAGCACAGGCCTTGCTAGCAACAGCACAGTGCTTCTGACGTGCCAGCTGGATGACTTTTTAAAGGTGTTTGTTGGAAGGCTACAGAGAAAATGTGTGTGTGTGTGTGGGTCTGCACGTGTATGCTGTGTATGCTATGTGTGTTTGTGTATGTATGCTGTGTGTGTTTGTGTGTGTATGCTATTTGTGTTTGTGTGTGTATGCTATGTGTGTTTGTATGTGTATGCTGTGTATGTTGTGTGTGTGTATGCTGTGTGTGTTTGTATGTGTATGCTATTTGTGTTTGTGTGTGTATGCTATGTGTGTTTGTATGTGTATGCTATGTGTGTTTGTGTGTATGCTGTGTATGTTGTGTATGTTGTGTGTGTGTGTGTATGCTGTGTGTGTTTCTGTGTGTATGCTGTGTGTGTTTGTATGTGTATGCTATTTGTGTTTGTGTCTGTATGCTGTGTGTGTTTGTGTGTGTATGCTATGTATGTTTGTGTGTATGCTGTGTATGTTGTGTATGTTGTGTGTGTGTATGCTGTGTGTGTTTGTGTGCATGCTGTGTGTGTTTGTGCGTTTGTGTGTGTGTGTGTTTGTGTGTTCCCTGACTCCCCTCTCATCTGCTCTCCCCTCCCCAGTGGAACGCACCCCACCCAAGAACGTACAGGTCTTCAACCCCACCACCAACAGCCTGAATGTGCGCTGGGAGGCCGCATCCGGTCAGGTCCAACAGTACCGGGTCATCTACGCCCCTCTGAGCGGAACCAGACCCTCTGAGTCCGTGAGTCACTGCCCCCCCCCAGTCACATGCTTCTGGGCTAGAGCCTCTGAGTACAAGAACGGTTTCACACATATACTAAGCACTGCAGGCATTCAACGGAGCCAAATGCCCCATAAACATTTTCACAATATCATCGGTTGGATGTATAATGCACAGCAGACATTAAGAGGGAAATTCATGCTGGGTTTGAAGATTTTTGTGGAAATTAGTGTCCTTGTGTGGGATACTATGGTCATTTTCTACTTTTCTGGTTTTGTGTGCACAGCCTTAGTTCTGGAGGGAAAGGGGGGGTGGTGGGAGGGGGGGGCACCTTATTACAGGGTTTATTGTATTTCTAAAAATGCAGCCAGTTTAACACGTCAGTAGCAATGTGGCTAGCATCACAAGCCACTGCCAAATGGTGGAACACATGGAGGTCTTGGCATTGCTGCTCGCTAAGAGCACAGGTCTTAGGTGACCGCTTGTGGCTCACCTCACGTGAGCCAAGCGCCTGGAACCAGTGCCAAATCCAGTGGGCCGCGCTCAGCTTCATTCGACGCCGAATCTCACCGGCTCAATTACTCTTCAAAAACAAAAGCAGTGTCAAATATGATTTCGTGCTTTTGAACTCATTAATGCATTAATGTGTTAATTAACTTTATCAGTGTAATGTCAAAGGTATGTAATGTTCTGGGAATATATCTTCGGAAACAGCAATTGACTTGAGACCACAAGTGTTTATTTGCACAACTTGTTTAACACCCGTTCACTCTCCCTTGCCAATAGAAACTGAACTGGAGCCTTTCCTTGCTTTTTAATTTATTTTTCGACCACCCGTATATATTGCACCTCCTAGTGGCATGGGGGGATGTGCGTTTATTGTAGGTCATTACAGCACACAGGCAAAAAATAGTACTAGGTATGATGCGATGGTTTGGGTGAAAGATACGATTTAAAACAGATGCGTGCTTGTGGCCTGGATCCTTGAAATTGAGGCTGTTTTGCATCATGATGGACATGCAGATATAATCGGGATCAGAGAAGAGAAGAGTGTTTGATTTGTTCTGAGCTGACGCACGCAGGGAAGTTCTGTGACGTACTGCACATAGGCATGACAGTGTAACGTGCAGACTATTGCTGCACTTGTGTCAGCTCTCCCCAGTAAATGATGATCGCATTGGGCATGTTATTGCATTGGCTGTCTTTTAGAAGTACTTCCTTAATGCAATATTGGTTATGGTTTGCACTTAATGATAACACAAGCAGTCACTAGGCAAGGACAGATTCATACTAGTGAGACATATTTGTATTTTACCGGACACACACAGCTATGTTAGCGCTGCCAAATTCTCGTCTTTTTTCCTTGACCAAGGGCACAGTTTGCAAACACTCCAAATCATGATAAGTAGCCTCATTACTGCTGGTTTGGTGCAATTATAATTCTGTTGTTGTAAAATATAATTCTCCGACCTTGGGTTTCTTGAAAGGTGCATAACAAATAAAATGTATTATTATTATTATTATATTGTTATTATAGTAATAGCAGTAGTGGCAATAGTAGTAGTATTATGGTAGTTCTTTAGTTTATTTTTATTTCTTTATTTCTTTAACCTTTATTTAACCAGGAAAAAGCCCACTGAGATACAATCTCTTTTTCAAGGGAGACCTGGCTAAGAAAGGCAGCAGAACAGCATTTAAGAGTTACATTGACACACATATGACAATACAATACATTAAAACATCTTCCAAGACACCTATATGTATACTTAAAGAATTCAGCCTATGGGAAACATCTACACTCCTCCTTAAGGACATCTGCATTTAGTTGATTCATTGAACAGATATCATGATCTAGGGTGACACGCAGAGCCAATTAGTGTCAGATGCGAGGGTTCTGGGTGGGGGTGTGTTTTTTTGGGGTTCTGGGTGGGGTGTGGTAGTGTTTGTGTTCTAGGGGGTGCAGTGTGGTAGTGTTTGGGTTCTGGGTGGGGTGTGGTAGTGTTGGGGTTCTGGTTGGGGTGCAGTGGATCATTGTGGACCTCTCACTTGCAGGTTCTGGTGCCAGGAAACACCCACACAACGTTGCTGGACGGGCTCATCCCTGACACACCGTATACCGTGAGCGTTGTGGCTCTTTATGCCGACGGCGAGGGCCAGCCAGGGGCAGATGATGGCAAAACACGTAAGCACCCCCCCAACATTAGACATGATTCATGTTTTAAACAAACAAAAAAATTAACAGGCATGATTCAATGTTTGCCACAAAGAGAAAATAATTGCAAAAAAATTAAAAGTACTTAAAACATGTGCAGCATTCAGCTGGTAAGGGTATTTGATAAATAGTTCTTGATTCTGAGTTTGCAAATTTTTTTCTTCCAATCCGTGTCACAGTGCCACGCGGTGGCCCGAGGAACATGGTTGTGTTCGACCCCACCACGTCCACCCTGAGTGTCAGCTGGGACCATGCTGACGGGGCGGTACAGCAGTACCGTGTCACCTACGCCCCCACCACCGGGGACCCCATCGAGGAGTTTGTAAGTACCGGAGGGCGTGGCCTGCACCTCGTCGGAAAGAAAACCGCTTCACGCTAACCTTACATATAAGCACAACATTATTCATTCATGAAGCATACATTACACTGCTATAAGGATGACAATGAAACTTCGTAAAACATATAAGTATGACATTTCGCTATAATTACAACATTATTACTTCATAAAGGAGGCATAACACTGTTATAAGCATTTATTTATCACTTTATAAATCATGCATATGCAAATAAGGCATTAGGGCATCTTCTGCAGAGTGGCATAGCGTGACACATTTTTTAATGCAATTTTTTAATTAACTTTTGGCAGTTAGCTGATGATGCCGTGTTCAGTGTTCACGATGGGGCTATATGTGTTTTTAATAAGGCATTCATGTATGTGCTAGTAGTGAACAAAGCAAATGGAAACGACAATTTGAAACCACTTAATTGGGTGTTGGGTCTGTGTGGCCAATATGCGCCAGTGGAGTCTTTCAGCATCTGGAATTCTGCAGGAGGAACACGATGCCACTGTACCATGAGAAAGCCAATCAACTCACGCTTCATCCCAGAATATCCAATTACTGTTTGTTTGTGTTCAGATCTGGTGACTTAGTCGATGGAGTTGAAAACGCTGTATCAGGTGTCGTTCCAGAATGTCCAATTAGTGTTTCCATTAAGTGATTAATATTGACCTTACGGTAATAGGTCTCTAAAGGTATGAGTGCACCCAGACCATGCCACAAATATGTGCCCCACCCCATTATGGAACCACCGAAATCCTTGTTGTGCTTCCTTTTTTTGTTAACTTCCTGTATGTATGAATATTTGTATTTATGTATGGGTTATAATAAGTGTTATATATACCACTGTTATTTATGCTTTTAATAAGGGTTTATAAAGATGCATTTAATTGCAGTATGATTAAAACATCTTCACATTTAATTCCTGAAATCTCAAATCACATACGCTGCATATGCGGTTCATATTTGGGCTACAGTCAGTTCCGATAAGTGGTGGAATTACAGAGTTAACTAGACCAATGTTAGTGCCGGAGCCAGCAGCAGTGAAAGACTCAGAGGTGAATGAGAGGCCAGGGCAGAACCGTCATTTTGGGTCCGTTAATCAGGCACTTGACTGCATTATTAATCAGTCTATGCTAGCAGAGGCAGTGAAATAACTTGGTCATGATTAAAGGCACACTATGAAGGAGAGGCAACCGGACATTTTTAAACAGCAGGCTCCTGCCGAAGTGAGAGTCTTGGATTTATGTGTGGGGATGTGTGACGTGCTTGATCCCTTGAACATAATACATAGTTATAATAATAATAATAGTAATAATATTTTTGACACTCTTTAGATTTATGCAAAATGCTGGATCCCAGAGCTCCAAGCTCATGTTCTTGTGTATCTGTGGTGCAGATTAACAGTTTGTTAACAGTCCAGGGTAAAGTGTGTCTCCTTGGTGTGTCACACAGGCTGTCGTGCCCGGGAGCAGGAACAGCGTCATCCTCCAGAACCTGCAGTCCGATACCCCGTACAAGATTGATGTGTTGCCCATCTACCTGGACGGGCCAGGCGGGAGCTTACCGGGAACGGACACACAGGTAACCCCGCCCCCAGACTGTGCCCCCAGACTGTAACCCCGCCCCCAGAATGTAACCCCACCCCCAGACTGTGACCCCACCCCCAGACTGTAACCCCACCCCCAGAATGTAACCACGCCCCCAGACTGTAACCACGCCCCCAGAATGTGATCCCAACCCCAGTTATTACTATTATTATTATTATTGTTTTGTTTTTTCATTCCTCATTATTATAAATCATAATGTTCTGGCTCCATTACTTGAATGTATGTTTTCATCATGGTTTTAATTGAATCGACTTGAATGGAGAGAGAGTGGAAATGTGTTTGAAATTAACCTTGGAAATTAGGCTAGGAACACATCTGATCCTTGTTGTTTTTAACAACATTTGGCTATTTCCCTGACGAACAGACAAATAAATAAAATGAATAAATGTCAGGTGTTGCAGGTTGTAACCCTTCGACCGGTGTAATATGTTTTTGTGATTGGGGAACAAGGGTCACTGGTTTCTCTCTGGCCGCGTTGTTGTTGCTGCCGTCGGTGTCTGACGCTTGTCTCGTTTCTGTGTGACTGTCCAGTGGGCCTGGTGGCGCCGCAGAACCTGCGCGTTTCAGATGAGTGGTACACCCGCTTCCGCGTGTCCTGGGATGCCGCCCCGTCTCGCGTTCTGGGGTACAAGCTGGTCTACAAGCCCACAGGTGAGCCGCAGTGTGGGGAGGGCTGGGTCAAGTGCCATTTGCAGAAGAAAAACAACTACAACTACAATTTGAACAATGATAATCACAATAGGCCCTCTCATTTTAGTCAGTTTCATTCTTGTGGTTTTAGTGGGTGAATGGTAATTATTTCACAGGCTCTCTGCCCTGGACAAACATATTTAATATTACAAAAGACCCTAAGAATGTTAATCAACCCACCTATGCATGTTTTTTTTTTTTTCTGCACATTTAGTTGTATGATTATATTGTTGAAATGTGCATCAATTGGACAAATGTAGAAAAAGTTCAGAAAAATGGTTCCTTAAAACAGACTGAAAGATATTACTCACCAAATGGGACCTTACTGAGCAGTCACTGAATAGAAGAATAGAATATATTTTATTGCCATGTTACACAAGGTAATTGGAATTTTGTCTTTTTCACATATCTCTCCTAGATACACACACACATAGACCACTATACATATGTATTCCATCAGAGAGGTCAGAGTGCAGGGTCAGCCATAGTACGGCGCCCCTGGAGCAGTTAGGGGTTCAGTGCCTTGCTCAAGGGCACTTCGGCAGTGCCCCAGGAAGTGAACTAGCCTCCCTCCGGTCACTGTTGCTCATTAATCATTTTTAAGAGTTTCTTGTAGGTGACTCGCGTTGGTTTGCATTTTCAGGTACAGACAAGACCATGGAGGTGTTCACTGGCGACGTGACCACCTACGTCCTTCACAATCTGCAATCAGGCACGACCTACGACCTCCAAGTGTTTGCCCAATACGATGCGGGCCTGAGTGGACCCCTGGCTGGGCCTGGAACAACATGTGAGTGTCTGCCCGTGTGTGTGTGTGTGTGCTTTCCTTAGACCACAGATTCCCAAACTGGGATCCGGAATCCAAGGGGGACCTCAGCAAAATGGAGAAAAAAAGTATTGGTTTATAGTATGTATTTAGACTTTCAGATTTTAGATTTTTAGCCTGTAACGGGTGTTTTACGGGCGTTTTGGGGCGTAAGGTGTGGGTTTATTGAGGTGGGGGTCCTCACTGACGGGGAGATCATTTTAGAGGGCCACACTTGGGAACTCCCTGCCTCAGATGTTTTCATTTGAGCGTTTGAGAAAGTAAATCCTTCCGAATAGATGACAGATTATATCACGTTAAACATTTTGTTGTGTGTTAGTGTTTCTAACCATCTATGAGGCTATGTCTTACCTGTCACAGCTAATGCTTTACTGTAATTCACCTGCTGAACTATGAAAGCTTGAGCAGAGGCGCCAACACTGTGGCCCTTTCTCTTTCTCTGTGCAGTGTACCTGAGCGTCAGCGACCTGGCGACGTACAACGTCGGCTACGACGCCTTCTGCATCAAGTGGGCGCCTCACAGATCGGCCACGTCTTACAGGCTCAAGCTCAACCCCTTCGACCGTAAGTGGGGGGGGCCACCGCTCCCATTCTTTTTTTTTTCTTTATTATTTTTGCTGTTTTTCCCCATTTCCCCCACTTTTCAGTATTAAATTCCCTCTCTCTTTTTTCATGCCAATTATCCCCTCCCTCCTATGAGAGCTCGCTGCCGTAGTCCGGCCAGTAGCAAGCGCTGCACTGCCTCCTTCGAGCCAGTGCCCGCCTAAGCCGAAGACTGCCACCGACACACGACCACTCATATATGCAGCGAGTCTTTCCATCGCCTTTTTATCCCTCCCCCCTCCCTGGGGTGGACAGCCAATTCTCACCCTCTAGTGGCACTCCAAGCCAGGGCTGAAACTGGCACGACTGGTGGAACCGCTCCCTTTCTTAACAAATTAATTTCATTAGTTTTAATAGTTTTTCTCATAAATTTGTAATTGCCAATTGTGCCTCATGAGTTACCATTATAGCTAATGTAGTGGTAACCCAATGGACCATGGCCAACTTAAAACTGCCCTAACCCCTGATGGGATGAGGCCAGTTGTGTTCCGCTGCCTCATTTTCTGAGGACCCAGAGCAAAGTATATCCTCACCTATGGACAGAGAAGATTACTCCCATTTTAGATGATGTTCCCATGCAATCTGAATAAATATGAGAGTCATGCTTGAGACTAGACGTGCACTGTGAGACTGTAAGTTCCGATTTATTTATTTTATTTTATTTAACCTTTATTTAACCAGGTAAAAGTGATTGAGAACAATTTCTCATTTACAACATTAAATCAATTATGTTAATTCATCACGAATTGGTAAGTTATGAAAGCATTTTCAACTTTTTAAACATTCTCAAAATTTTTCTTAGCGATGCCAATCTATTTGCATTTTCATCCCCAGCGACCAGCAGGGGACAGCAGGAAATCACCGTCACCGGATCCGAGAGCCAGTACTGCTTTGATGGCCTCTCTTCTGACGCTCTGTACAACGCCACCGTCTACGCCCAGACCCCCAACCTCGAGGGACAAGGAGTCAGCATCACAGAGCGCACCTGTACGCTCCGGGAGATTCAACCCAAAAAGAAAAAAAAATCTGTCTTTCCGTTAAAATGGAAAGTGGTTCTGTGTGGCTCAGTAGGTAGAGCATGGTGTTTGCAATGCTTAGATTGTGGATTAAATTCCCACTGGGACCACATATAATGAAAAAATGCATTCACTACTGTAAGTCGCTTCGGATAAAAGCGTCTGCTAAATGGCATATATATATCATATTATATTATATTAAAATGCAACGAGAGAGGCGTGACATTTGGTTGACGTTGATGTGATGTTGACGTTTGGTCGACGTTGATACTGCTGTCGATGCGACGTTAACGCAACGTTGAAATGACGTTGACAAAATGTGCCATTGGCGTGACGTGAGGTTGATGTGACGTGATGAATACGAGTGGTTTTGTTTGCAGTGGTGAAGACCACGGAAGCTCCGACGGAACCCCCGACACCGCCTCCTCCACCCACGATTCCCTCTGCCTGGGAAGGTAAGGACATTTACGGACATTACGGATCTATGGAAAAACCCTCTTGGGTTAACAGTCCGGGGCAAACTTGCCTTTGGAAGCTGTGATGCACAGCTGTCTTGGGGATATATATGCATAAGGGAGTAAATAAACACTTTATCATTTGGGCAATAATCATCTCCACAGCTAATCATCTCCACATCACCCAGCTTTAGGCAGTCATTTTATCAGTAAGTATAATGCTAAATTTAAATGTTTTAAGTCTGGGACATAGCCTTTAAAATAGTAATTTTTTAAGTCTGGGACATAGCCTTTAAATTGTAATTTTTAAAGTCTGGGACATAGCCTTAAGGTGAATGGGGGGAGAGAGAGCTTGATGAGTTGTGGCATCACCACACACATGCGTGAGAGGGTTACACTGTTGTTTGCGTTACTTGGGTGGGCCCTGTCGAACCACATTGCTGACACAAGCCCCGGAGACACGAGGATCCTCCGCGCTCCTTCGGCGAAGTTCTCACTCCCTCCAGAGAAAGCCGGTGGATTTGTGGAAACCCCTGCTTTTGGTTTTTGCCTTGGTGCCGACTGGCGGTGCAGACACACACTCAGCCTGAAGACCGCTGAACTAATGGCTTCAGAATGCCGCCTGTGGTCGACCGCAGCCGGCACGCGCTCTGCCGCTCCGAGGGCGTCTCAGAACAGAACCCTTTCACTCAGGGAGCTGCAGAGAGGAATATATCGAGTGGAATACGGGCCTGACATGAAGAGGCTGCCTTGTTGATTATGGATCGTGTAACAGAGCCAGATTTGTTCATTTACCATAGATGGTGTGTCCCCCCTCCCCCCGGTCGGTGATATGTGAAACTGAAATTAAAGTTTATAGGTTATTAAAGTTTCAAGCTTTAAAATGATAGGGAATTTGTTGAGATTGACTTATTTTTGTTGTTGCAACTTTGAAAGTCACAAGCCGTGGAATTCAACTTTTTTGGGAAAATAAAAAGCTCCAAATTGAATTGTTCAATGATAAATTACCTCAGAGGATAGCGAGAGGCCACAGATGCCCTGCTCTGAATTACGTAGACCACCTGAGATTTTGTAAGATACTTTCTGAGAGGGGAGAAAATCTTTCCATTTTTGTCCTGTCACTCAAAATGTTGTGTGCTATCATTGTATGTGCTAGGCTCTTGAGATAAAAAGTATTTTCATTTTTGTTTGGGAGTTGAAGCTCATCAACCTCTTTTGTCTTTGCCAGTGTGCAAGGGTGCCAAGGCTGACCTGGTGTTCCTGATCGATGGCTCGTGGAGCATCGGCGATGACAATTTCAACAAGGTGCTGCAGTTTGTGTTCAACACCATCGGCGCGTTCGATGAGGTCAGCCCTACCGGAATGCAGGTTCGTGGCTCTTTTTGAATATTAAGACATAAACCACTCCGTGTACGTCAACGGGTCTGAATTTGTATTTTTTTTAAAGAGAGAGCATTCATTGGCTTCTTCATTGTCTTTGGGAACAGGTGTCTTTTGTGCAGTTCAGCGATGACGCAAAGACCGAGTTCAAACTGAACACGTACCAGGAGAAGGGAAGGACCCTGGCCGCTCTTCAGCTTGTCCGTTACCGGGGTGGAAACACCAAAACAGGTAACCCCCCACCTTATGGATGTCCACTTCATCCATTCGTCTATTTATTCATCTTTAAACCAAATTTTAACCCCATTTTTAATCCTTTTCTCAAATTCCCAGTCATATTTGTAAGCCTGTCTCAAGCTTCTAGGCCCAACGCTACACTACACATTGCACAACACCGCACTGGAACCGCACAGTGTCGTAGCAGGATGATCTACCTGGCAGCTCCCTTACCTTTTACTTTTAAGATCTCTCTGTGCTCTCTGTAGCACGCATTACCTTAATTTCCCATTAGCAAACGTTAGCACTTCCTGTTTGTTTCTAACAGTAATCCCTTGAAGACCATGCAACTTATGGCAACATGGTCTGTTGCAAAAGGATTGATAAAGTGCATTGCAGAAGATATTTCAGGCTGGGTTCTGTCAGAAGAACAAGGGGGCATAGGTTGGAAATAGTTAAAGGTACATTTCTGACTGATTTAGGGAAGTTTTCTTTCGTACAGAGTTGAGTGTGTGGAACAGCTTGGCAGGTCATGCAATAGATTCAGAGACCCGTGGTGTGCCTATAAGACCAGGCTTGACATGGACCTGGATACTTTCTAGGCAGTTGCTAAAATGATGAGCCTAAATGGGCTTGATGGTTTTCCTTGTCATCAAACACTTTTATGTTCTTATTCTATGAGCTAATTCTGATGTCCTTGCTCTCTGTCCAGGTGTTGCTCTGAAGCACGTTAACGATAAGGTCCTCACCTCCGACGCCGGAATGAGAAGGAACGTTCCGAAGGTCCTGGTCGTCGTCACCGATGGCCGCTCTCAAGATGAGGTCAAGAAGAACGCCCTCAAGATTCAGCACTCCGGTGAGTGCAAACTAGACTTAGCCACTGAGGGTACAAACTCCCAAAGCAGCGGTGGCCTATTCTCTCCGAGAAGGGCCTGTGTGGGCACAGGTTTCCCCAGGAAACCAGAACAATGTTGTATTGTGCTTCGAGGACATTTCTTTTCTGGAAATGTCATGGCTGAAAGTGTGTGTGTGTGTGTGTGTCCCTCCTCTCCGTGTAGGCTACAGCGTGTTTGTCATTGGTGTCGCTGACGTGGATACCGCCGAGCTGCGCAACATCGGGAGCAAGCCCAGCGAGCGCCACGTCTTCGTGGTGGATGACTTTGACGCCTTCGCCAAGATCCAGGACAACCTCATCACCTTCATCTGTGAAACGGCAACGTCGAGTAAGTGCCTCTCCTGCTTCACGCCCTGCTATCCGTCACCTCCGAGGGCTACGCTAAATTGCTGTCCAAAGTGCAGTACTTTTTGGGGGGCTTGGAACTGTATGCTAACATTGCATTGTGATTTAACCTTTAACCTTTAACCTGTCTTTTTTCTTTTTATTGTTTTCCTCAGCTTGCCCTTTGATTTACCTGGATGGATTCACAACACCGGGTAAGGATATGCTCCTAAACACGCATGTGATTGAAGGCTGGGTGTGATGCTGGGTGGTCTGTACACACAACCTTCCTTTTGTCCTTGTCAATTTGTGAGGTGCAACTGGTGACAATGTCTCGCTCAAACAGGCTTCAGGATGCTGGAGGCCTTCAACATCACGGACAAGACCTTTGCCGCTACGAAAGGGATATCCATGGAGCCTGGCTCCTTCAACAGTTACATTGCCTACCGGCTCCACAAAAACGCCTTCCTGTCCCAGCCCACAAAGTAAGTCAGAACTGGCACCCTCTTTCCTCTCTCTTCCCTTCTCTGGCAGACCAGGAAGCCCACTCTTCTTTTCACCTCTGCATTTTTTGCGCAGTGGTGGTAGTTATTTTTAATGATCTTCCCGGCTCCTGGGGATCCCTGTTAGCCCCTTCTTCGGGTTTGTTGTTGCAGCTTGCAGGACGAAGTGTTTAGCTAAGCCAAATTACTTCGGTCAGAAGGCGCACCCATGCGTGTCGTAGCGGGGGCTGCAGGGGGGCCTCCCCAGAGTTTATTAGGCTGTTAAAAGCGCCCGTGACCAATGGCGGAACGACGGGAGGATTCCCTTCAAACGTCCGCGGCCAAGTGAGGCATTGTCCGTCCGTAACGATCCCCTGCTTAGCTGTGCATGAGGCCCGATCACTTTACGGCACAATAATGGAAGCACTTTCAGTAATTGTTCTTTCTGCGAAATGGAAAAATTCTTGCGGCTTCTATGAGGGCCCCAGTGCTGCTGAGACCAATTTCAGCAAATGAGACGATAGAGTTGTGTCAGGGACACAGCTGAGGCTTTAAAGTTTTTTGCGCAATGAGGTATCAAATTAGTCCGTGCTGATCACGCAGAAACCCGAGCGACTGCTAGTGTCCATTAAAGGAACATAGGCAACCTTTGTCTACAATAAATGTGCATCTTTCATCTGATCGTTTGTCTTAATCTTGGCCCTGCCTTCTAATTAATGTCCAGTGCACCTGGTAACTGTAAATGTCATTTTAATCCACCGAGTTTTGAGTTTATATTTACACGTGCTTGATCTTGAATTTAATGCTTCTCAATATACTCTTTACTCGTCCCCAATCCGGATGTTTCTGGAATTAACTAAATGAAAAAAGGAAAAAGTATAAAATAAATACAGATAAAAAGTTAAATAAGGAAACAGAAAAAGTCCCCGTAAAGATATTCAAGGTTATGGCGAGTGAGGCTCGGCGAACATTAAAAACATGAGATGAAACTTTTTGTTTTTATTTCTCGTGCCTCGCAGGGAAGTTCACCCAGACGGCCTGCCCCCCAGCTACACCATCGTCCTGCTCTTCCGCTTGCTCCCAGACTCGCCAACGAAGGCCTTCGACATCTGGCAGATTTCTGACAGTGGCAACAAGCCCGAAGTCGGAGTCACCGTCGACCGTAAGGAAACCTCCCCGTGACCCAACGGGAGCAGCTGGCCATCTCTCTCTCTCTTCTCTCTCTCTCTCTCTCTCTCTCTCTCTCTCTCTCTCTCTCTCTCTCTCTCTCTCTCAGAGGCCTCCAGACCCCGGCCTCGCTCACAAATCAGCGGCTAAGCTAGTGTGCACAATGAGTCTGGTCGCAATGAGACAAACTTGTAATCGTGGACGTCCTGAATAGTTCATTGAAATGGAAAATATTAAAATGGGTTAAAAAAGACAATATTACAATAAGTACCCATCATGTGAATTCCCCCTCCTCATGTGGCTCTGAGAATCGCTTGTCACATTTAGGAGCTTTAGTGTGATGTCCTGCAGACTGACCTGAGAACACCCCCATCCCCCATCCCCAATCCCTATTTTCCAGCCTCCAAACAAGCGCTGTCCTTCTACAACAAGGACACCAGGGGTGAGGTGCAGAGAGCCACATTCGACAACGACCAGGTGAAGAAGGTCTTCCACGGAGCTTCCACAAGGTAAAGGCCCGCTTCACTGATGCCCCAACGGATAAACGGACAACATTTACTTTTCTGCAGTGTACAGTGCGAAAGAAGTGACTTCAATGTGTGATATTGGGAGTTGACGAGCACTTGTAGGCGTTGTTTTTTTTTTTTACCATATACAAGTGACACTTTTCGCCAAGACGATCCAAAATGCAGGCTATAACATGAGGGTGTGAAACCCCAAATACTGTGTAGATGAAGGGTGAGAAAAGAGGGCCTTATCTGTTTCTGCATTTCATGCATTTAATGCAACTGTGGCCCTCCAGGACCAGACACACGTGCATACACAAACACACGTGATAAAAGGCCTATGGATTAAGGCCACATGATGGGGATACATATGGTGGTCCAGTAAAGCCATTAACATGGTGCCCCCCACATATCGGGTCACGGCTATGGCTGCTGAACAATACCATCAGGAAGGGCCAGGCTGAAAGGTCTCTTAGACACCCTGGCCTCTGGGTTCTAAGGTCTCTGTTAGGTAGCCTGGGTTCTGCCTTAGCTCTGCAGCAGCTGTGTCCGGTAGCCGTGCCCTCCTGAGGGAGGTGACCCCGGCTGGTGGCGGAACCGCCCCGGGCAGTCAGTCAAGTGACCTGTCAGTGCAACTTCCTCTATGTGCCCCGTGGGTCTGGCCCAACGACCCCGACGAGCCAGGAGCGTGGACCGGAGCGGCCGTTTCTCTCTCCGGCCATGTCACAGGGCAACAGGTGGCCGTCATGGCAGGGAAAACAATTAGGCCTCTCGCAAATCTCCCGATAGGCGCTTTTTCCTATCGCCGAAACGGCAGGTGCCCACAACAAGGAGGATTAGGTTTTCAGGAATGGTGAAAGGTCATTTCAGCCAGTGCCAAAAGCACGAGACATACTGGTCTGTATGTGTCACCCCTGAAAGAAAAGAAAAAAAGCCCCTCAAACTGTCTTGCTTGTACCAGGTCTTTCAGTCCGCGTGTCACATGGTCATTTCTGGATCGTATTGTCAGAACATGTTACGGTGTGCATTGTGCCCCTTATGCATACACCAACCAGGAGGTGCATGTTGGGAATTGCGGTCCGGTTTATTTGAGGTTTGTCACTGGAGTGTTGAATTACGAATTTGTCCAGATACGATCGGTCTGTCTCACTTGGGTGTAAAAGTAAAGTCTTCGCGAGGCAGTTTAACAGAATTGCTCCGTTCGCCCTCTGGGGGCGTCGGTCTTCTGGGAGAGGGGATCTCGATAGGATACATTGTGGGCAGTCAGTTCACAGGCTCGCAAAGCTCCTTTTCGAAAGGAAAGAATGCACATTTGTCATGGATACACTGCGTGCCCCCGCGTTTCCTCAGTTAACCAAGGAAATGTGGACATTGCTGTGGTTGCAGGCTGTTCCACTTGAAAGGTTTTTTCCTTATTAGCGTGTATGAATGCGCGGTTGTTATCCGCGGAGGGGTGCTGGGAACTTTGGCTTTCCATTGCGGTGTTTCTGTGCGCCGTGGAACGCATCGGAAAAGCAAAATGGTAGGATTTAATGTAATTAATGTCATGTGTGTGTTTCCCTGCTACGTTGGATGCAGAGTGGTGAGGATGGCGAGGTTGAGACTGTTTGACATAGCAGAATTATCACAGTTTATATGCATTCATGCATTTATTTTTTTATTGTTTGACAAAATGCGGGCAGTGAGACATCGTTTTTAGTGAGTTTGGAAAAACAGTCTGTGATTGCTTGTTCAAGCTTGTTTGTGGCTTGACACTGATTGGTTTGGGGGGTGGGGGGTTCTGTGATAAATTCACTACACGAGGGGAGTTCATCAGATTCTGATTGGTTAATCCACAACCTTTCAATTTGACGCCAGTCAAATCCAGGGGGCCGGGGAATTAGGAGACTCACCTGGCCCTATCTGAAAAGGGAGAGGGAAGTCATGACAACCTATCAGAGGTGGAGAAAAATAAATCTTGACAGCAGAAACAGCAGTGGAAGCACATGCAGCATTTCTGAATGAGCGATTGGCAGAATCACCCACAGACAGACTTTATTTACTGATTTGTTGTGCATGTTATGTTGGTATCATATATGGTACCTTTTTGCCAGGTCATTACCAAACGAGAAATTGTACTCAGTAACTGAACTGGTTAAATCAGAATAACAACTAGTTTTAAGTTTAAAAAAAAATCTCTGGTGTAATTTAAATGATTGAACATAGGCGTAACGAGTGGGGGGATGGTATTCAAGTATTCAAAACGGTCATATCTGCCCCCGCCCCCCCAATAATTTGTAGCTATAAAACATTCCCTTTCATTATGTCCCCCCCCCAATATTTAATATGTGGTTACGCCCTTGTGATTGAATGCAACCAAACCCCTTTGTTGTAATTAAAATGCTTTCATGTAAAGAGCATCGAGGCCCTGTAATTCCACAGCATCAGACACAATTAATTGAAATGGAGTCTGCTACTGCTGGGTGGTCCGTGCTTAAACTGCCAAGCTCGTTAAACATTTAAATAATGGAAGGATTTAAATGAACCATGGTTGTTGTATCTTGCAATGTCACCGTGTGCAGTTTGAATGGCACAAATAGCAAATAGGGGAAAAAAACACAAGTGTGGTAGATTGGCTGTTTCTGAAATGCCCCTTGCTGTGCTTATTACTGTTGAGTTCCCCTCAGCATCACTGATGTAAGTAATTTCGTTCCCTTCAATATAGATTGCGTGGAGCTATTTTCATTGGCCCCCAAGCACTTTTATTTACATGTTGGAATGCAAGGCTCCAAATTTCCAAATATCGTCTCCTGTTGCTAAGGAAGTAGACCATAATGCTACGTGTAGTCGCCAAAGAAGTTTACCATAATGCCATGTGTGGTATTCCAGTGTCCGTGGCTCATTCCCTGGCTCCGGAGCGCTCGTTACAATGTAAGAATTCGAGCCGGCCCTTTCTCCGGTGTCTCGTGGTCAGTCTAGCTGATGGTATAAAATGCGGCCGTGTACAGTAGGGAGCTCTGTGATGGGATGAGGGATCTATTTGATGGTTCCCCCGCAGAAGGAGCTCAGTAAAATTGGCGTGACCGGTTGGGACGAGGACTCTGGAAAGAGTTACAGCCTTCCAGACGGTGCCGTCACATACGCCGCCTCTCTGCCGCAAACAAATAGGGGTCGAATTAGACGGCTGATGTTTTTGGTAACCAGCAGCTAGGACAACGCTCTTTTTATTGTGGCGTGAGTAAGAAAATGGCTGATGTGAAAGAATCCCTCAGCCGCTTTCACTGCCCATACGGGATATAATAACCTATAATTAAGTTTAATCTAGAAAATAGTGGAAATGTGAATGCGAATTTTTGTAGAGTAAAGCATCTTTTAAAGAGGACGAAAAAACATTCACTGGGATGGCTTGTGGTTATTTCCTTTGAGGTGGATTTGACGTGTTTTTGCCATCTCGTTTTTCCAGGAGAATCTCTCTTTAGTCTTCAATGATTCCCCTGTCTTCACTTCTAAGTAACCTCCCCTGGG
The DNA here is from genome assembly GCA_029706075.1 of Aldrovandia affinis. NCBI lineage: Eukaryota > Metazoa > Chordata > Actinopteri > Notacanthiformes > Halosauridae > Aldrovandia > Aldrovandia affinis. Next base: position 247,247 of record JAINUG010000141.1, read on the forward strand.
ATGACAGAAAATTACATTTCCATCTAGGCATGGCCAAAATAGTTTTACAAATACTCCTTTTTTATTTAATGGCTCTTCGGGGAGGAGACGACACCTCAACAGACAGTTGGCTCTCCCAGCCTCTCTTTGCTCACCTCTGTTCTACGAAGAACTAGCAGAGCTTAAGGATATTGTCTTAATTTAGTGATTTGTTTATGTTGGTTTTGCACTAGACAGAAACCCTTCTTAATAACGTGCTGTCATCTCTTTTCAGCTTCACATCATAGTTTCCCCAAAGAGCGTCAAGCTGAATGTCGACTGTCAGGAGGTGGCAGAGAAAGCGATTAAGGAGGCCAACAACGTCTCCACGGATGGCTATGAAGTGCTCGGCAAGATCGCGGGAGGCTCCAAGGGAGAGTCGGCAACGGTGAGCAAAACCTGGCAAGGCCGGTTGCACCGAAACCCTGAGAAAATTAACATTTATTACTTATTATAACTTAACCTTTACACTCATTATTACATATTAGTAACAACAACAAATGATCAGTCAACCGGTCTTTATTTATGTAATGTAAAGTCTGTTCTGGGGGAGACTGCCCAACCTTCATAAACGTGACGCAACCTACTTACTGGGATAAAAAAAAAAAAATTTTTATCATTATGCATTAATATTTCATATTTTTTTATTTTCTTATATCATCTAACACTATGTACTTTATATCTGTGTATGAGTCTGCATTTTTATGTTAGTTTGTTTATCATCTCTGAATGACTCAAACACTTTGTCGTAAACCCGCGCGACACATGTTTTGTTTTTCCTTTGGGCATGCAGTTCCAGCTCCAGATGTTCGACATCATCTGCAGCCTGGGTTGGACGACCAGAGACAAATGTTGCGACCTGCCATCAACGGTAAGAGGAGCCTCTATAAATATCTCGCTGGTGGGGGGTGGACGTGGGGCGAGCGTTTCTGCCTCGCATCAGCCTCGAGGAGATGACCAAAAGCTTTTCTCTCTACCGAGTGGCTCCCAAACTTTTTTGAGCCAGCAGCCCTCTTAATGAGTGAATGCATTTACTTTGACCCAACCCCCCATCTTAAAGTGTAGCAACTTATGTTAAAAAATGTATAATGATATATACTCAGAATACGGAAACTAAATGTTTGTCAAAACAACTTTTACTCTGTAACTACTGCAGCGCATGGGACTGGTGCAGTGTTCAATTTGACATTTTAACTGACATTTTGACAGAAAGTGTATAATAGTTTTTTAAAAGATATATTACTTTTAGTTGTATCTCACGATCCATCTCAGTCCCTCCCACGACCCACCGATGGGGGTCCCAGTTTGGGAACCATTGCTCTATGCTATACATCTCCACCATCATGATGGTTGAGCGCCCTGAATGCCTGTTCTGCCTCACAGTCAGGAATCTAGGACGACAGAACTGGTGCTGGGGAAATGGGGGTAGGCAACCATGCCCCACCTCTAGACAATGACAAAGCCAAAACCCTTTTTACGTAATTTTTTGCTTTGTCAGGCAGAAGGCCAAAACCAAAGCAAAAATCTGAAGAAAGTTTCAGCTTCGGAATTCAGTTTCAGTCAGTCAGGACAGAGTCATTTATATCAGGTTAATCTTTTAAAGTATTATGTTGCTTAACCAAATGCAGAGGTCAACAGAATTTTGAGCGCAATTTCCCCAGGAAAAAGAGTCAGGCAAAGAGTTTGAACAGACACAATTCTAACAACGATAATTTTCATCCAGGCTTTGTTCACGGGAAGGGTTTTCAATATGGGGTGGCGTCATTAACGGCCAGCCTTGTGCCCTCCAGCTGCCAGCATTAACTTGTGAGGCAAAGTCGTTCGATAAAAGCTTCTGCAGGGCAGTTTTCCTCTTTGGCAGTGGGTGGAACTTTTCCAGAGAAAATAAAACATTATGTACTCAGGCTGCACGTCACAGAAAATGATGCATTACGAACCATGGGTTTTGACTTGGGCCCAAGTGCTTTTCAAAAGAGTTCAAGCACTCAAGGTCTTCGGATGCATGGCTCCTTAAAGCTGAAATATGGTCAGTACATCCTGCAAAGCCATGGGCCCACAGCGGAAAAAAAATAGATTTACCTCACTGTCACGTTCTAGAGACCAACTCTAAGGCTCTAAGGCTTTACTCGGATGTTTATAGTTTTTTTTTAAGGGTCGCTCTATGACGACATAAATCCCCTCCTGGGGAAAGCGTTTGATTGGACGTACCACTCGTGCATCAACCAGGCCATGGGCGGTTCTAGGATTTGACCTATAGGGGGGCTCAGCCCCCAATGAGAACGTGAGATGTACACATACAAAGCACAAGCCTACATTTTTTATTAATGTACTGTTACATTCCCCCAAAACAAAAACACCACAATGGTGGTCGCTCTCAGAATTGAAATACCACTCTCTATCTGTGGTATTTAAAAAAATAGATATTAAGTAAAAAAGTTTTTAGAAAAGAATGACTAAACATTTTCAGGGGGGCTGAGATGAAAGGCAGGCTAAAAGCCCCCCTAAATCAGGTCTAAACTCACCACTGAACCAGCCTATTGCATAAAGGGTCAATGACCTAATGTGTACATACAAATTTGACTATTGTTTTTTAAAAATATATATATATACACACACATTTTTGTGTGTGTGTGTAATTATGTTAATGTGGACTTGGACTAATGTACTACTTTTTCAGAGAACAGCCTGCATGCTGCCCTTAGATGAATAAAAAAAAACAAGGTGGCTGCTTTAATGCTTTGATGTCTGCCACACACATGAGAAAACTGCCACAGATTTTTTTTTGGTCTTTTTATTTTTTTATTTTGACTGTTTCCAGCTGAAGTTTTGGCAGTTGGAGGGCCTCTCAGTTACTCTCTGCCTCCGATGCGCAACTGAAAAGGGCTAGCGCTTTCTCTGTGATTAAATCTGTTATGCAACAAGAGGCGCTGGAGACCAGGGGATTTCGATCTCTCGAAATCACACTTGACATCTTTGGAACATGTGCAGCTTTAATCGAATAAACACAGCCATTGTTCGCAAGCCATTTGACACGCAAAACATTTGCTATTGTTTTGAAACAAACACTCTCAGTGGGGCCATTTAACACAGCACTCACAGATTTGTTCAGATTGAATTAATACACAGTGCACGTGAGTACCTTCTGTATATTGTACTGCTGATGGCTGCTATATGGAAACTGTTAGCAAAACTAGAAAATAGTACATACTTATATTTAATACCTTTAATATATCAAATAATATCCTAAATATTATGTCACTGAGAACAATATTACGTCATAAAGTACATCTGGCCTTTTGAGAGATATTTGCAGCAACAACAAGTGTCACGAGTGTCATTTTGGTAGCAGTAAGCTAATAGTGCAAATAGTTTTTATTTTATTTATACATTTATTTATTTTTTTTTTTTTTTTTTTGTGTTGTTGTTGGGTTTTAAAATGGCTCCTGAAATTCCTCTGTGGACCGTGCACTGTAACATGTGCTGCTTTTGAAGCTTGTACCATCTCGGCCGGTCATAACTCTGACAAATGGACATTAAAGTTGCCCTTTTTGTCCTTTCTGTTGACTGGGTCACAGGAGTTTGTTTTTCGACTGACCCACCCAACCTGTCAACCCCACCTCCCCGCCACCCCTCCCCGCCTGGAAAGGGCCTGGAAACTCCAGCAGGATCCAGTGGGAGACCCATATGAATGGAATTATGCATTTGACACAAAACGCTCACTCATATTAACCTATCTCTGTCCCTCTTTCTCTCTGTCCCCCTCTCTCTCTCTCTCCCAATCCTTTTTCCACGGCTGTCAGAGAGACGATCAGAAATGTCCGTCTCTCCCCCACTCCTGCACATGCACGCAGGACAGCATCGGCCCCCAGGGACCCGCCGGACCTCCGGTAAAGACATCAGCTGTCTCCGTCTCCTCTCTCCCGCTCGCCCAGCAGGGCTGGTTCCTCCTGCGTCACTGATGGGATTATAATAGCATGCAGGGTGTAATTGTGATGATGTGCACAGACGAGGGCAAAGAGTCACAGGGAGGAAGGGGTGGGGGGGGCTTTTTCCATGCTGACGGCCCCCGGCTTCTTCTGCCTGCATTTGGCACCTGTCCTTGACTTTCACTCACAAACAGTTGCAAGTGTTGCTTTTTTTTCTTCACAGACTCAAGTATGGTGAGTTCATTTTGGTCAAGCAAAACCAAACACTTGCAATTACTTTTAACTCAAAGTTAAGGACAAATGAATCCAGGCCATTATTTTACTTGAAATGAGAGATCCCTAGGACTGAGAGTGTCATAAGTCACTGATGTTTACAAAAAAATAACCTAAATTGAGCCTTTGTGTAGTGTAGTGACAGAGTAGTTTGTAGTGTACTGTAGTGAAAATTGTAGTGACAGCCTGAGTCATGTGTATTTGACCCAAATCCCAAGTGAGAAATCTTGGTTATTATAGCTAAAGCTTGCTTTAAGTCTGGGATTTCCCTTGTCTGTCTTTCTCTCTGTAAATGGCTATAATTATTTTCTCTTCCTAGGGTGGTCCTGGTACTAAAGGCCCCAGAGGGGAAAGGGGAGAGTCCGGCCCACCTGTAAGTTGCACTCTAACACAAACCCTCACAATCCACTTCTAACCTAAAACTTCACAATCAACCTCTTACACAAACCCTCACAATCCACCTCTAACACAAACACCCACAATCCACTTTTAACATAAAACTTCACAATCCACCTCTTATGCAAACCCTCACAATCCACCTCTAACACAGACTCTCACCTCGAACCCTCACCTCGAACACAAACTCTCACAATCCACCTCTTATACTGTACAAACCCTCACAATCCACTTTTAACACAAACACCCACAATCCACTTCTAACACAAACCCCCACAATCAACCTCTTTTACAAACCCTCACAATCCACTTCTTATAAACATAAACCTGCACAAGACACCGTTAACATTAAGCCTCACAATCCACTTCTTATAAACATAAACCTGCACAAGACACCGTTAACATTAAGCCTCACAATCCACTTCTTATAAACATAAACCTGCACAAGACACCGTTAACATTAAGCCTCACAATCCACTTCTTATAAACATAAACCTGCACAAGACACCGTTAACATTAAGCCTCACAATCCACTTCTTATAAACATAAACCTGCACAAGACACCGTTAACATTAAGCCTCACAATCCACTTCTCACTGTTGCAAGTAACAGAATATGATACATATGAGTTTATGTGCTGCCACACTTTCACATGGGCATCAGTATTGAGTGCTGACAGAGAGGACCTTCCTGCATCACCATTAGTTTTCCTCCTCAACTTTGACTCATTAGCTCCAAGTCAGATTTTTTTCACCATGGAACCATTGGGAGAGTTCAGCAACTGCTCAAGTTAACGGGTGAAAAGAAGAAGTAAACTTGTGTTTTATATTGAATACTAAAATTGACACGTGCGCATGTTAAAGGAGCCAGAGGTTAAAGGGAGATTGTGTAATAGGTCCAGAGAGTGAGTCTTATCGAAGGTTTGGGGGCAGAAAGATGGAACAATCAGGCTCATTAAGCAAAGCCCTGTTCCTTTGTCTCTGCCGCCTTCTTCCAGCAATAATAACTGCGTCCGTGGAAAGGGATTCCGGAGGAAATATGTGAGCTGTTAAAAAAATTGCTTCCAAATTTGATTATAAATTTTTTCCCCTTTCTTCCCAGGGTCCTTTGGGTTCGCGAGGAGAGCAAGGATTGTCGGGGCCCGCAGGACCCCCAGGCCCACAAGGACCCAGCGGCCTTTCCCTCCCCGGAGAGCCCGTGAGTCTGCATTTCCACACCCTAACCACAATCAACACACACTGCAGGCTAAACATGTCACCATCTTGTTGGCTTTTTTGTTTTTTCTTTCTCCCGAATGGAGATAATGAGGCTTATTTTCCCGTAATCCTTCCAAGGATGTCTTCATAGGCTGCAGGGGGACTGTATGGGGGATTGTGGGCGATAGCCACCGTAGCATCGTTCCCTCATCTGGGAATTTTGCACTTGGCGTCCCTGATGTCTGAAAAAATGGGGTGCGAGGAGAGTGTTTGGAAACTGTGAAGTAAACAGTTTAAACAGTTAAGCTGCAAATCATTTTCTCGAGCAGCGCACCATAAAACGTAATCGTGATAAATGTTAATCTGTGCACAGGTTGTTCCATGCACGGGGTGTGTTTTTATTATTTGGTGAAAAATTTTGTTTTCTCTCCCCCTTTTCCACAGGGCCGCCTTGGACCTAAAGGAGACGCCGGCGATCCGGGACATCCTGGACCCAAAGTGAGTACCGCTCTGGTCCATCGCATTAACTGTGGGGTTTGGAAAGGAAACTGTGGATTATCCACAGCGTGCATTAAGGCTACTATTTTGGAAGCCCTCCACATGGCAAGTTCCAGGCAAAATCTTGACTGGGAGACGATCAAGATGGAACTGTTACCAACAGCCGTTTCAGACCGGGGTTCGCACACCGACATGCGAATCCGCAGGCTTTCGTAAGCTGCGCGACTTATTGATGGATGCCGCTACCACAGTACCGACGGCTTTTTGGACGGGCTAGCCGTGAAAACAAGAGGCTTGGCTTTGGCGTCTGACAAGGCCTGAGATAGAGCCAGTGGAATATTCGAAAGCCGTCCATGCGGGAACTTGCCTGGTGGGCCTGCGTGGAAATGGAGCACATATGTGGCGCAGCTTCCTGGACGAGTGTGGCAAAGGTGGCCGTATTGGAAGCTAGCCCTCCGCGCTGATGGGAAACAGCGCTGAGGGGGCGCCACGGCGCGTTTCCTGGACACCTCGATGTGGATCAGAGCACTCGGAGAGTAAACACAGAGAGGCAGAGGGACGCAGCCCCCTGGATACCGAACGGCACCCCTCGGAGAATGGAATTCTGTGTGGATTGTACAGCTCTGCCTGCAGACCATGTGGGAGGGGTTTTAGGTGTGACCGCCGCACGAGTATCTTGGGATGTGCCGGTCAGTCTGATCCCGAGACAAAAACACGTCTGATCTTGTTTTGGGTCACGCTGTGCTCTGGTCGTCGGAGGATACTAAACATCTAACGAGACCTTTTTTTTGTTGCCCATCTTCACTTGACAGGAATCCACTTCATCCCCCTTCTCCCAGAAAGGAGAACCCCACCCCCCCGCTGGAATGTTGTACTCGTTTTATCTCAAAAGTTCTGACAGGCCGACTTGACAGGCTGACTTTTTGTGCACTTGTGTGATCAGGTGATGTTTTAATTTAAACAAAAACGAATATAAAAATAGAAAAAATAGACAAAAAAAAAACTGAGAACGAGAAAAAACAAACCAACAAAAAAGCTCTATGATAGCGAATCGCTCCTGTGGAAGTTGCAATCAGTTTAATTTCTTCTTCATACATCATTTTGTTTGAGACAAACTGACTGCAGAACAGAAAGGTGACAATATACATCACATACATGATATACTTGGCTGTATAAAGATGTTTTAAATCAGAAGTTAAGTACATTTTGGAAATACAAAATGCGATTTGTTGAGAGCCTTCCCCTCAAATTGACTGTGGTACAGACAGGTGAGGAGGCTAAAAGCAGGTGGTACTGTACAACAAAATGTGTTTAATGACCTGCAGAGTGTGCCACCACTGTGCAACTGGGTTTACAATGCTGAAATAGATCTGGACTGCGTTACGTTCCCTCTAAATCATCTGCAGAGCTTCAAAGGGGAAAGACACTGGACATTAAAGGAGCATACCGTCGCAGCAAAAAAATCCTAACGGAGATTTACTGTTATTTCACACGGAATATTGACGTTAACACAAACTGATTGGAGGTATTCAGACCGGATCTGTGTGAATGTAGGTTGCAGGGAAGTATTTGGTTTCAACAGCGTGTTTCTTTTTCTATTCCAGGGTCTCCCTGGGTCTGCTGGTTCTGCAGGTCCAGTCGGACCCAGTGGCCCAAGGGTGAGTAAACATAAATGTTGAGCAAATGCAAAAATAACTTCAAAGCTGTTGACGAGTGTCTCAAATTAAAATGGCACTATTATATACACTTTCTTAAACCTTCCTATGCTTTATAACATTTTAGTATCTTGCTGTCCATGACAGGTGATTTTATGTCTCTCTAGTACCATCAATACATATATTAATTATTAAATGTGAAAAATTTGAGTTTACATTGTCTTCATTGTTGTGCAATTTTGCATTTGCACTTTGTATTTGTTGCATTTGTCACCATTTGTTTTGCATTGCTAACATAGGGCCCCCCAGGAAAGGAAGGATCTTCAGGACCCAGGGGCCAATCTGGACCAATGGTGCGTATCCACTGGGGGGGGGCCGTGATACTCATCTGGCAGTGAGAGGGGTTTCTACCTAATAATGTGTACAAGAACTCCCTTCCATTCTCAGGGTGTTAGTCACAGCTGTGTGGATAAATGCTTGAAGCTTTACGTCCCTACATCCCAGTGAAGTCTTGCATTTCATTGTCCGTCCCTTCGGTTTAGTTTTCCGTGGGTCACTGACCCCATTCATTGAAACGACGCCAGATAAATTCCACCAACAACATTCGAACTGAATTAAATTCATCATCGGCGCAGCTTCCAAACTCTTCCCCACTCGCCCTGTGTTTTATGTCATTGGCAAATGTAACAAATGTAATGTAAGGCTGCTGTTTTTTTTCACCGCCGTCCCACTCTCTTTTCCCATCACAGGGAAATCCTGGAAATCCTGGAATGCCGGGGTCGACTGGAAAACCAGGAAAGCATGGAGACCCTGGGGTTCCGGTATGTACAGATGCCAGCGCTGAATACACCAGGCTCCTGGAGCAGTGCTCAGCATGCAGGCTCACAAAGCTAAGAGGGCACTAGCCACGCGTACTCTGGCGCAGTTCCTGTTCTGGGATCGGCTAGTCACGCTATCATAGACATATGGTGACCCCAAAACTTTCGAGAGGCCTTTGATAAATGTTAGCCAGGGAAATTATGCGCATACATAGATCTTGATCTTGACTGTACGCAGTGGACACAGTTTGTGAATGTGTAGGGACATGTGCTCTCTCTCTCTTACTGAACAGCAGATTTTTTCAATGCTTTTTCCCCTTTTTTCTCCCAATTTGGAAGGCCCAAACACATTCTAAGTCGCACTTGTTGCAACATCCGGTGTTGATTCGGGAGAGTGTAGACAAGCATCTGCTCTTCTCCGAAACACATCAGCCGCTGCTTCTTTTCACACCGCAGTCTACAAGTTAAACTAACACAGACGTGAGTCAGAGAAAGACACTTCATAGCACAGCTTTATACTGGCAGACTGTGGGTGCCCGATTGACCAGCAGGGGTCGCTGGTGTGCGACAAGACAAGGACAGCCTGGCCGGCTGAATCCCTCCCTCCCTGGGCGACACTACCCCTAATTATGTGTTGCCCCGAAAGGCTGCTAGCCACAGTTGTCACTGGCACAGTCCGTATTCGATAGTAGACTGTGAGGATTATCCACACACTAGAACAGTGCCTTAACAGGATGTCAAACCATGCGAAACAAATGTTAAAATTAACATTTGGAATCGGATTGACAACCTGGCAGGTGTTTTGTCAAATTAAAATTTCATCCAGCTACAGTTTGAATAACTGAACTATTTAGTGGAGGGCTTTCATCATTAACCCGTAAGTCTTCAGCACAGGAATGAATGTTCTCCAAAAGAAACAATCGTGCAGTTATGCAAACATTAATTGCTGTGCGTTGCACTACTTCGACAGATGGCAGATGCGCAGATTCAGAAACCATCTGCTGAATGTTTTTCTTTTAGTGCATGCGGGCATCCAGTTTAGCGCCAAACTTTTAAGTGAAAACATGATCTATCAGCACCGCCACGGAAATAATCTGTGAAAGTCATTTTCTTGCCAAAGCACAGATTTATCAGGGCAAGGGAACTGCCTCAGGATTAAATGGTAAACGCAGACACGTTTTTAATAATATGGAAATTACAGTTCGAAAGGGATTGATTTTTTTAGCGACGTTCCAAAGTTGAATTAGCTGCTGTCTGAAGTTGTCCATGAGGAGATCCAACAACAAGAAAAATAAGACAAAAATTATGTGTTTATTGTCATGTTTAATAATGTTATTGCCTTTTCCTTTATACCAATTTTCATGTGAATACAGCTACATAGCAATTTTTCAAGGGATACATAACAACAGAACATGCATACTCACAAACAGTGAGACAAATTTTATTATCCATGATGTTACATTATCCATGAGACAGCCATAATCTCTTTTTATAGAAAAATAGGAAATAGCAGATTGTTATTAATTATGGTTTAAAAATGTGAATATTCATAAACAATATAATGACAATAAAATACGTATAATAATAATAACAATAATGTTTTAGATATTAAACAATAATCATAAAACTTCCAAAAGTTTTCACTACCTTTCCAAAAGTGTTCAGTGACTAATTACAGAAGTCTGAGTACAAGATGACTAAGTGCATTACAGAAAATATCCTCCAAAGAGCCATTAGGCTTTTCTAAACCGCGTTTATATTAAAACACATGCTGTACAGGCATCTGTGTGTGTCTTTGTGTTTCGGAAAAGGGATGATTCATTGTTTAATCCTTACCATAATCATAATTATAATCACATTTTGTCATGTGCATCGCCTGCAGTAGGGCTGCTGGAGTTGAACTGAAATTAATTTCAATGAACTTAACTTTTCGAATGAACTGAAAAGGACACAGAAAGAGATTAAGCAGCAAGGAAAATCAGCGACAGCATAAACATCGCAGTGCCGATTGATGATGCGTTTACGCCGTTCTCCTGCACTGTGGCAGAGGCTCAGCTGGCAGACTGCAGGAGTGAAAGGGCGTGGCGGTTTGGCCGCACGTTTTTTTTTTCTTCACGTGTCCAGAATTCGATAAGAGGAGCTTTCAGCAGTGGGGCTTTTAACACCGCTTCCGAAGTACAGCATTTTTAAAAATATATATATTAAACGTTATTTCTACAGTGTATTATGTTGTAATTTCGCAGCTAACTGTAGTTGTAATGCCCATTGTTTGTAAAGAGTTGTGATCAACATTCCGCCAAACATTGGTAAATAAGGTTAGCGTCCGATCTGTAGGAGAGCATTTCAAGTGTCAAAAAAGTGAGTGTGGGAAGGAAGTGGGCTGTGGGGAAATTAGAGAATTGTGAGAAAAATGTAAACTAACCGGATAGAAAAGTAAAGATATTGTAAAAAAGTTATCCATTGTTCAAGGAAGGGCCGTTATAGTCATTTGCAAATATGTCATTCAAAGTGATGGTGAAATCATTATTTACATATTATATATGTAAAATACAACACAGGCAGCCCTAAGACTAAAATTGTTGACAGGAAGCTCATCACTGATACGTTGATTAAAAAAAAGGAATACATCAATAAAACAATATGTAACTTCTTGTGATCAGGCGCAACTTTTTTTTTGAATAATTAAATTTTTTCTTCTTGTGAATGATTTCAGGGGACCAGTGGAATGAAAGGAGAGAAGGGAGAAAGGGTGAGTAACGAACTGTTGTACTGGTAAATAAACTGCTGTGACACGGTTCTGTCACTGGGACTAATGCTCCTGTGCATTGCTTTCCAGGGAGACTTTGCATCTCAGACCTTGATGCGGTCCATAGCCAGACAAGTCTGTGAGCAGCTGGTCAATGGTGAGCGAACACACCAAACCTTTCATTGGGGCGTGTCACTGGAAAACACAAATATCGTCACAACTTTGGTGGCCATGACCACCCTACAACTATTTTTGGAATAATCTGTATTATCAGTGGAAAACTGATCATGGAAAACTGATTAATCAAGCAAGTCATTTGTAATCCCATTTTAATTGGACAATACTACTGCCAATCAATACATGAGCACTGTGATTGGAGTACAGATCTGTCACCCCCTCTGTGCTGTTTACTGTCATTCTTAAGATCACACACACACACACACATTAGTGACACACCGTTTGTGTGGTCATCTCGCTGTCTCTCAGCCTTGTCATCAAGCAAACAAAAACTCATTGCCAGCTATTATTATAATTTTATTTCAATGTTCCTGTATATCTTGCCATATCTAATACCTTACTATATCTCAAAGAATAGTACTGTGTTTTGAGTTGTCTTTGAGGTTTTGAGGTTGAATGTGGTGTCCTCACACACATGCCGTGTCTTTCAACCAAAGTGGTAAGCAAGCAAGCAAACAAGCAATTTATGTAGCCACCGAGCAAGTGTACCTACAGGTAACTGCCAGAATAAATAAACACTTAAACATACATGAGTGATCACCTTCATCCTATGGTGAAGTATTTCTATCCTGATGGGAGTGGTCTCTTCCAGGATGACAATGCCCCCATCCACAGGACACTAGTGGTCACTGAATGGTTTGATGACCATGAAAATGATGTAAACCACATGCCAAGACCTTCTCAGTCACCAGATCTCAACCCAATTGAACACTTATGGGAGATTCTGGAGCCTGAGAGAGCATTTTCCACCACCATCAACAAGACACCAAATGAAGGAATTTCTCATGGATGAATGGGAAAAAGTGTTGCAGTAGTGTTCCAGACACTAGTAGAATTTATGCCAAGGTGCAATGAAGCTGTTCTGGCGGCTTGTGGTGGCCCAAGGCCCTATTAAGACACTATGTTGGTGTTTCCTTTTTTTGGCAGTTACATGTGGCTTAATGTCTCCTCAAGGGAGAGGCCACTAGAGATCGGTGGGAGAGGAAGCAGGGAAGTTAAATTGAGACGCTGCTGGCCAAATCGTATTATTTGTCAGGTGAACAATTTTTAAGGAGCGTATTGTCTTTGTTTATGAAACATTTTATTTACTATTTTAGTTTGTGCTGTTATGAGGTGAACGCATTTCATTTAGCCAGCTAACGTGGTTTTGCGGAACATTTTATAACAAGTCGCGAAAATGTCATTATTTTTCATAACCATACATGTTTTCATTTAATTGTTTTACAATACTGTGTTTGCATAATAGTTCCATTCATAGTATATTCACACATGTACAAAATACATACATATCACATGCACATGCACATCAAGTACATACACACATACACAAAAATATACAAACATAAAATTTCATATGTATGAATACACTTAGGAGACACATACAGTAGACACACACACAGTGCTGCTTAAGGAGATTGGTCATCCTTGCTGTATCAGACACCATCACCTGTAATCTAGATAGACGATTGCTAATTTTGTTTTCATCACAATTGTATTTCAGGTCAAATGAGCAGGATCGATATGATGTTGAACCAAATCCCCAACGGCTACCGCAGCAACAGCCCCGGTCCGTCAGGCCCCCCTGGCCCGCCCGGCAACGAGGGTTCCCGCGGAGAGCCAGGACAAACGGGTCGAAACGGTTTCCCTGGAAACCCGGGCTTACCAGGACAGCAGGGAGAAATGGGTACGTTCATCCCGCACAACCCTGTGCAAAGGGTCCTTCCAGAATGACAGTAAAAAGACACAAAGCTGAAAAAAATAAAATAATAATAATAATATGTTTATTTATATAGTGCTTTATGACAGGGACAAGTGCCGGCTGATTATCCTTGTTAATTAACTTGCTTTGCTAACTAAACAGGGCCTGCTGGAGAGAAGGGGGAGAGAGGTACCCCAGGAATCGGAACACGGGGACAGCGAGGTCAAAGCGGACCACCTGGTGAGTGTTGCAACGTCACCCCAAAAACACGCTCACCGCCCCCAAAAACAATGCATTTCACAGCTCCAGAGTCTGAGACTTAAAACAGCTCAGGAACACCGTTACTCAGAACTCAAGTCCAGTAAATCTTTTGTGGTATCGCTGAAGTGCCGGTGATTTCTGGGCTCTGGAGTCTGGAGGCGAAGCCTCTCTTTGGGAGCTTAATCATCCCGGATTGACCACACCAGCACAGACGGGAGGCCAAGCTGTTCTGTGTCTAGAGGGGCCTGAGTTTACCAGTACAGACAGCAATAGCCGTGCTTAATAAATTGTTACACCAGCAGTCAGAAAGCATTTCCCAGCCAAACGCTCCCCTGTACTGTGGACTTATTAAGGGCGTGCACAAGACTTACGGGAGCTGTTGTTAGTCTGTCTGGATAAACTTGGCTAGACACAACCAAGTGAAGTGATGTAGGAGGCCATGATATTGCAATTTGCTGAAAGATTAAGATGTGATATGAGCCTCACAGAATGGCCCAAAACCATTTTTTTTTAAAGGCTATTGTAATTCATAGAACCTGAGTACAGAAATCAAAGAAAAATAATAAGTGAACGATTTTAGTGAACCTGATTGAAGTTGATGGATTGCTGACTGGTACCTTGGTAATTTACCATTGTTTCTTGGTCAATTTCCTTTCTAAAAGATGAAGTTTTCATGGTTTCAAACACACGCACTCTGGAGAAGGTCCCTGGACAGCCAGTGCCTTTTCACTAAAAGTGCTTTCATTTTCATTTCATTTTTTTGTGATTTTTTCAATGATTGGCAATGGTTTGTTAATCATCAATACATTAGCCTTGCTCTGAGCGAAAGACACCATGTAAAAAGGAAGCAATATTTTATTTGTTCTGAGTGCTTTTGAACAGACCTCAGCATGTCAAAATTTTACATATGAACAACTCAAATGAGAAAGTGAATAATCCACAGAGTGACGGCCTTAACTGATGGACACGCTCACTGTTTCAAGTGTAGCATTTGTCAGAGCAAGATCCCTGTGGTTTGGTGGCCTCTCTGCTCACCACTTAGCGAATTCGCACGTTTAACCCCTTAAGGTGACGGGTTTAAATTTCATCATTTGCAGCCTGGCCCAAAAACAGCATGACCTCACCCGCCCCGGGGCTTCTGGGTAGCAGAGCTGAAACGTCCGGTTTAATTGCGATTGCAACACGCTCGTCTAAATGAGGCCTTCCTGTGGGCCCTGGGGGGGGTCACACAGGAGTGGAAATATCATACAGTTCATTCAGAGACTGCCAAGTCTGATCGAGTGCAGAGACGGAGAAGCAAGAATTTCCTACACGCTGGGGAGGCTAACGACGATGAGTCATTGCCCCGATCGGCCAATCAGATTGTTGTACAAATGAGCCTTGCTCCGGTGGTGGCTTCATTGACAACACATGTGCTGACTTGAGGGAGAGAGAGGGAGAGAGAGAGAGAGAGAGTGAAAGAGAAAGAGAAAGAGAAAGAAGGGGAAAATTCCACTCTAGCTTTTCACCGTCTAGACAGTCTGGGGCAGGGGGTAACTCTGCCGCGCGCTCTCTTTTTTTAATTGAGCAGTCTAAATATTTAAATTACAGTGGTGCAAACCAATTTTCCCCTGTGATTTCCATTTGAAATTGGAGGATGATGTCATGATGGTTCTGGGTAGCCACTGTTATTTGTTATTTATTTAATTTTGCTGAAATAACCCCCTCCCCGTCCTCCCCATCCCCGTCCTCCACAGGCACACCAGGCGAGTCCCGAACTGGCCCACCAGGACCCACCGGCTCCCCTGGGCCTCGGGGGCCACCTGGTCGCCACGGTACCTCAGGGGTGCGGGGCCCACCTGGTCCCCCTGGCTACTGTGACTCCTCCCAGTGTGTCGGCATTCCTTACAACGGAGGAGGATTCCCAGGTAGGAGCCTGCGCTCGTGATCGCATGTGACCCAGTGTGTGTGTCATGCAAAACTCTCCTGTGTCCATTTTGTTTTCTTGCCCACCTCTGTGAAAGGTACATTTTGGACACAATAGGTTTTTGCACGACACAGACAATAAGTAATAAGAAAAAACTGTCATTATATTAACATTTATAGGAAAATATATTGCCCTACATAGGAAAATATATTTTCCTATCTAGGGCAGTGCTGCTCTGATTAACAGTAACTTTTGATGTGTAAAGTTCTGTTAGTTATTGCACATCATTGCTTATTTTGAGAAAGAAAACTATAATAATAACCCATCCCCCAATAGAAAACTAACATAGTTTTAACTAACTAAACTGGCATAGTTCAATAGTTCATTAATTTTCTAATTTGGCTGTGCTTCTTTTTGATATCCTGACCAAAAAAAAGCACAAAAAAAACTGTTTCCTGTTTCTGAGATATTTGCTTGTGGGCCCGCACAGGATAAGCACCATGGATATGATTACTCAACATTGCTGACCGTCACATAAGATGGAGGAGACTGGCACTAACAACACTTTACAGCTGCTAGACAAGCAACAGCGATGGCAACGTAGTGGCCTGTGTTTGCATCTTGAACCCGAACGGCGAACAGAACGAGAGCGAGAGTGGGGGAGAGAAGAGAGAGAGAGAGAGAGAGAGAGAGAGAGAGTGGGCAAAATGGCTTCTGTTGGCGAGGGAGCATGTAAAACTACTAACAAGGTGGATTTGTAAACCTAAAAACCCCCCCAACAACCAAGAACGTTAACATGGGATTGTAGAGGTGATATCTGTAAATAAAACTAATTGTGCCTTGTAAATGATTCCTGAAATCACATCCACTAAAATCGGTTTTAACATCCAGCTGATGAGCTTGTGCCCTTATAACCTGCCGCTTTCTGACTGCCAGCGTAACCCCTTCTTCCGACGCATTAAAAGTGTTTGTATTGCCTCTGCTCTGGTCCACGTCAAAGCATGCGCCGTTTGTACAGGTAAACGAGAAGTTTTCTTTGTTCTGTGTTTTTTTTTCCTCCTTCTGTTACGTTTGTTAATTTCTAAAAGGTTGTTTGCTGGGTTAAATGTGTTCCTCTGGTACCTCAATATGTTATGAGGACTAGCACCAAATATCGCAAATGTATAGAAAGCCTGGTGTCAGAATTCTTACTTGATTTAAGAAGAAAAAAATGTATTATGTTGTCGAGGAGTAGAGGAACCTACAGTATTGCATCAAACACAACTAGACTATTATACACAAAGAGTACATTTTATTGTTAAGCTTTCCTTTTTTTTGTCAAAATATGGCAAGTAATTGTACCTGAGAAATGTATTAAATACATACATGTTTTTTTAGTGTTATAACGAAAGAAAAAAAAAGTGTACAATGAGTGTACAATTATGTGTAGTATCCCACTACGTCCACTAGGAGCAGAGGACAGTTAAGGAAACAGTTAAACAGACTAAGCTAACGACACCTCTGACACGTTCAAAGTTGTTTGCATTGAGGGTTCATGTGTGCCTTATTGGGAAATTCAAGCTTGTAGGTGGTAAAATAAGAATGTCAGCGGAAAAGTACAGGTGCTCTTTGTGAATGCCAAGTCGCTGACTCCAGACTGAATCCCTGTTCAATTGGCCAAAATGATATTTCCAACCAGACCCTTACCAGCCCGGGCCAGACCCCCATGTAGTCCCCATACCTGAGGAGCAGCCTGAAGACTATGAGACAGAAATACAATCGCCCGGTTATTCACGAAACCAACGCGGTAAGAGGTCGCTATGAAGACCGGACCCTGAAACCATAGCAATGTAAAAAAAATAAAAGCTATTTTTTGTGCCATTCCTTTGAAACTATTACAATTGACATTTGCTGTTTTTGCATATGCTTGAACTAAGGGAAATTACCACACATACATACACACACACAAACGCATGCAATGTCAGGATTTTGATACCCATCATTGTACATGTCCTCAAACACACAAGAAATTTGCTGGAATTTAAGTTGGAAAGGTGCAAAAAAAAGTGTAATTTCTTGAAAACCTGTTTCCAGTTTACCATCTGTTCCCTTAAGTGTCTTTGCTTGTAATATAACTGCAAAAAAGTGTTTATCAATGTCCAATGTTTAAACCACTTGTGTAAAAAAAAAGAAGAAGAAAATCTGCATTCAAACATTCATGGAGAAAAGCCAACGTTTGTTGTAGCACGGTGGTATTCAACAATAAATGGCAATCTGTGTTCATCGCAGTTCATCAAAAGTGTCTTCATGTAAAGATGTATGTTGTTGTATTGCCATTATGTGTGTCTTGCTGTCTTTTTCATTGTTAGGGGATCTAGACCTGAATTTATCTGCAGTACTCCAAACTCCATCCAGTAGCTAAATATGGCTTTTTTTTTATTTTAGACTAAATATTTATCTGTTTTATTATACCAACTCACAGCTGATTTTACCAAAGGTGGAATCTCATGTCTGTGTTGTATATTTAGTAAGGATTTTTACAAATCAGAATATAGTTTTTTTTCCATCGATATCTCATGCAGTTGGAATTTGTTCGCAAGACTATGGACATAGAATTGCTGTTCTCATGTTTTAACTGCAGATTGTGAATTTCTCGGCCTTATTTTCTTATTTATTTCTGAAGCAGAAGAGGCATTTTTCAATAAAACTACTGAAAATGTATCATTTGTGTCGATCTCGCTTCTCTGATATGGTCAAAATGGGATTTGCAGGAACATGGCATTTAGGCTAGACGCACAGTGGAGCAAAACAATGATACAAGTAAAAATGTCCTCACAAAAACCAGCCTCTGAACAGAACAGGGGGGTATCAAGCAAATTCACATATTTATTAAAGATTACTAGTGACAAAAAACACGAGGTTTCATTCACAAAAGTTCACAACCAGCAATGGTTAACACACACACACACACACACACACACTTTTTGTTCTCGGCAACTGATCCAAGGCCCTAATATTGGGCTACAATTCTGGGTAATGAACAGCATTATCATACTGGAAAATCTGACTAATACTGTTTCTCCTACTGAAAACTTTTTGGAATTGTTGCGTGTGGACGGAAAGCGCGTCCAGGCGGTGATTTATTTCGTGTGAAGCCGCTGAAAGTAGGAGGATTTCTCTCCGGACGGGATGCCAGGCAGCGGCTACAGCAGATACAGTCGCCCCATCCATCTTCCTCAATTCTGGAGGCTATGCTGAGCCGCAGTGTGTAAAGTTTACGAAGGCCTGGCTGTGGATTGGATTCAGTTTTCCCTCTCATAATACACACATCAGAGGGACCATCTTTAAAAGGAAAGTGACAAGTGAAGTGAACAGCAAGACTTAACAGCACTTCACTTTTTCATCACTAGTGTGGGAGTGAGTCATGGGGCTCATTAGTCAGCCAGCGGTTGTCACTCCAAGCGGAGAGTGAAGTTGCGAGCGCATAATCGTTTTGCTGAAACACGTCTCCTCCGAAACGTTTTCGCTTTTGTATTTGCACAAGCTAGTCTCGACATGCACTTGCTTTCATCTTAAAAACATCTCCTTGAACACCAGTCATGGTGACCAATATTGAGAAATAAATAGCCAATGCCTTTTTTATGGAAAGAGTGAAAATACAATACTGATAGTGAATAGAAAAAGGCCTTCAGCATTGGTGCTGTAATCCAAGACCGATGCGTATGCACTGTACCGTAGCAAAATAATTCCCTCGATTCCGTTATGTTGCTCCGCCACCAGTCACCACACGCTTTTGCTTTAAAAACCGTTCTGAGTGAAAAGGACTGCTTCAATTCAAAGACGACTATTCGCAATCCTAAAACTAAAGTCTAGAGACGCAGCATTCCATAGCAATCAACAATGTCTTCTGCACCCGATCAGATTAAAGCACCCTCCAAACTCCATCCAGTAGCTAAATATGGCTTTTCTTATTTTAAGAATAAATATTTATGTTTTATGCCGACTCACAGCTGATTTTACCATATATTTCAGAAGGATATTGTTTGTTTTTTTAATCAATACCTCATGCAGTAGGATCTGTTGCCAGGCAGATTTTTCACTTCTACGCCCGCCTCGATATAATTTCTGATTTGTCATTTACAATGTTCTTTACCAGGCCTTATGATATTTCCACTAAAATCTAACCTTGGAAAATGAACACTAAGCCATATTCAATGGACTAGATATTCCATACATGCATCTACAGCCTTCATCACTTCACACCAGGAGCGGTGCGAGGGGGTGGCTTAATGGGCTTAAGCCCTGAACGTTTTTAGAAAAGCCCCGGATCTTTTTTTAAATATAATCACACGATGTGTTACATTTTCCGTCTCTAGTCTTTCTTCTGACTCTGTAATCAGAATCGTAATGTAATTAATGTCAGGAACAAAGTACCACGATAAACCACTGGACACCACAGTCCCGCGTCGCGTATCACTTGTCTCTGTCCGTGGGCTAGGCCCTGAATGTCTTCAGCCCCTAGCACCTCCCCTGCTTCACACTACTCTACTTTCATTTCTCTATCCCATCCACAGATGAATGTCGGCCTTCCATTTAACTTCCTGCTAGAAGGAATGTAACGGCTTGAGCAAAACATAACAGGTCAAGACTAATGGTACAGCTTTGATCTTTCACCATCGGGCGAACTGAATGACTACTGTTTGTAGAATAATCTGGAGTAATGAAGAAACAAGTAACCAGGCAATTACGGCAGCAATCTAAGCGTCCACTCCTGTCGCCACGTCAAACTCCTAATTACTGCCTTTTAACCCCAGATATTTTCCTCATGAATCATATGCTCAATGGACTAAAATGTAATTGCTAGGTACACATGTTGATTTGAGGAATGCAATTATCTGCAATTAAATAAATTTGACAAACAATTCTAATCTAAATTCCATTAACTGGAGGAATGTGGGTATTTTAACCGTTAAAGCACACTTTGAATGTAATAACACAGAGGAAGAATGAGAGCACGACACGTTTGGTATCCATCACTTCTCCATCTGCGTGTTCTCCTGGAAACGTCCACCGCAGGTCAACAGCAACAAAGTGAGCATGACTTAACGGTTCGTGAGAAAAGCTAGCAGCAGTGAGCAGGACTTGAGGTTAATTAGCAAATAAGGTACAGATTAATTTAATTGGGATTTCTTGTCAATGATCAACACAAAATACTAAAGGTTCTTCTACTAAAGAAAAGGTTCTTCAAAAGCACCAATCAGGGGAAGGATATAAATATTTCAAAGACTTTAAATATCCCCTGGAGCACCGTTAAATCCATCATAAAGAAATGGAGAGAAAATGGCACAAATGTGAATTTGCGTAGAACGGGCTATCCTCCAAAACTGAGCATCCGTGTGAGGTGGGCACTTGTTAGGAAGGTCTATGGCAACTCTGATGGAGTTAAAATCTTCCATGGCAGAGATGGGAGAAACTGTCCATGGGATAACAATAGCCCGGGCACGTCACAAATGTGCACTTTATGTGAGGGTGGCGAAAAGAAAACCATTGTTGAAGAAAACTCCCATGAAATCTTGTGTAGAGATTGCCAGAAAGCATGTGAGAGACTCTCAAACTAAGTGGAGAACAATTCTATGGTCTGATGAAACCAAGATTGAATTTTTGGCATCAACGTTAGGCTCTATGTTTAGTGCGAGCCTAACACTGCGCATCATCCCAAGAACGCTATCCCTACCGTGAAAAAAACCGGCGGGAGGCTAATGCTATGGCAATGCTTCCCTGCTTCAGGGCTCTGGAGAACTTCCACCAATTGAAATAGTGAACATGTGTTACTGAAATGCATATATTTTAAAGTACTTTCATTTCTGTTGAACTTTATCCACCATATACAGGGGGAGATGTTAATCAGGATCAGGAATGGGGAGCTGCGTTGGAAAAAACTCATCTTAGAGACCCTGATAACTGCCGGCAGTGAATCACACTGGACAGGGCATGTGACCCCTCCCCACCCCCCCCCCGGGCTGTACTGAGAAGGTTTACTATGACCTGCCAGCCCCAAAACCATTTGCACATTTCCAAAAAAACCACCCTCCATCCAAAATCCATAAAACGGGTTATTACAAACACCATTTGTGTGGACTTACTTAAAATTACAGACTTTAAATTTTATGTTGGAATTTCATCTGATATCCCCCTCTTTAAGACCACTAAAGGGCCTGCAGGTAGGCACTTATGACCAGTTGATGCATTAGCACAGACCAATGCAGAGACGCTGTGAGCAGCGTACTTAATTCCCAGGATCAGGTTCCATTGCTTTTTACCAGGAGGTTACTGTTTTGAATAAATAATCAATATTATCTTTTTACAATCTAGAATATTTTGACGCCACATATTGCGGCACACTGTTTGTAATGGTGCTGTGAAGGCCAATAAATATGATCTTGCTTGTTGAGAGTTTCGAGGTGCTGCACTTATTAAAACCGTAGACTTTCTTCCAGCCAATAGTGACCTCATGGAAGCCAATGGAAGCAACAGGCAGATTCTGGCAGTCGTAGGTGTCTGCGCAGCATATGATGCATTTCCGAAAACAGGCATACATTTCACCGTGACTGATTTAAGAGGTTTGCCGCAATGATGGCGTAAAAAGATGTTTTGTGATATCACTCCCCCCCCCTTCAAATACTCCATAGTTGAACATGAGACCAAATGACTGCAGGGTGCCAGGTTGTATCTAGGGTTAGCCTGAAGAGAGGACAGGCTGCCAAAACAGTAGAGTAATGGAAACCGCAGGTGAGGACAATGGGCAAACAAATAGGAAGATCTGTACAAGATACATCCAATCAAGAGTTTCTCTATTTAAAAAAAGGGTCTTAAGAAAACATTATACATTCTGTAACTTGTTCCTTAAAATTCTTAGGAAAAAGGTTTGTAAATGAAAACGATCTCCTCATTATTTTAGAGAAAAACATTCAGGTTTGTTGTGATTTATGCTCCATTCGTCACATTTAAATTATTATAATATATGTGTATATTGTAATAATATACAAAATGTAATACAGTACAAAAATAATAAACTCTTTTGGGGTACTCTATAGTTCTAATTGTACTTGCATTTTGACATGACTACAAGAGATATGGTCTCTCATTCTAACACTAATATATAATGCTACTACAGTTTGCACATTTTGGCCATCGATCAACCTGCCATTAACCAGTCAGTCAATCAATCATTTAATCGATAAAACTCATTTTAGTGTCTTTCACAACAGCATCATCTAAGCGTGCTGTATAAAACCAGCTCAAAATAAGCTATATTATATGTAACGTAATAAAGATCGCGTCTGAAATCACTGTTTAAAAATGTCAAGAAATGTCAAGAAAGCATTTTCCCATCAGGAAATGCTTCCACTACTCCCTGCATATAATGAATTTGAGAAAATCGCCCCTTTGCACGGAATTCATAGTGTACATCTGGCTTGCCCCTACCCCCTGGCAGGTGTGCAGTTACGACCCCTTCATGACCTTGGTGAGAGTCACGTCTGCTTGGTGCACCCCTCCATCAGGTTTGGGTGGGTGTCGAGTATGGCTGGGGGCTGACTCTTGTTTTCTCCACCCCTGGTGCCCAGTAAACCTGGTGGGAGGACATGGAGTGCAATGTCTTACTCGTGCTGCTGAAAAAAAAAATCACATTTCTCTGGCAGATATCACTATAGTGAAAAAGTATAATATACTGTATGTGAAATACCAAGAACATAGAACAGTGTTTTTTGTCAGTGGAGTTGAAGGTGGGTTTGATGAATGGCACGTCTGATTGAAATTGAGATCTGTATTCAATCAACATTTATCTTTCATTTTGCCTGTGTTATGTTTGCGTTATGGTTTTCTTGACAAACTTTGACGAGTTAATCTTCTTGATTGCTTAACTGTCCTTAATTTCACCAAACTCTGTTGGTGAAAATAAACTTGAACACTCACATTTAATTGCGAGTCAAAATTAAGGACATTTGTTCGAAACAAATCCAGGCCTGTATGTAAGAAAACTTTACTATCCCTACGGGGATAAATTTGTCTCGGAGCATTACACATCAAATGGTAGAACATGAAAAGCCAAACGTGACCATAAATCCACGTGTCCATAAAATGTTTCAAAGGTTAAACATGTGGGAGCTCAAACCTTGCGCTGGATGAATTTTCTTCCTGCTCTGTGTCTTTTGTGATGCCCGCTGCCGATGCTTGCAGCACATTGCTTCGCCGGTCGCCTCGGACTGCAGAACGTCATCTGCTTTTATTTTAGTGATTAGCGTTCGAGATGGAACATCTGCCACATGCTCTGGTTATGACAAATCAAGACTGGCTCCAACTCTCTCATGTAATTGTCTCTAAAGTCTTTTTATTGACAAATAAATTACTGAATTACACGGTTCAGCAATATAATTCTGTCTCGGCGTACACTTCTAATATACAGCAAAGCTCGCGTTGGCTCGGTGCTTAGCCAGCGCTATGACAATGCATCGGTTTTCAGCGCTGAGTCTGAGACGCTCAAGTGAGCTTCGGTTGGGAAGTTAAATAATTATGCAATTTTCCTATGGTCTCATGTCTTCAATTACAGCCGAAAACATGTTTTGAGCATCAAGTGTAATTTTGTCAAAGCGAGATGAATTATCCGCATGAGGGACGTTTGTTCTTTTGTTCGAGGACAGGCTTGCAAATCATCACTGGATGTCATCTCTGTTGATTTTGTGATGCTATATCAATTTGCACTGATGAGAGATGTCCCCACTTATTATGGAAGAATGGCTTCACCAAACACTTTTTCAAGAAACGCTTCAAAGAAAAAAACGTGTTGAAACTGATACAGGGGTTGACACGTCACATGACCATGTCAAAAGCCCTGCCCCCTGACCTCTTCACTTGCACAGAGGCACTGATGTAGTGGCAGTGATTCCTATGACACATCCAAACGGCCGTACACTGCAACTGTGACGCTCCACTCTTAGAAATATCGCCACGGACATAAATATTTCTGGCTGGGTTTGAGCGTCGGTGGGTATTACCATGGAATCACAAATCAAGTGGGTTATGTGGGAGTGGCTTTGAAGTGCTGGGATGTTTATTGTCAGGACAGTGCTGAGCCAGCGGTTGCAAATTTATCAGTGCCAGGACCGTCTGTAACCGAAATCTTTTCCCATGACCTCTTCAGTCCGGTCTTTCCAGCAGTAAAACACCGCTGGAGCAGACCCTGTGGAAGCAACAATCAATATCAACGTCCACAATTTCCCTTGGTGGTGAGCGGGTTTTTCTTTTCCATCCATACTACGATCCCCACAATCACCCAGTTCAGATGATCTGTAGAACCTAAAGCATTCAATAAATACTCAAGCCTGCGGTCTGGAGTTTTACTGAAAGCTGACAGGACATTTGGGATGAGGGATGACCTATTATTAATTTGAGCTATTTAATTATTTGGCGAAGGCCATTATCCAAGGCAACTTTAGCGGACTAGAAATTCCAGCTTAGAGGATCAGACAAGGAAAAATGCAGTACAACCCACATCAGCCCACAACTGCCCGAAAAGCAACATGGAGCCATTTTGTAATGATTGCATGAAAAACCAAATCCCCAGGCACAACTCAAATATCAATAACCATGGTAACTAGTTAGAATACAACTAAATTATGCCAACTATTAACACCCAGAACAACCTTTCAGACAACACCTACTTAGATATTAACTGTAACTTTACTGTAAAATGTTGACCTACCTGGTTACTTTTCATCATTTATAAATCGGCCTCATAAGGGACATTTACTTGGTTATACCCAACCAAACACTTTCCCTGCAGCTGCAGGCTATTTTCAATTACTTATTGGCATATCCCACACAAATTTCTAATTAATTTCAAGCTCAAATGAGACAAAGCATAAATGTTAAATAGCTACTTGTATATAACAGCCCAGGGTACCCTTTTAGTGCCAAAATAAATCTTTGGAAATATCTAACATATTAAAGGCTATCTCCATGTTCATTACCAATATTAAAATAGACACATTCAATTATTTAAAATGTAGTCTTATGAGATTGATAACGTTTTAAAGAGGGTTCAGAATGTCCTGTTCAGAATTACACTGTATGCTCGCAAAACAAGGAGAGGTTGTCTTTTTGTATTTTTTGCTAGTTGACCTTTGACCTATGACACTGTAAACAGAGAGACATTTATCATGTAGACTTGGATCTTGTTGGTCCTGACCAAAACATCAGTTGCTTCAAGGCACCAGGTTTGATGCAGGAGTTACTTGCTTGTTTCAACAAAGACTGGGAAAAGGACCCAGAGAAGAAAACGATATGTACACCAACGTCAGAGCATACATGTGGAAACCTTTTTTAACGTCGGAAAAAATGTTAATGGCAACTGCGTTTTCATAATCTTAAATGTTGCCAGTTGGCAATTTTTATAGAGCCATATAAGGCTGTTTAATACACACAGGTTTAGAAATATCAGGTTAAACCCTTTTTTTCTATGTATGTATTTGGCAATTATATCGATTTTTCACAAATGTGCATATATGGGTTATACTAATGACATGCAATTATTCTGTGATTGCTGTATTAAAATTAATTTGCATTGTTTGCCGGTCAGAGGAAATCAATGCCTCTTTGTATCATTTGTAGAATTGCCATAATGGCAGTTTAGCTTGTCGTGGAAATTGCTTTTCTGTGATGGATGAGTTGGCTGGAGTTTACTTCCATGGCCCAAGTTACAGATTTATTATCTTGCGATAAGAATACAGGGGGAAGTCATATTTTCCAAATCAGAGTTCATTCTTTCTTTAACTAGTTAGTTCTTTTTGGGGATAATCAGGAGTTCTTATTTTAACAAGATGCATGCTGTTCTTTGGGCAAATAGTAATTTGTCTTAATGTGTCTTGCATATGCAATTTCCTTAAAGATAAGGAAAAAAATACTATGTTTAGAATATAAATTCATCCTTCTGCAAAGTGAGAGGAAAACGATCAGTCTTGTTCCTTCTTAAACGTTGCTTTGCGTGCAGTACAGTGTGCCGAGGGTGCCCTCATGGATACAACACACTACCAATGCATGCTATGCATAATTAATTTAATGGCCGAACGAATCATTTGTTTCCGTGACATTTGCATGGGATATGTGAACAGATCCTACGTTTGATAGTTATTTCCATGGATGATTTTGTTCATTATAGCGTGAGCGAGACATTGGACATCTCCTCCACCCATGTTTACTTGCCACCAGAAGTGGACAAAACAGGAGTTAGCGCCCAGCCGTATAGTCATTGTCCATGCAATGGCAGCATAATAAGAGAACAAAATAAGAAACTCAAATGTAATTGTAAGTAAAAGTTAAGGACACATTTTGATCTTGAATCCATTAATTCCAGTCATGGATTCAGTGCTCTGTAATGTGCACTATGCTATAATATGGCAGCAGTGTAGTGTAATGGTTAGGGAACTGGACTTGTAACTCAGAGGTTGCTGGTTCAATTCCCAGATGGGGCACTGCCATTGTACCCTTGAGCAAGGTACTTAACCTGAATTGCTTCAGTAGAATATCCAGCTGTATAAATGGATTGTATGTAAAAGAAATGTAAAATTTTAAACATAATTTTTGTGGCTACAAAAGTGTGTCTTTGGAGTTTAAAATCGCTGTCTGGAGCCTTCGGACTGCAGAGGGTTAAATGTTGGTCACATGGGGGATCAATAATCCGCTATCCTACCTTCAGAGTTTGTGATGTGTTCTGTTTGTGGAAATAAAGCATTGCACTGTTGTGGGAGAATTGCAGGGAAAGGGCTGGAAAATCATTACCACATTTTTCCTTTTGATTCTATGGCCATTTACATGCCTTTTCCAGACTTTTCGTGAGCTTCCATTCCTGTTCTTCTGTGTGCGTATGTGTGTGTGTGTGTGTGTGTGTGTGTGTGTGTGTGTGTGTGTGTGTGTTAGATAGAGTCTGTGTGTATGTACAGGTGTGTGAACAAAAAAATGGAAACACCAATGTAAAGTCAATTCATAGGGTGTTGGGTAATCCTGGGTACGCACTGTGGCATTCCAGCATCTGGAATTCTGCAGGGGAATATGACATCAGTCTTCCATGAGAAAGTCAATCAACTTATGCTTAGGTGATGGATACGATTGAAGGCTTATGCTATGTCTTAGGCTGTGTTACAGAATATCCTAGAAACACTAAATTGGTTTCAAATCTGGTAACTGAGAAGGCCATAACATATGGATAACATCAGTGCCATGCTCCTCAAACCATTGTACCACACTGAATAACGATTGACATCGTCCTTGCTTGCTAAGTGTATGAGTGCCCCCAAATCATGGCAGGAAAATGATACCCGCACCATTAACCCCTTCCTGTCAAGGTCTGAAGTGGTTAGGCCTCCCGGGTGGTGTAGCGGTAAGAGCATCTGGCTGGGATGCAAGCTGCCCACTGCAGCCGTGGTTCGACACCTAGACTGCGTCAGTCCGGCCCTGACCGGGAGTGCTGCAAAAGGTGGCAATTGGCTGGCCGCCCCAGAGGGGGGTGGGAGGGACAGCCGTCACAAGCTTGTCGAGGAGCGGTAAGGCGACCTGGTAAACATAGTTGGGCGAGTCCAGTCTGGAAGGAGGCGGATCGTTGCCTCTAGGTATTAGCTTGTTCCGTGGGGGTGGTGAGTTCATGGGGGAGGGTAAATCGAAAGAAATAGAGGAAATAATTTGCCACTAAAATCTGAAACAATTTGTTTTTTAAATGGCTAGTTCCACCTGTTTTTTCACTACTACTACACCAGGCTTAATATCTCTAAAAGTACACATCGGTTGAGGGCTTGATGTGAAGTAGACAGTTGATGAATCAAGTGTCAGCATCTACAAATGTATCACCTATGAGACTCATGATGCACTTTATAAGTACATATTTTATAATATAGAATATGTCCTTATAAAGTGAAATAAATGCAACATGATTGACATCCTATTTAAAAGATGATATTTCCCTCTAAATCCATAGCAGGTTTTAAATAAATAATTGTTGTGTTTGCTAACCCAAGGGGTTGTACACTTCCCCAAAAAACTGGATGCAAATATTTAAAAGCAGGTGCCCTTTGGTGTCCCAAATAATGAAAATGTATTCTAAGATTCAAAATATAAATAACATTTTGTTTTTGTATTCCTACATCAGATAATTGTGTATCCAAATGTCGATAAACCTCTCCAAGACATACAATAAATCAGTTCTGTTTTGCAAATCTAGTCAACCAAAACCCCATTAGCCAGAATGTTTTCCAGGTGGAAACATTACAAATCGACCAGAGGATCAAATCCATTGTCATATGCATTCTCCTTCTCCAAGTTGACACTCATACAAATCACTCTCCGAAAACAAGCCAGTGTCTTCATCTGTGTCTTCAACACCCTCTTTAAGACCTCCAAGGCACTAACACAATGACGATTGGCTGCCATTATGAAATATAATATATGCATAATCAACCAATTTGTGATTTTTTTAAGCAAAGATTTACAACTTTGAGAGAGTTTATACGACAGTAAAGTTTAGCATGTGCATTGGGGTGTAATAAGCCGGGGGGGCGTTAAACGCCCCTCAGTTTTATGATCATAATCAGTCATAAACATTTTATTATGGATTGGCATAACAATGACTTTCCCAGACCCATTAAACACTTTTTACGGCAATGTCATTTAGAAAAGATGTCAATAGAAATAAAGATGTCAATAGAAATAAAGATGCAAATTCTCATGGCGCCAGTGCCATGCCACTACAGGGCTGACAGGTAGAGCTTAAGAAACCACTATTCACTGTTGGGAGAACGTTGTTTATTTGTTCACTATGTCTGCATCTTTCAGCAGTGCAGACAGCATAGCACTGAAACAAAACAAAGGCTAAATGTTGAATACTTGTACTTGAATACTGTAGTATAATGAATGATCAGTGAATCATTCCACGTTTTAAATAATCAAGTCATCAGAGCTCTCCTTCAGGAGAAACAAAAGAAAGAATACTTCCCAGCAAGGGCGTAACCACATATTAAATATTGTGGAGGGGGACATAATGAAAGGGAATGTTATACATCTACAAATTATTGGGGGGGACAGATATAACTGTTTTAAATATTGGGGGGGACATGTCCACCCCCCCTCCCCCGCTCGTTACGCTTATGCTTCCCAGTAACATATGGATACGTTTTTATTGTCATATTTAATATATAAGCATAAGAATCTTTGATAAACTTATCCAGTTTTCTGCTGTTATTTTGGGTTATTTCCTGATTAAATAATAGACTTGATGGACAGATACATTTTTACGAGGGTGAAAGGTCAGCGAAGGTAATTGGTGGAGAAAAACGAATGTATTCTTCAACATCATGTGACACATTTCCTTCTGACAGTATGTGATGGCCCCAGATTTGGGCAAATCCACACACTGGCCATTTCCCTCCAATTACACCTTTGCAATCAATTGCAATTTGTTGTTAATGTGTCAGGCCTGCAATGCCAATTTCTGTCAATGTTAACAAAAGCATGGCAAGCTTCAAATCGCGATATTGTTTTTGAACGGTAAATTACACCAGTTGCCGGAGTTTACTGACTACAAATCAGACCTAAGCGAAAAGCAGAGAAAAAAACGAACAAAAAATGTCTATAGTTTGGGATTGTTGTTTTATTCCATCGCACAATGGCTTTGTTCCCAGTACCGTGTGCTGTTTTCAGCCTTGGATTTCTTGACGTTTACTAGCAGGGTTTGAACCGAGGCGGCTTTGAAGCCAGATGCAGAGAAATGCGCATATTAAAAGCTGAAATTAAAGGCCTTGTCATACTTCTGCTGTTTCATCCCTCGACTACAAAAGGCGACTTACGAGAAGAGGACCCAGACCCATTCACAGGCCTGCTGTGTCGCTAATGAAGACCATTTGCTGCGTTTCGAATAGGTTAAAGTAACTGCGAGTAATTAGTCACATGTGCTGAGCAAACCGTCTTTGACTTCTGACTCGCATTACCACACAGACATAAAGGTCCTTAATGAATTCCCTGCGGAATGTGGTGAATATGTGTTCTGTGATATGTGTAGTTTTCCCATTAAGCTTATTTTAGTTCCCTGCTCTAGATGCCGTAGGCTCTTTGTTCTGTAAATGATCTGTTTTGGTGGCTGTGTCCTCAACCTTTAAAATAAATAATGCCTGGTGGATTGCAGTCTTATTGGTTGTGTAAGCACTTTTTTTGGTGTTGTGACGTGGAACGTCTGTTTTTGCAAGATTGTGCTTCTTGATAACGAGTGTCCACGTCCATCGAGGGCCTGTGCACTGTAGAGATGCACAAATGCAACAGCTCACTGTAAAATGTTTTCAACCTATTGAAGTGAGGCCTAAAATAAATGGTACAACCCCATTGGGTCTTTAACAGACATTCAACAGCTCTCAAACCTTCAAGCTAACTCAAGCTCTGATTTGGGAAAGCTCCTTGAGATCTGTCACATTTTGAGAGTGGTATTGACCAGGCCAGCAGTTTTCCATTCCACTCTCAATCAGTCTTTCCAGTTGAGTGTTTCTCTTCTTCTGCCAACGCCAGCGCCGTACGACACAATAGCACACAGGAAGAGGAAGGTCCAAACATGCAGTATCTCACCCCCCACACTGGTCTTCATCCATGACGTGGTGATCAAATCTGGTGAATTGGTTCCATATTTTCCCCAGGCGGCCGCTGAAGAGAGGCAGCGGTTGAAAAAAAAGGCTGGGATGTGATCAGTCTCAGAGCCGCTGTCCGTGTGACTGCAGGCCTGATTGATGAGGCTCTTCTTCAAAGCCTTGCGGTGTGTTTGCTGCTGCCCCCGGAGCTGCTGATCTCAGACAGGGGCCCGGGAGCGCCAGGGGGTACCCCCTGTAAAGGCTGACAACGGCGCTCTGTGACATCTTTGAAACCAGCGTTTGTGCATTTATTTATTTATTTAACCACCCA
Organism: Aldrovandia affinis; assembly: GCA_029706075.1. Taxonomy (NCBI): domain Eukaryota; kingdom Metazoa; phylum Chordata; class Actinopteri; order Notacanthiformes; family Halosauridae; genus Aldrovandia; species Aldrovandia affinis. The sequence continues at coordinate 278,839 of JAINUG010000141.1, forward strand.
GGGTTTTTCTTCTTCTCTCTTTCTCCCAGTTTGGAATGTCCGGTTGTATTTGTAGGTCCGTCTCATTGTAGCAATAACCTGTCAATTCATAAGAGTGCAGGAAAGTATGCATCTCCTCTGAAGCACTGTGCTGTACACTGCTGATTTTGTCAACTCTGCAGCCCGCAATCTGAGCCGTGCAGTCATTTCCATGGAGGAGTATACTTGATGCACAGCAGACGGCAGACTGCAGGCACGCCATTACTTACAGGAGTGAATGCACCTCCCTCGATCTCACCAATGATAAGTCAATGTAGGCCGTTTTTAAAAGGTGTATAGTTTAAAAACTATAAATTGTGTAGCTTAACAAAATGCAGGCACCTAATAGAGGCCTGGATGTTTATTGTAGTCAAGTTGGATATGCCTAGCCTAAAAAGAGTAGGAGCAGTTAAGGTCCAGAAGAACTGGAATAATGACTAGAGGTAAAGATTCTGTAGAAAAACAATAGTTGGCAAGCCTTCTGCAAACAAACTAACAACATTATTAACCTACTCACATTCCAATCACATTCTACTCAGTCGATGATATAAATAATATCATATAGTGAAATGTGATCGGTAAAAAAAAAAGCCATTAAATTCTTTGTCAGTTCAAACTGGGAGCGAACAGACAGATGTCGTGTGCGAGGAGAGAGTTCCTTGGATGAGGATATTTCTGCATGAGCAGAGGCAATCTGAGCACACAGACAGAATTTTTAAGTGACAGCTAAATAAATCTGTAAGAGAGCAGGGGGAATATGTTCAAGAAGGTCAAGAAACCTTTTCTGCACTCATATCTGGGTTCCATGCTCACAAATTTAAATTCTGCACGCTTGATTTTTGTCTTCAATCTGGCATCGCGAAGTACATTTTCCAGGAGGAAAAGCACGGGATGCTTTTTCTTCCCACTTTTCCAGATTGTGTCATCACATTGCTGATTGTGACATCATCAGCCTCATCATCATCATTACCACCATCATCGTCGTAACCACATTTAAACCGCATTCTAATCATCAATAACATCAATCCGTTTGAATCACGGACCCCTGCAATTTAATGTTGACGCCTGTATTATTATACATTTATTATTGGACTGCATTCATCAAGGACACTCGGGGAAAATAGGTTGTCAGCACCCATTACTTTTTCCTTAGTCTAGATCCGAAATCTGAGATACTAAATAAACCCACTGACAATGCTCATGCGGCGTTTTTGAATTTGAAAAACAGTGTTACAGTTTTAGCACGCTTTATTTTATTACACGCTTAAAAATCTTCCCTGCATTCGTAATACAGCATTCGTTCCATTTCACACATTCAACTACTTAACTTGTCAACAGTCAAGCAAAGCAATATATTGACAGAAATTCCAAACGGAAAATATTCAATGGTAAAAAGCTCAAGATGTTACTACGGACTTCAGCTGGAGCAACAAAAAAAAGTACTTTTCAGGATCTGCCAAGAAACATGTAAAGAAGTAATAAAGCTTTTCCACAAGGGGAACATTCAGCGTAGGTCAGACGTTCACTGTCCAGACAGTAGGTTTCCACGGAGACTCCAGGAACAACATCAGAATACCCTACTGCTTTGGGCCGCTCCAGTTACGTTGGGTCGACTAAAACACTCTGTTCCAAACTCTCTGGGAAACTGAGGTGTTCAACTTCAGTTGTGTGGTAAAGCCCCAGACATTCTACTCACTGAATAGATATTCATCTTGGTGTGGTTAGCATTGGGAAGCCCTACTGGTTTTGAAGTAAAAAAAGTTCTGATTTGCTTGCTCATTCATGAAAGGGCATGGGCATTCCCAATGACAGAACATCCTTGTCTAGCACAGCGACTCCCTCCTACCAACTGGAAACCCCTGAACTTGGAGGGTGGAAGGAATGTAGACCTGGATATCTGGTTAGTAAACAGAATACCTGTGCTAACCCTCCCTCCACCACCCGCACCCCCACCTGAAATAATCCATCTCCTGATTAGCTTCCACCAACACCTGTTCACCACACCATCACCTCCTTCCCATGTGCTGCTGAAATTTGGGAGATGTTGGGATTCTGGACATTTTTTAATACTTATTAAACTTATTAGCTATGACTGCAGCAAAAAAAAAGTGTATACTAACTATTTGGAAATCTGAAGCCCCTTCCCCCGCCCATAAGCAATGGTGGAATGAACTGTTATCCTATTGTACTCCGGAAAAATCATGTACCATGTAAGGGGCCAACCTCTGTACTTGAAAAAGGCTTGTTGGGGATGCCTTATTGACCATATCCCCAATACCTGGGATGATCTGGAACAGATTATGTAATTAAAATAAATATTTACGGGGATACATTTCCACATATAGGAGTACCTAACCATCATGTTTAGCAAAGATGAGAAATAATGGTATCTATTCACATTTTTGTTATGATTTAACTGAATCACTAGCCGTTCATATGACGTGTTCACCCATTTTCTTCTTTAAACAGTTATGTCAACTTGCTTGTGAAAGACATGCTTATTATCAAGGTCAGATGTACCCGGTATGCACTTTGGAAAATGATAGGGGGGGGAAGGAATTGTGGGAAATAATAATTTATGAATTTGAACTATTCACCACGTTACATGCAAAGGAGCAAAAAATGAAAAAAAATCAATAAAAATAATATATATATATTCATTTAAAAAAGGCCTGGAAAATATAGTGCATAATAATTCAAATGGATGTTATTAAAATCCTGTGTATGAAGTTGTCCAGCGTTGTGTTTGAAAAGCAAAGATGGTCAACAGCTTGTCTGAGCAGACGTGTTTGGGATGAGTTGAGATGATGGCGTTTTCCCTGTGGACTCAGCCTGTGGAAACAGGTTGAATAAGGCCACAGCCCGAGGGTCATGGGCCCGTCCCCATCTGCACTTGGAAATGTAAGACTTGCTGGGGGAAAGGATGCTTCGAGAGATTTATAGTGTGGTGTGACGGAGCTTATACACAATACTTGAGGGGGACAGTGCTTTGTGAGTTTGGGTTTTAAGGCACGGGCAGTGGAATTTTCCTACCTCCCAAATATTTTTGTTTGAAGCTTCATAAACCTTGTTTCAGTGTCCTCCCAACAGCACCGTATTTGGCAGCTAGCGCACCACTGCAATTGCACGAGCTGGCCAAAAGGTCCTGAGTTTTGATACGTAGTATAATAATTTGCAAGCGAGATAACCAAACAAAACGACTTGATGACGTTTTGTTGATGAACTAATTAATTAATTAACTCATTTTTCTAGTCTGTATGAATGACTGATTTATTTTACAAACAGGCCTGTGAAGTTTTTTCATTGCTTACTAGGTTTGAACTACGTATGTGTGTGTGTGTGTGTGTGTGTCAGTGTGCACATGCATGTGTCAGTGTGCATGCATGTGTGAGTGTGTGTATGTCTGTGTACAGATGATGGTGTGTGTGAGTATGTGTGTGTGTGCAGGTAATGGTGTGTGTGAGTATGTGTCTGTGTGCAGGTGATGGTGTGTGTGCATGTGTCTGTGTGGAGGCGATGGTGAGTGTGTGTGTGTGTGCAGGTGATGGTGAGTGTGTGTGAGTATGTGTCTGTGTGCAGGTGATGGTGTGTGTGCATGTGTCTGTGTGCAGGCGACGGTGAGTATGTGTGTGTGTGCAGGCGATGGTGAGTGTGTGTGAGTATGTGTCTGTGTGCAGGCGATGGTGAGTATGTGTGTGTGTGCAGATGATGGTGAGCGTGTGTGAGTATGTGTGTGTGTGCAGGCGATGGTGAGTGTGTGTGAGTATGTGTCTGTGTGCAGGCGATGGAGAGTATGTGTGTGTGTGCAGGCGATGGTGAGCGTGAGCATGTTTTTGAGGAGCACGTGTGAGAGAAACAGACAGAGTTTTATCTTTAGGAGGCTGGGATAGACCATTACAGCTCTCTGGACAGTCTTTTACAGACTCAGACTACAGTAGAGTGATATACAGCCTGCAGGGCCTGCAGGAGGCAGGGATGCTGGGAAATGCTTTATTTCCTGAAGGGCAGAGCTCTGCAGGTACGTATGTCATTTTGACTTGTTGGTGTGGAAAATAGCCGGCCGGAGGGGCCTGTGTTTTAGTGCCTGTGTGGGAGTACCCGAGGCTCAGGCCGATCTTTAGCACAGACGGAGTGAAGACACAGCTGCAAGCATCTGCAGAGAGAGAGAGAGAGAGAGAGAGAGGGAGAGGGAGGAACGGAGGGAGGGACGAGGACGAAAGGAAGGACTGCTGCTGTTACCAAAGGCAAGAGAGAGAGACATCCAGAGGCTGAATTCCTCTGGTTCGTTACTGTTGTGAATTTCAATCGTCAGTGTCCCAAATAAAGCCAGAAAGTCGGACCATGACTCTGGGAATTGAGGAATTGTCTGAAACGCTACTACTTCCCCACCACGCTGCTTATCAATGTGAGGCTCAGTGTGGGCCTCTGGAGGCCCTGTCCTTCCCATTCACGGAAGCTTTTCATGGATACACAACACCGCAATGTACAGTTTGGGGAGCCATAGTTTTTCATTTTTAAATGGTTTCTTCTGCAGTAATACATTGCGGACAATTACACCGGTCACATACTATATGTCGTTCCTACCTGTACATTGTAGACAAATATTTGAAGTCCTGGAGCGTTATGTTATAGGGCCATATTTGGTAGGTTGACAAGAATGTAGTTCAGGTGCACCCCAGGAAGGTCACACTAACCTATTTCTAGCCATCCAGAGAACTAGAATCCATGCTACAATAAAAGTGAAGAAGAAGATTTTTGACAAAATGTTATTCATACAAATTTAATAGATTTCATTCTGGATGGGAAAAAGAGGACTTCTTAAGTTTTGTCGCATCCATGACATGGACAAAATTGTCTTATCAGTCAGGAAGACAAATGCTTGAAGGATCATTTGGACTCAACATTTTACAAGACTAGATGTTGCCTTTTGCATGGGAGGAAAATCTGTATTGAGCAAACTTGTAATATAAACATTACGTAGTAATGTAGAATATAAGGTATATAATGCAGTTTATTATAAATGTAGTATATCACCTTTGTATGTGTTATAACTACTGTGTAATAACAATGTACATACATAGTAATAAATGTGAAATATATGTTTGTGGTTCATTTAATTGCACAGGATATCAGGGTATGCTTCCCCTGACCTTAAACCCTACCACAGCTCTTTAAACTTTAAATCTACCAATAAGTTAAACCTAACCCTTCCCACAATTACACAAGTAATGCAACAAATGTGCAGCCGTATAATGGCTGCACAGCACTTCCTTACAGATACATAGTACTTGGACATTTTTGTTGCAGTGTACAGCCATTGGATGATAGGTAAATGCTGATGTGATATAAAGTGCAACATCCCTATCCTATTGGAGGCTGGGTTCGGCCAGCTGCCCACAAATCCACCCTCAGATAAGAACATGACACATTTGCAAGCAAACGGTGTACCAGTGAATTATTTGTTCTACACAGCTACTTATCACCATCTGAGAAGCGTGTTACTTTATAAGGACGAGCGGGGACAACAAGGGGAATAAGAGGCACGACATCAGAATGCGAGCCAAGTTTCCCCCTTTTTTTATAAAGCGTTCAAAGCCGTTGAGTCACTCACCACATCAGAGGGCGCACATAAATAAACAGGAGATTGAAGGCCTAACATGGCTCATGTGCTTATAAGGCCCTGGGTTCCATTAGGGCCTTCTGCACTCAGAGCCGGTGAGTGAGGCTGGAAGCTGGAATTAGCTGGGAAGCAGACTCTTTAAAACATTTTTTTGGTTTTTAAAACGAAAGGCTGGATGGAAATTCAAATTGACGCACATTTAAAAGACCAGCTTATTGAGATGTCAGGGGCTCTTTTTTTGGCCCCTTTGAATCTGCAGCCCCTTGTTTGATTTTGGGTCTTTGTTTACTTGCCCCTGCCTCTGAAACGGGGCGTGGTCATACGTGTATCCGGCGTGGCGGCTGGCCCGTACCGCGCAGTGCAGCTGTGCACCTCAGTAATCATGTTGCCTGGGGACCTCCATACTGAGACTTTATGCTTGTTTTTAAATGGTGCCAAATGTCTTTTAACCCTTTATCCTTGGGTTCCTAGAAAAGCGCTTCAAATTAAATGTATTACTATTATTATTATTATTATTATTATTATTATTATTATTATTATTATTATTCAAGTGTCATCTGAAGGCAAAGTAATACTTATTTCACTCATTTATTTTATTTGTTTATTTTATTTATTGCTGTGCACCGCCCAGGTATGCGCTACACGTTTGTGGCGGTTGAGTTAATGTTCAGACCTTCACTTTAAAGCATTTATAAATGAAGAGAGAGAGAGCACTATATGAATGCAGCCATACCCCTCTCACATTTCTCCATTGGCTACCTGTCACGGCATGCATCAATTTCAAAAACCTTCTTGTTAGCCTTCTTAGTTTACTGCCTTATCCTGGTCTGTGTCTGGGTCCTTGTTTGGACATCACAGTGAATGATGATCAACGTTCTGACAATGAATGAAAGCAAACACGGAACTTATATACAAACGGGGAAGGGAAACACAATAGGAATCAGGTGTGACTAGGAGGGGAAAAGGGCAAGAACATAGGTGAGAACGGTTAGGATCACTAATACAATAATGAGGGGAAACAAAAGACATGGACTGGGAAGCACATAGACACACTGAAAATACACGACCTGGAATAGCAGGTAGACACGTGCACAGAAGGGGATGAGCGCATAGAAAGAACCTGCGTGCCGACAAGGCGAAAGGAGAGAAGCTTACAGGGATAGGCCAACGAGAGAGAGAATGATAGCAGTAGATGAGATAATTAGTAATTAGTAATGTTAGTAACGAAATCTAAATCCCTAATGTTAGTAGATTAGTTGGTTAGTAATATATACACCTGACTAATATGTACAGAGTGTTAGAAAGAAAGAAGGAAGTAAACGAGATAAGAAAATAAGACAGAAAACCCATAAAGTCGAAATCACCCGAATAGTGCAATAACAAAGACAAGGAGTGGATCTCGAACAACAAGGGACACAGACAGACGGGGAACAGAACATGAATGGTAAGTGATGAAAAAATAAACAAAATACAAAAACAAACAGAACAAACGTCTCAAAACATAACAAGCTCTCCCTTCCCTGGGTGGTCGCTCCTCCTATCCATTTCGCTTGCCAGTACTGGCCTTCCAGTCATGGAACGAGTTTCACACAGTGGTCAGGAGAGCAGAATCAATGGCCATCTTCTGATACTGACTGAGGACTCACTTTTTCAGATTGCATCTTGGCTGCCCTCCCATCCCATCTTGAGCACGTGCTTTTTTAAAATTAATTGTATTAATTCAGGTGGTTTGTTTATTTTTCTTTACTTTCTGTGCTATTGTATGTGTGTTTTTAAGATTCGCACCACAGTTCTAGGATTGACATAGTTGATTTAAAGCCAGTGCTTTAGTGATGGTCTGCATACACTAGCTGGTCTGGGAGTGCAACAGGGTGCACACAGCCTCATTTAGACTTGTTGGCAAAATCGCTCAAAATGGAAGGAATACTCCCTCTGCTGACCCTCAGGGAAAGCTCTCCTGTGGATTTTGCAGCTGGCTTGCTGACGTAGAGCCCAGGTCAGCTCTGACCCCCACATCCTGCATGACTGCTGCAGCATGGCCCGGACCATTCCACAGTCCCTGGACCTTCCCAGTCTTTTCACATGCGGGAAAATCCCATCTTCTGTGCAATGCAGATCCCAGGTAAAGTCCATTAAACACCTGTCTCCTCTGTGTCCCCATTCACTCACTATACTGGTAACTGCCAAAATAAAGGAAACTCTTGAGTAAATGAAGGGTCATGGCGCTCTGTTATGGTGTGGGGTGCATTTTCCTGCCATGGTTTAGGTCCACTAAACCCCTTTATAGGGCAAGGTAAATGATCACTATGGTGAAGCATTCCTATTGTGATGGGAGTGGTCTCTTCCAGCATGACAATGCCCCCATCCACAGGGTACGAGTGGTCACCAAATGGTTTGATGAGCATAAGAATTATGTACATCATATGCCATGGTTGTCTCAGTCAGCAGATCTCAAGCCAATTGAACAGATTTTGGAGTGGTGCTTGAGACAGTCACCATCAACAAAAACACCAAAGTTATGGAATTTCTCATGAAAGAATGGTGTTGCATCCCTCCAAGAGTTCCAGACACTTGTAGAATCTACGCCAAGGCACATTAACGCTTTTCTAGTGGCTCATGGTGGCCCAAAGCCCTACTAAGTCACATCATGTTGGTGTTTCCTTTATTTTGGCAGTTATCTGTAGCAGGGCCTCGAATCATTTACATTTCACATTTACATTTTAAGGATTTGGCAGACTGGAATCAATCAACATTTGTCTTTGTGCTAGTTTCTTCTTTCTCCAACACAGTTTGACAAGTTCAGTGATCCCCAGAATTAATGGAACAAATCACACACACAAAAAAGAAGCGCATTTATTTGTAAGTCAGAGTGAAGGAAGAAAACCCAGAGCCAGGTCACATGACGTCACAGCCAGCTGCAGCCTGTACCAAGAGAACCCCTGCACTGCTGGATCCCACCAGCGCTCTGTCATAAAATAAAGATAAAAAATGCAAAAAAAAGAACTGCCGCACACAAGTTCTCAACTCCCAAGGGTCAGAACTGGGTCTTGGCCGGCCCGGTTAAATTATGGGAAGAAGGGTGGGCGACTCAGTCTGAACTTGAATGGATGTTTAAAAAGGCACGTGTGTATCGCTCCTTCTCCACGAGCCCAAGGAAGACACCCCCCTTCCCGAAAGCGTTTTAAGATATTTCTGCCGTCGCTCCAAGAGAAATGATGGGATTAAAGGTGTGTGTGGGGGAGGGATAGCAAGTCGTTCCGCCGTAATAACACTGGCCGATACCATGGTGACGGGGGGCGGCGACTGGCCGCTCGTGTGGAATCTTTTCTCATCGTTAAACCAGGAATAACGACGCAGGAATTCCAGCAGTTCCCATCAGAAGGGAGCAACTTTTCCGTCTGAAGCACAGACTACCACCGGAGTAATGTAGGTCACAGTGAGAGCAAGTCATGTGACATGGGCGTGTTAGAAACCAACATTCCGTACCGTGTTTAATTCAGACGCTTGTTGAAATTCGTTACTGTTTGCGTTTGCATGTGTGTATGTGTGTGTGTGTATTGAGTATGTACGTTCGTTTATGTGAAAGAGAGTGCATGTGCTTTCCCACAAGGGAGGAAGGGTGTGTGAAAGAGTGTGCGTGTACATGTATATGTGTGTGTGTGTGTGTGTGAGTGGGTGCATGTGTATGCGAGAGAGATGGATAGAGTGTGCGTGTAATAGGTGGTGTCCATGTGCGAGAGAAAGAAAGAGAGAGTGCGTGTGTGAGATAAAGTGTCTGTGTGTGAAAAGGGACAGAGGGGGAGACATATGGAGTGCGTTTGATAAGTATACTTAATGAAGGAAAGGTTTCCCTGGAAACTAATTAACAATTCGATCCAGGATCATAAAGCAGAATATAAATTGTGAAGAAAGTAGAAGAACAGCCAATGGGAGTCCTTCTCTATGGCCAGGGGTTTATACGTTGAGCTGTGTTTCCACGTCTGGCTTGGTATACCTGTGACATTGTCTTTTCCTCAATAATTAATGGGGATATATACAGCGTGTCTGCAGCAATGGAAGACTTCCAATGTGGGTCATGAAGAAGCTGTCCACTACCACAGTGGTCCCCAACCTCGGTCCTGGGGGCCCACTGTGTGTGCTGGTTTTCGTTCCAACCATAATTGTAGCCTCTCTATTGTAACTAGCTGTTAATTGTTCTTAATTAGACACTTAATTTATATTAAAGCATGATTTCACACTGTTAAGACCATATGTCAGAAATAGCTATGCATGCCATGAACAATAAACGTCCCATGTTCACATCCCAGGACATTTAATCAGTCACTATTGCTCTCATTTTCTGTAATGCACTATATGACATATGATTCCCTTACAAAGAGGTTACATCTTTTAATTGATTCAATTTTAGACAGGTGAAATCAGTGGGGGCCTTATTTTTTAAAGTGAACAGCTGGTCACAGAAACCATTTGTGGAAAATGAAGAATTCAATGACAAAGCAATTGGCAACGAGCCAAACCTGCATTGTGTTAAAATACGTTCAAAGAAGAAAATGGTAGAACTTACACAGATGTTTTCAACAACCTTAATTGATCAAGAGACTAGCAGGAACAAAAACCAGCATACACAGTGGGCCCCCAGGACCGAGGTTGGGGACCACTGCACTACCAGAGCAAGACGCATCGCGAGGCTGCTGGCCCATCCTGCTAGAACACTGCTCCAGTGTGTGGATGAGGCCCACGGTCACAAGGAGGTGCGTAATTGGCCATATTGTTGCCCAGGTAGGATTGTGCGCATCTGCACATGAGAGGCATCCCCTCAAACGTATGGTGACAGTGCGGATCGGTGCGGACAGAATCTACCCATTTAGGTGTTTGTGGCTGGCTTGTCAGGTCTTTCCCAAGAGGTCTTTCCTTTCCTAAGATGGCCGCCACAGAGCCATTCAATTGGCGCCACATCTGCAGGCGGATTTGAAGCACATGAGGTTTGCAAGATCCTTTGAGATAAACAAGTTTGTGGTTGAAGAGCCCGGACAGCGCATTTCGGTTTAAACTGTGGATGAGTCAATCTCTAAGTCTCTAGCTTTTTAAAATATTGACAGATGTTTATTTTTGGGTGATTAAATACGTTTTGTGGTATCTGGAGAGAGTGTAATGAAAATAATAAGATTGCTAAAACATGAAGTTATGTATACAGTAGCATGAAATTTATCTCAATAAAATATTTTTTAAATGTAAAACCACATGAGACCGTATTCTATTGATAACAAGTCTTGCAGTCTTTCCCAAACCCTGGCAGGGTTTGAGTTTCCAAAAAAGATGAAACTGAACCTTTGTTTCTGTTCATTAAAATATTCTGCTGTTCTCAGGTGGCATATCCAGCTGCAAAGAAAAGAAAAGTAAAGACAATGTAAAAAAAAAAGAAGTTGAATAAAGTGAAAAGTTCATTTTTACATACTTTTTTTCAGTGTGCACACACAAGCAACATCCTTCAAAAGAAGATGAACGAGTGCAAACAAAAATCCTCATTTCTGGGGTGTTCTGCCTCAGAACAAAATAAAATACATCCTATAGTTCTTATTCTCCCTCTGCCTAACTAGTAACAGGAAATGACCTCATGGTGAAACGCAGGCCCTCGGTAGGTGTCAAGCCGGCCTGGAAGCTGTTTGCTTTGGCTGCCCCCGCTCTGGTTATTCTTCTGGGAGGCTGAGAAGAAGAAAAAAAGACGGTTAAGGAATGGCAGGGGGTGCCCGTCTGCTGTCAACCGTCTGTGCAATCCGATCTCAGCACCGCTGACGTGTCTTCCTCCCACTCGGGAACCTCTATCCCCGCCAGAGAGGTGACGTAGCGAATGACCGCGCGGGAGGCCTTTCCGCCCGGAGACCACCGGGCTCCCTACACTGCTGCGGTGATGACGGGTCACCACGGCGATGACAGGTTGCAGGCGGCCGCCAGGAGGAAAGACGCGGGATCGAGCGAGCGGCCAGCTGCCAGCGCTCGGTGACTCACGTCCTGTGCGCGGCCGGGTGAGGACTGAGCGATGGTGCTATCCCTCATGGTGATTACAACAGTCTGGCCCAAGCTGACAGCGAACTTTTAACTTCACATTTTCCCCCTTTGTTCTTTTATCTCCCCAATGTGTAAGTGTGCCTCTCGAATCACCCCTGGCCCCTGAAGGGATACCTAAACATATTTATGAATACATAAATAAAATGTACCGAGATGAGAAGTACGGACAGCAAATTGTGAGGTAAGCGATCTCTGATAAGCTTGAGACAAAAGGAACGCCTTGAGCTTTGGGGAATAATTTGAAGGCAGGCGCAATTTAAAAAAGGCGGGTGCCCAAGATTTAAATGGCGGACGCTGATTACAAGGTACGCCGCTAACGCCGCCGTGTGTATGAAGGCATCTGCTGGGCAGACTCGCTTTGGAGATAAAGTTTTCAGGAATTAGCCCCCTATTTATCATTGTGACGTTTACAATGCCTCCCAGAAGCATCCCTCCTCTCTAATGACGGGTCCAGAATAATCGTTCGCTTGTCTTTCGATGGTAATAGCCTCTTAGGTGGAGGCCTTTGTACTTATTTACCCATTTATCATTTCAATTTTTTCTTCCTTTCAGCACACGGTTGGAACCCTGGGAGACCTTGACAATATGTGCAGTGTAGTTTGCCGCTGCACAGGAACCTTAGCGTGAGTGGCTTTCGTATTTAGCTTGGAGGCTGAGAGGAGAAACGAGCGACGCCGCTCTCTCCTGGTCGCTCTGAGGGAGCACTGCAGCTGCATTCCCCCGCGTGATTAAAGCAGCGGTCGTTTGGTAGCAGATTGCCCCCTTATTCAAAACACACTGCGCGTGAAGGAGACCACCAAGCCTTTACTTTTATAACGCTTCGGAGAACATTTTTAGGTTTATTCGAGGGATGGAGTTTAAAAATACCTCACCTGCGTGCGCCTGCAAAGTGGAGCTCACACTAAAAGTTTTTTGTTTCAGCCAAATAAGGCAATCAAATACTTCCATGCTTGGTTACGGCGCAGTTTAGTTCAATTTGTGTTTCTTACTTACGGTCAGAAATGTTGTTCGTGATTTCCGAGAGGACCCATTTCGCAAGCGTCTCTTCACAGACACCACGGAAAGTCTGGGATGAAAATGTTTACGCAAAGGGAATTCTTAGGTACTTAAGTAGCAGGAGGCAAATGTTCCCTTTCATGGGTCAATGATTCAATTCAATGATCTCCTTTATATTCATGCCAGATATGACTGTGTTAAATTTTAAACTTCTATTTACATATTCCTTCTTCATTCATTCTTCCCCTGCGCTGCTTAAACTATTTGTGACACTTAGATTAGCTGCAATGAATGTTTTTCCTTTTCTGCTTATTTTTGTTGCTGTGTATTTTTGTTTCTTATGTTGCCTTTTGATGCCTTATGTACAGCAATCATGGCTGCGCAGAAAGGTTTTCCACAAGTGGCATTGCTCATTATTATTATTATTCATAATTACAATAATAAGACTGTAAATCTACTGATGGATTTCAGATTCAGTCACTTTGCTCATGTGTGTCCCATATGTCTCCATAACTGCTATTGCACAATGTACACTTTCACACCACCCAGCCATTTTATAAGACTCTAAATATACACTGAAACTGAAAACAGTTCTAAAAAGGTCGGATGCTTTTAAGAGCTTGAATGCTTTCCCAAATTTCAGCATGATTTAGAGTATAAGCTGAAAACAACATACAGCACTGTATGCTCATTGTCTGTCGAGAGACGGACCTATTGTCGGAACATTGCTACGTGTGCCCTCTGCAAGTGATGTTCCAGAGCCCTGATTGGGCTCTTTACCAATAATTACAGACAGATTGTCTCAGGCAGCAACAGCCAATCACAGGGAAGATTTTGACTTTGGGATGTAACATCATCACGCCTCATGTGCTTAAGGCTCTGTCTGCATTGGCTACCTGGGTGTTCTTACACGTTCTGTTTTTGTGTTACAGAACACACACAGGCTAATCAAGCCCAAAGAAGAAAATAAATTAGCTGCTCTTCGCAGAGGTACCAAAAAAAAAGTAATGTGGGAATTTTCACAACGTAATTTGCCATTTTCACAAGTCACGGCGTGAGACAAATACACGTTTCCCTCTTCGGAAGCTTGTTTTTGCTTAAATAAATGACTTTCTAGAAAATTGTAACATAGAGATAAGTTAAACGTAGATACTACGGCCTGAATTCAATGAACAATTACCCTTAATTTTGACTTATAAATAGGTCTAAATAAATGTAATTGATATTTTTTTCAATCCAAAAGTTTTCAATGCAACATTAATTCTGAAAATTGTATTAATGAAGGGGGAAAACAACAAATAAGCACTTTCATTTAACTGTGATTCAAGGCTCACGACCAACTTGGGGCTGAATTTGGGCCATATTGGGATGCCCTACATTCATAAATGTAGTCCCTGGGAAGCGTTTACATTTCAGGGAATAGTGCAGTTATTTTTCTTGTTCCTTTTATTAGTGATGGCTACTACACAATTAGATATGGTTGTGATGCTCAGTATCAGATTCTGAGGCTCTGTGGAAACTCAATATGGACATGTAGAAGTCCAAGCATAAATGATGGGTCTGCTTTGCATTTGTGTGTCATCGAGAACACTTAAGCGCACTGGATTCGTATGAACCCGAAGATAAACTTGCGTGAGTCGTTGTGTGTGTGTCGTGCAGACTTCGTGTAAAGCATAGTTTCAAAGAATCTTGATAATGTAAACTACGAATTCAGGAGACATATCTTTGTGAAAGGACTTATGTTTTTCCCAGAGGTTGCAGCCTGGCATGCTTTATATTTTCAGAGGTTACAAACAAACAAAAGTGTTTTTGCTTGATTACTGTAAGAGTTTCAATGCAATTCTTATGTCAAACATGCATGGAACTCATTACATAATGGCTGTAACAATGTACACACCAATGAGCACTGCCAAACAGTCTTTTCAATGAAGAAAAGAAATAGACAAGCAGTTTTTCATTTTGTCCTCTGACTGAAAGAGAATGAAAGCTCTCCATTGCTGAGTAGAACTGATACAAATTGCATTATCCAGGTTAACAGGTATAAATTAAATTATTATTGTCTTTAAAATGGACAAGACCTTGGTCATACCTTTTTTCACAAACAAAGATTGACCAGTTTTGGTGATTGCTGAACTCATCAAACTGCATGCTTGAAGAAAGAAAACAAAGAAAACAAACGCTTAAATCTGTTTGTAAGCCAAAGTTAAGGACAAATGCAGATGGAATCCAGACCATAGTTGCAGATGATGCCCCTTATCCAATGAGTAGTGTGTGTGTGTGTTTGTGTGTATGCGTGGGGGTGTGTACGTGTAAGTGTGCACACACGTGTGTGTGCATCTCACAGATCTGTCTCACATCCATTCCTCATATAGGAATCTGTGTCTGTACATGATGCCCTCTGGTAACACTCAAAAAGGATCAGAGATGAACCAACACCTGAGAAAATTCCAGAAATAATGTTCCCAGCTGATCCGGAACAGTTTATGAAACAGTTTATCATAAAAATAATAGTGGCTTCATCCATTACTCATTTTAAATCTCAGCTGAAAATGTGCTTGTTTAAGACAGATTTTATGTCATTCTTGATTTTGACCTCCTTTTTATGTTTTATGTATTTTAACATTATTTTTTTGTCATGTTTTGTCTTTTTATTCCACTCTGAACCACTTTAGGCTGCTAATTTATTTGCATGAAAGTTGCTATATATATAATAATAATAATAATAATAATAATAATAATAATAATAATAATAATAATAATACTTATTATTATTATCCACCAGTTACAGAACAGAGCTGATATTAATTTTAGTTTTCAAATACTTGAAAATATAGCCTATGAACAAATTATTACTATTACTATTTTCCCAGGCAACACTCTGGTCAATTATCAATAATTGTTTTTGTTGCATAATGCCAATTACAATCAGTTTGTCATATAGTGCTTCACAGTAGAGGGAATGCAAAAAAACAAAAACATTTTTTTATGAGCCAATGTGGGATTTTCTTTAAAATGATTACCTAACCGCGTAACAGGAGATTGATTCTCACTCCTGGAGTTTTGGGATAAACAGAGTAAGTAGAGAACATTAAGAAACTGACCACAAACAGAGGCAGTCAATTATGCATAATTCTGTGATATAAAACTTCTGGGTTGAAAAACACAATTAAAGACACCACTGGGAAACTGGGTTTAAAGAGATGGAGTTTCATGATCTGAACAACAAGACACACACATGATTGCCCAACTTACTGAAATCATAAGGCTGGAACATTGCAATAGAGTATCCCACCCCTTTAAAAAATATATATATATATTTTAAACAAAATATTTAATGTATAACCACCAGACTTCACACATACCTTTGGTTTATGCTTGTGTATCTAGCTCATGCATTTTATAGATTTCTGATAAATACTTACTTAAATATTCAAAGTTTTAACAATTAGCCTGATAGCACCAGGCTAACTAGCAAAGCATAGCAATGTTGACCAAGCTGCTGCTGGCTGATGTCATAATGCACAAGTCCATTCCTAACAGCTTACCGTACTAACCTAAAGTCAGCCAGCCCTGAGTCACCTTGGACTGACCATGATACGGCCATTTTTGGACACACCCTGTGCCGGCCAGAAGAGGATGGGCTCCCCCCCTTTTAGTTTGGTTCCTCCCAAGGTTTCTCCCTATCAAGGGAGTTTTTCCTTGCCCCTGTCACCTTAGGCTTCCTTTTGGGGGTTTAGGCCTGGGGTCCCTTCTGTTAAGCGTTTTGTGACGATGCATTTGTGAAAATACTTGCGCTATACAAGTAAATTTGATTTGATTTGATTTATCTAGCTATCGGGCTATGTTAGCTAGCTAGCAACATGCAAACAGATTGTTTGCTTAAAATTATTTCGCTTATATACCGATTCATGAGCACACATCACTCATCCAAGCCAGCTAGCAAACTGTTGTGTAAATATCTCCAGTACTGGTAGCTAGTATTTTGATAAACATTTCAGATTTTATTAAATCTTCTCCCAATTTGGTAGCCAATTACCCCCAATATTTTCAAGTCAATCCCCCCATTGTAATGTGAGTTCGCTGCCGTAGCCTTGTGACCGGTAGTGACGAAGGCGAAGTATCATCTCCTCCGAGACAGCACTCGCCAGGCTGTCAATCGTAACTCCGGTACTACAGAGCCACTCCTGAATGAATGTCCTGTCGGCTTCCTTCCCTCCTCCCTGGGACAGACAGCCAATTGACACCCCCGGTAGTACTCCCAGCTAGAGCCGACTCTGGCGCGGCCAGTGGGATTGAACCCTGGTCGAACGCTGTAACCACTGGACCAGTAGCTAGTATTTTTATTGTATAGATATAGGCTAAATAAAAGGTACAATGGGCTAAATAGCCTTTTTTAATGTATGAGGTATGAGGATGAATGACATGGGAAATATTTAATAATTCTGTGGGCACCACATCAAACGGGGTGGAGGGCTAATGATCTATAGCAAACTTTAAAATAAATACACAAACTATGTAAACAGCATTTTTTTGAGCTCAACTTTTTTTTTTAGGAACTCCAGCTATCACACCAAACATCACCCATAAAAAATGTTTTTTTTTAAACCACTATGTAACACCTGGCCTATGTCATTGTAATGCCTTTGCATATTTTACACTTCCATATCAATGACAGTTTGATATAATTTGCCACTGGTGGTTTTGTTGTTGTAAAGCCCATCCCACAGTCTGGTCTGGTGTCATCCGGAGTTCAACACAGTGCCCCCGCCACACCCCCACAATCCCCCTCCCCCTCTTTCCAATAATGTGAGAGGCCTTTGCATGTTTTTTTTAAGCGCCATTCCTCATCCCATTCTCAGAGCCAGGTCTCGGAGGGTGGGAAGAACTATCAAAAATGTTAGCATCAACCACATTTTCTCAATTGTTTGAGACCGAGAAGCAGCTTTTTAAAAAATGGACTAAAATAAGACAGTTAAGAGAATAGTAAAATCTCCAGACATTGAAATATGTGGCCCATGGCTTAAAAACAAACGCATGTGCTGCCAAAAATATTTTGAGATGCAGATCACAAAAAATGCTAATAACAGTCTTTTTACAGTGTTGTAGTAAAAATGAAAAAAGAAAAATCACAAATCAGTCAGGAGTATGAATTTGGGAGGACAGATGGATATATATATTTTTTTTCTTTCTTTCTTTTTTTGCACATACACTAAATTACTTTTCTGAGAGGTTTACCAGTTATACAAACAGTTACAGATATGCCAACAGCTAAAACTGACACACAGGAAGTAGTTTGGAAAGATTCAAACTGAAATAAGAGATGTAGAGGGGGTTTTGGGGGGTGATGAATATGTCAGTAAGTAATGATGGAATATATCCAGGTTTTTTAAGATCATGGTAAGACAATTTATAAATGATTACAGGAAATAAATTCCAATGTAGTACTCAAAAGCGCAAAAAGAACACTAATATTTGGAATAAAACCTTGAAGGCACATTCATAAGGACCATGGGGTCATGGTGAGAGTTTTTTTTTTACTGATAACCCCCTCTGAAAGATGCAACTTTTGTACACAGTGACAATGTCAATGCCATGCCTATTGTGTCCATCGAGGTGCCAAGAAAGCGAGCATTCCCTCAAAAGACCCTCAATCAGGCATGCCAGGTTTTACTACAGGAAATCTAGGGGTTTGTTGAAATTTGGGGGAAGTTTTAGTGTAAACATACTTGGATATGGACGAATAGTTTTGCATGGGAGTCAATTGAAGATAGGGGGGATTTTTATTCATATTTTGGGGGGTAGTTATCAAGCAAACGATTGCTAGCAAGCTAACTATGCAACTTACATGACTTGTTAGCTAGAGAAGAAATCAATCGGTTTGCAATGTCAATGACATCTCACACAGCAAAGTCATTTCAAATGGCTTTTCGATCATGTTTTATAGCTATTAATAGCCCACAGCTGGGGTGAGTGCATTTCAGCTTGGCCGTTGTTTACGTCATTTAAACTGATTGGCTACCTGGCCATCTAAGTAGACTAACTTTACTGGAGGCAATGGTTTTGGGATTTTATTTGATCCCTTCTTGGGCAATATTTCCAGAACAGGTTGCCCAGTAAAGTTTGCGTTTTACCCCATGCTGTTGTGCGTATCTCCCTGTTCCACCGAGTCCACGTGCGGTAGCCAGTCAGAGCAGGGTCTCATCCCTTCCCGTTTAGTCTCTGCGCTCACTGCAGCGGGACGGTGCTCGAGTGCAGTTTCCAAACAGGAGTCCTGCGGTGATGTTTTTCTGGCTCCGGCCGCGTACTGAACCATACGTGCGAAGTAGGAAAACTGCATTCCAAAGCCCTGCACTCAGATTGGAATAACACAGAGGAAGGTTCCAGAAAAAAAGCCAATGGTGTGAGAGTGAGCAGAGGGTTGCAGTTCGGGTGGGTGAAATTACAGCTGTGGTGAGAGCATGGTGATGAGGAGCGGGGGGGACAGGGGGACAGGGAGAGCTTGGATTACCTCACGTCCTTACAGATTACAGAGTCAAGCTGGAATCCAACGTGATGTCAGCTTCCCGTGATGTGGGGACGTTTGTCGGAACGTGATCTGATGACAACCGTAGATTCGTTTTCAAGGGCACATTTGGCAAGTTTGTTTTGTGTGACTGTGGCAGTGGGTGGCAGAGTAAGTTAAACCTTAGTTGTCTTCACCAACTACAGCCCCAAATGTTCAAAAGAACAGCTGGCAAAAAAAAAAAAAAGAAGCTTATTAACCGAAGCAGACAAAAGGAAAGGAGCGTGCAAAGCAGCCTGGACAGATGCTGACATTTGGGAAGAGACTGTTCTGATTGAAAGCATGGCCTGTCTGACTGATCTTGGGTAGCAAGGGGAGAGGGAGGCTTCATGGACCACAAAACAACCAGAGAGATCACATGTCACCAGAGACCGATTTGAACCAATCACAGCATTTTTGCTTTGAAGAGCAAATTCTGATTGGTTTACTTGAGTTGGTTGACTGACTGCACATTATAGGGCGGAGCCTCACACCCCCCCATCACTAACCGTTAAAGTTAATTGGTATTGGTGAACATTAGGAGGATACCGGTCTGGCATTGAATGAAACTGGAACACACTATTTGTAAGAAAGCTGCCAAAGACATAGTAACATTGCAAAACTGTCTGCCAGTCTCCACCCTGTTCCATTATGCTTTGTATTGTATACAGTGTGGCCCTTAGTCTCACTGAGGGTATGTTTTTTGAGGTGATTTTTTAAAAGATTCCCTAGTAAGGTAAAAAAAATTTAGTCTGAAAATCCCTATCAGAGAGCACCTGTTTTCCTCTGGTTTTGTCAGCTGGGGGCACCCCCTTTGACTTCCATTTCTTAATTGCTTTTCACATCACAGTCCATCTGTTCAGCTTATGGAGTCAGGCAGAGGAGGCAGACTGCAGTACTGCAGGCATCAGCCAGAGGGGGTTGCTGGTGTGGGAAGAGACACAGTTACTCCACCAACTATATCCCTCCCTCCTTGGGTAACACCACAGTCAATTATACACCACCCTGCCGAGTTCCAGACACAGTCTATTCAACAGTAGACTGCAGGGCACGTCCACACACTGGAGCTAATGTCTTATCACGACGAACAACCCAGCGCCCCCCAAACCCATTCCTTAACTGCACGCAAGACTGAACTTTCTCAACTGCAGGTACTGAGTTCCAGCAACACTCGGTGCACAGATTTGTTTGGAGAAATATAGGCCACACGCTACATCATTTCATAGTCATCCATATGTCCTGGTTTCAATTTATGCTATCATGGCACCAAGAGAAAAAAAATGGACCAATTATTTTTTTGCCCAAGGACGAACAGTCAGGACAATAAATGCAAAACACGCAAAACGTCAGCAGAGAACACTGCAGAGAACCAAAGCCTATAAACCGTCACATTGGCCAAGGTTTTATTCAGGGCCTCGGGGTGGCTTGGGGGCATTAAATATAACTTATTTTTACTATGTGGGACGTGTATCCCTTTGAGGCGTACTGCAGTAAAAAATAAGAATGAGCTGTCACGTTATTGGAGGGATGCAATAAATATTTTCTTCATTCCTTAAAAAAAAGAAAAAGAAAAAAACATCATGTGGCTTTAATAGGGGACTGACTTTGAGATAATGTCCTTTTGTGCCCTTATTTGGCCACACTCTTTTAAAAAAAGTGTTTGCCCCTTTTTGGCATGACCAAGTAAGTTCACTGCTGAGGGGGGAAATTCAGGAATGAGGGGGGCTGGGTGGATTCACAATGACCGCATTTCTGCATTTCTGCCGTGAGCAAAAACTCTAGGGGTGGTTATGTTCCTGGTATAGAAAAAGACAGAGGTTGAAATTAAATGTAACTTAATTGTTTGGAGTTACTCTGGGGATCACCAACAGGTGACCTTTAACAGCACACTTACATAAGTGGATTATAACAAACTGAAAACTCCACAATCTGGTTTAAATTGGCGTAGTGTTTAAGTGGCTTTCTAGTTTTTTTTGCTGTAGTGGAATCACATGTGGAGCAGAACATGTGTCAAGGAGGTCCATGGTTTGTCTGCGTTCGATTTTGAAGAGTTTGTGTTTGTTCCCTCATATTTGTCTGGCTCTGTCTGGACTAACATAGAGACAGGCTCTGTGTCCTAGGTACTGGTGTTGAGGTGAGGGTCAAAGATCAGAGGTGGTGTGTCCGATGTTTGCTTCGGACATTCCCGTCAAGTGAATCCAAAACAAAACTGTTATCGACAAACATATGGCCTTAAGTAAATGGACCGAGCAATTTGAGCTTTGCGAAACATACGCAGATGATTCTTGTGAGATACAGATCAGGGAGCAAACGTGACTTAAGGCATAGCACTTGCGCCCAATGTGTCTTCTCACAAAATGTTATTGGATTGGCTTTTATTGGCCGTCCTGTCACCTGAGGAATATCCACGGGGTCACAATGTTACACAATGAAATGGCATGCGTGCATGGCACTCGTTAAATGTATTATTCAGTTACATAAACAATTTATAGGATAACATAAGATCAGTTCATAAAATTGATGATCGGATGATTTGAAAGCAATACGATGTTATTATGTTTTACCCATCTCAAAAATGTTTTGAGATAAATATTTATTGGGTGGCCCAGACAGCAGTCACCCGTTCTTAGCTGCATTGTCAGCTTACCCAGCGCAACAGTGGCCATCTGCAGCTAGTTGAAATTATAACCGTGTATACACGAGTGTAATTGGGCAGAACCGTTTGACATTGGGACAATGTCGAGCTTCCAAGATCATCACGTTCATTATGATTGGCGATCTGAGGTACCCGGAGCCCAGGCGTTGGGGCGTGGGCCAATCGGCCGACAGTGTTGCGCAACAATGCGGCAGCGCTTGACCCGATCACTTAAAGATGTGGCAGGGAATGTTGCAAACAACTCTTCTGCTTCAATCAGCTCAAAGTGAAGTCAGATTTCGAGGCGGCAAAACATTAGGCCAGACGCTGGGAGCACACAATGTTTCCACTTTCTTTCGGGGATGATAAATCCCCCGAAATATCGATGCTGACCTTCCAACACCCGGGCCTAATTGTGCCCGGAAATATCAATCAAACGCTGAAACGCTGTGGCACGAAAAAGGTTCTGTATTTCGCTTTGAGCTGTACATTGGGGAGTGCTGGGTCCAGTGTCGAGATGTTGTTTTTGCTCCCTCCACCTGCGTGTGATTGAGATCAAGCCTTCGTTTCATTCTGATTCGATTATATCAGATGAAGTCGTCCTCAAATGACGGCATGCTGCCTGCAGCTTGCGCTGAAAATAACATAGGTGTGAGGTAATCACACAGAAAAGCAAAATATTGAGCTGACAGTGTGGTCAAACATTAGCAGTCTCAATAAGGATCAATCTCATATAATAAGGTTCAAAACACCAAAATGTATCAAATATAAGACAAATATGTCACAAAAATATCACAGCCAGGGCATATATTATATTGTCCGCGTATTCTGGTACATCTGTCTATATCTATATTTAAATACATGCACACACATGCAGTGAACGGTGGTTTAAATTGGTACAACAATGTCATCAATGTTCACTAAATGGACCTATCATACCATAATGACTCCCTTAGTTCACCCAATGATTAATTAATTGATTGACAGGCCACCCATTTAAGCCCTGATGGCACATCTGTGTTCCTAATTTTAGGGATTAACAATTTTTTTCGGGGGCTTGTTTGTGTACCGCTATTCTTTGACATACAAACTCTTGATCACATTTTACACAAGCCTTTAGAGCAGGCCTGGTGGCAGGATTAACTTGGCACGGGGGCATCAGATATTAATGAGGGGGCACAACTACTTTTGCTCGAAGATCGGTTGGGTAATAATTGCTAGAGATTACATATAATGTATGCAGCCACGCACGACTGTCTTTCCACAAGAATACATACTACTGCAACCTTCTCAGAAGTCTCTCGTTCCACTTCCCATAACATTTCTCCCCACTCCCCTTTGAAATGCCAGTTGAATCAGCTGTGTATTGTGTAACATACTCAGCTTCTACAGAGTCAGATGAGGTTAAATCCAGCAGTGTCTTCACCTTCTCAGCATCCATAAAGGGTTTGTTCCCTCTGTGCAAGGCACCAAGGGCCTCAACAAGTTGGATGTTTCATTCCTTAAATCTTGCTGACATTTCACCCAGTACAGTGTCAAGGGTGCTGACAAACAACCTTCTGGCCTCACCGAAATTCATATTGCTCCCCTGCTGTTTCCATCCCACAGCCTCTCAGGTTACCACTCACTGTTCTGTGCTGTTCTCTGCTTGGAATGGGGCTGTCCATGCGCTTGCGTTTCTCCCATAGCTCATCAAACTCATGATCACATCGTAGTTTTCCACCCTGGACAACTCGGATGCCAGTGCAGATATCAGTTCCGTCAGAAGTAACTGGTTAGGGGGGTCGAGCAGCCTGAGGATTCTGTGAACCATGGAAGCAGTGAATCCAAAGCTTGTCTTGGGCACAGCTTTCAGTAGGTCCATGGTTTCTGGTCGCACCTCTGTACTGCAAGTGCGGGTACTTTCGATTTTTGTAAGTAGGCATATGAGCTTCAAAGAGAGATTCTCAAAGAAAATGACACTAACGATGACAAAGTGACCGGTCCACCTGTGCTCAATCAGCCGCTTCAGTTTCTCTACATCGTAGTGGAATGCCACAGTTGGTTTCCTGAGCAACTTGCGATGGGAATCGCACACATTGCCAAAATCCTACAATGGACCCATTGGGAAAACATTGCGTGCACTATGGCTAAATGCAGCTGGTGATGCACATATGCCACTTACCGATTCAGCTTCTCTTTCACAACTTTTTGCATTCCCCCATGTTTACCAGACATAACACTGGCTCCAGATGAAGGCTGTTTAGCCGCAACACGTCGGTCTCAGCTATTTTTAAATGTTCTTTTAAAAAGAGAATAAAGGTCACGTGAGTGCCTTTTTAATCCACGTGAGTGTCTTGGAATCTGTCTTTTTTTCATAGCACTGGCCCCGTCTTAACACTGACTATGAATCTTATCGGTGCTTAGGCCAACGTGTGTTAGCATGGCTAGGACCAGGCTAGTCAGCGACAAAGCATCACATTCTTTATTCCTTGTCATGGACAGTAGCTACTCATTAGCACGACTGTTTTCGCCCATGTAGCTGAGTACAATTGACTCGTTTTTGTACCCGCTTTAGTCCCATCTACTTTAAGCGTGTACCATGAATTGCCTACTTCCTTCACAATTTCATCTGTAACTAACTCGCTCAGCCCAATTATTTCATTTTGTATTTTGTGAGATGTGTAAGTGGCATTGCGTGGAATTGTGCTGAAGGCACTAGCAAGTCCCTTGTCTTTCCTGAGCATACAATCCAACATCCAAATACCCAGCTGTGCTGTAAATGTAGCTTTACTTCTCACATGACTTTGAACATACACAGTTTTTTCACCCCCAACTGGTGCAATTTGGCGTGACTTATAAAGCTACATAATGATGAGTGGTGGAAGGGAGCTGTAAAAGCACTGAGGGGGCACAACGCAAGACAAAATAGGAACGCAAAACTGAGGGGGCACGATATTCACTGTGGGCGCCACAGTGGCGCTGGGCCTGCTTTAGAGGGACTCCATTCTGGCCCATTACAGCATGAGTTATTTCCATGACGACCAGACAAACTCCAAGCAGCCAACAAAGTAAAACTAAACAGGAAACATTTCAATATACTAAGGATTAGCCACAACCTGGAGAGATGTTCTGTACTGCTCCTTATAAAGATACTGGGTGTACTGGTAATTCAGAGGGGTACATAATATGAACCCCTACATGATACAGATGCGAAAAAAGATTTAGAGAGATTTAACCACAGGTGAATGTGGCTAAAGGTTTCCTCTGTGGAACCGAAGCGCAGAAAACACTTTGCCTTCAGGACTGAGAGCCTGGAATCCTTGTGGTTCGGGCCACGAGACTCGGTAGAGCATGATTTTCACATTTAGAGCCACTTCATAAAATGTCTAATCAAAACATGAAGAGTCGACTTATTTCAAACAAAAAGAGAGTTATTGAACTGGCTGGAGATGAAGGCAGCTAATGTTTTCCAAACAGTAAAGTACACCACAGCACTCTATTCAGGATTGGAGCACTATGCTCCTCGCAGTGCTATCGTAAATACAAATATCACATAACTGCATACAGCCCTCAGGCCTGTACATACTGTTTTTATACTTATATAACTTCATTTGTGTGTGTTTTTATATACTCTGTACTTTGAAAACTTGCTTTTTAGTACAAAATATAACCTAATAATACTGATCCAGGCACAATTTTTTTTTGTCACACATTTTCCTTATCTGTGAAGGGTAGGAGAATATTAATATTGATAAGCCTAAGTCCTTCATTAGCAAATATCCATAAGTTTGATACGTTTTGGTTTAGAAAACAAAAACATATTGTGTTCCCTGTCAATCCATAATGAAGGCATGGATGTGTTTTTTTAAATAATAAATATATATTTTTGGATTTAACGATATTGGAGAGAGTTAACACGAGTGTGCAATCTCAGTTGAAGTTTCTTGTCTGCCTGCCTGGTGGCCTGCACCTCATTACTCAATGTGTGTGTTCTCAATTGTTTCACTTGATATAGCCGTTTCATTTGAACATGCGGCAGACTGATTCTCACAACTGAAAGTGGGTAAAAGGACTACACTCTCTGCTTTCAAAGTGTCAATCGTGCAAATGTTTATGCGTGTCCATATTTCAAGACAGTACTAACAGGAGCACTAAAGGGTCATATGACCTTTTCCCCGAGGGGGTTCCAATGGCAGTGTTCTGAGGGCTTGTAACCCAGAGTAACTATAGGTTGGATTCTCAGGTGGGGCCACTGCTGTTGTACCCTTAGGCAAGGTACTTAACCTGAATTGCTTCAGTAAAATATCCAGCTGTATAAATGGATTGGATATAAAGAAATGTAAACTGTAAGTCGCTCTGGATGAGAGCGTCTGCTAAATGTCTGTAATGTAATGCAATGATGGTATTGTACAACATATTCGGTAGTGGTGGGCAATATAATTATTTTCTTTGAATAAACCTGTTTGATCCAGTTCTGGTTTTGGTGAATCGTTCTGAATTCAGTCACTCCATCCGCTTACTACCACAGGCTAGTCCAGTTATTCAGCATTTTGTCAAATATCTCTCCACTTGGTAAAAGGAGACTTTCTTTATTCATACAATGTTCTTAACCATTCGGCACATTTGACACCCCTAGAGTTAAAGAATTCACAATAATGTAGCTGGTGCAGCTTGATGCTAAGAATATGCGACATTGTACCAAAACCACATGGAGAAAAAGGGGGCATTTCCTCCTGGAACTGATTTTGGAGTCTGTGACAGGGCCAAGCCCCCACCCACCCAATGATGGATGTATCATGTTGTCCCCACCAGGCCCGGCGCTACAGCGTGCCAAACGTCTGCAATTGCACCCGGTTCCAGCCCTTCAGGGAACATATGCGCAAAATAACACTTACCTTCAGCTCGGAAAGTCATTATACATTTTGTTCAACTGGAGAACAATATTTTGATAATGAGCTTGTGCCAGGTGGCCCATGTCCAATAGTAGCGATTGTTATCGTTTGAAAATGCTTGATTGTGGCTGCGCACAATTAATGGGAAGCTAGCTTGCTAGATGTCACGCATTTGTTGGTCATTTTTCTTGTACAATCATGAATTGGTGATGGAGGAGGCAAGCTATCCCATACACTGTAAAGCTCTTGAGAAGCGATATAAATCCAATCAATTATTATTATTATTACTATCGACATATGCATCCAAAACTGAGGATACCCAACATTCATATCTGATCCGCCTCTTCCATAACATGGTATTGCCGATTCAATAGAATGCATTTCCATACAACAGATATGCATTTAGAATGGGTTTTATTACTGTTCCTGTTATTCTTAGGGCATTAGGTTTCAAAGAGATCACAGTCGCAATACGACAGGGCCCTAAATTTGCTACAGAGCTGTAAAGCTATTAACTATAAAATGAGATAACGCCTTTGCAATGCAAAGTGTTATTGGTTCATAGTGCACTGTCGGAGTTGTTACTTTTGAATGATGTCACTGTTTGGTCTAGGTTCCGTAATCATGTTGCGGTTCGCAGGCAGTGTGTTGCATTATTTGGATGTGGTTGATGCGCTGTGTATACAAACCAAATATGTATATATATATACTACCCGTTGTATTCATGTTTGGGGGGGGCTTGTGGTAAATAAGGCCTCTGATTTCATAAATCCACTCTTGACTACAGGTGTGACTGACAGTCCCAGGCAGAGTTGCCAGTGTTGAGGAGAGATTGTTCAGCAAATTGTCCCTCATTAAAAACAATCTCCGATCTGCAATGTTTTTGTACTGCAAGTCCAGCCATGCATCACAATGAGGTTGGTGTGCATTGGGAAGCAGGAGCTACGTCACTGACGTCATCCGTCTTGCACCAGGGCCAACAGTATCCTATCGCCGGCACTGGTCCACACGGCAGACTCCCACCACCGCTTCACCTCACCTCCAGTGTGCACACCGCTATAATTGTAAGAGACATGTCCCGGGAACATGATGCTCCATCAAAGATAACAAACTTTTTTCTTTCCTTTTTGGGCTCGGAATGAATCACTTCCCAGAATGGAGTCTGACTAAGGGGTCTTTATTTAAGTGTTCGTCTGTCTTCTGCTCTTTCCCATTGCCATACATTTTCCAGTTCCCCCTGTACAACCTGAGTCTGAGCCGAATCAGCAGACTGGTATGGAACATGATGACTCACCTGTAGTTTATACTAGCTTTTCCCGTTAAAGAGAATGGCTGTTTGGCCTCTGTTTGTTTAAGGCAAACACAAGTTTTCCTCTGCTAATCCTGACCCACTGCTACCTCGTTTACCCAGTGGCCATCTGCTCAATGAATGAATGAATGAATGTGTTAAAATGGATTCAAATGCATTTCTTCTGACTTTTTGGTATCTACAGAAAATAGCCTTTCAATTATCCAATTAGAATATATTTAGTTTTTTGAGGCAGTCCTGTTGACACTTTTTTTTTTTTTTTTTTTACCTGGGCAGAAAGCCTGTTTTTATTTTAATTAAATTTTTTAAATATATACGTTTTTCAAAATAATGAACTACAATTGAAGTTGATGGCAAATGCATGCACAGCAACGACGCTTATGGCGAAACTTTCCTTCGGATCTGCAGAAATGGGTAACATTATATTTGTGTTAACTGAGAGGTGAGGACTTTATGAGACACCGGAGAGTCCCCCAGGAGGGGAATATTTTCTTGGCTGAAAGGCAGAGCATTTCTTTGTTTTGTGGGGACAGAACACTTCCTAAGGGATGTCCCGGTAGCACGTCTGCAGCATCAATTTAAGAAACTCAAATTCCGGTCTTTGCTGCAGTCTGGAATGCTCCATAGCTCCAAACAGGTAGCAAACAGCCACTGTGGTTTTCTTCAATGGGCCTTTCCGCCCTCTAGTGGTGACATGCAGTTACTACTGTTTACTTCTGTGGGAGCTGCTCTTTGAGGGAATGATTAGGCCAGCAATCGTTTGGTGAGTGAGTGCAATTTCACATTTCACATTTTAATCAAGCAAAACAAACAAAAACAGTTTGAGAACAATAATACGGTACAGCCTCCTCTGTTTCTAGGAGATATATATCTATATCTATATATAGGTATATATATACTGTATATACAGTACCAGTCAAAAGTTTGAGTACACCTGCTGGAAACTAGGTTTATCTCATTATTGACAATGCTTTACACTGTATACGTTTCTGTAAATACTTTAAAATGACAAAAAACACATGTAACAATGAACAAAATGAACATCAAAGAAATGTTCAAGAAAATTATATTGAAAATGGAATCTTGGATTCCTCAAAATAGCCACCCTTTGCCGTGATAACAGCCTCACAAACACGGGCCATTCGGTTAATACTTTTCAGCAGGAAGATAGATAGATAGATAGATTGTTTATTGTCCTTTTCAGGAAATTTGTTGCCACAGTCTGTACAGAGAAAGCCTCACATAAATTACATAAATTACATAAATACAAATATACACACCACTATAACATATATACATTAAATATGCGCCCACATGGAAATCACCAGATATGTTTTCCCAGCTCTCCTGCAGCAATTCCCAGAGAAACTTGTGGGTTGCTTTGCTTTGACTCTTCTGTCCAGTTCGTCCCATACAATTTCTATGGGATTGAGGTCTGGACACTGGGCAGGCCAGGTCATCAGTTTGAGTTGTCCTTCACCAGGTAGTTCTTGCACAACTTCAAGGTGTGTTTTGGATCGTTATCTTGCTGAAGAATGAAGGAGTGCCCGATTAGCTGTAGTCCAGATGGAAGGTGTACTCAAAGTTTTGACTGGTACTGTATATATATACACACACATATACATGTATATATATATTCTTTTTTATTTTTTTTACTCTGCAACTTTCAAATGCCCAATTGTATTTGTAGGCCAGGTTAATCTAGCTTAATCTAGTCCTCCATCAATTTGGGAGAGAGCGCAGACATGCAAGCATTCTCCTCTGAAGCGCATATTGCACATGAGCTGAGCTCCGTCACCGCATCGAAGGAGTACAGTTAATTCGCAGGTGGCGCAGGCAGACCCACTCGATCGACCCGAGGAGTCGGCCGGCGCGACGAGAAGCAGACGATCCTGCAGACTGCGTCCCTCCCCCCGCCACTGCAGATTGTACGACACCCCCGCAGGGCTGTGGGCCACAGTCGCTGACACTGGCATGGTCAGGATTCCATTCCAGACAGTGAGGCGCATCTACACGCTGGAACAGTCTCTTAACAGGATGAGCCACCCGACAGCCGATATTTCAATAATATGAGCGATGGCCCTGCCAGGTCTCAGCAGATGTCTTTGGTTTCAGCCCCCCACTCTAACCCGAAACAGGGATTTGTGTGTGCAACACATCTCGGATCAGAGCCCAAAGAGCACAAAGTCTCGCAGCCGTTCCATTCCTGTTTTCACTTAGGCCCACAGGACTATCCAATTATCCCCCCTCCCGCCAGACTGCCCCACCAATGGGAAGGAGGGAATAATTAAAAGATCCCCTCATGTGTGCCAGAGGTGAGCTGCCACTAATCCGCGTCTTCCTCTTAGAGCGGGCTCCATCTGATACACGCGTGCATCTGGATTCATGTTCCTGTGATCTCGCCGATAGTCACGGCAGCTCTGTCAAGATGTGATTTTTGTTTTATTTATTTCGTTTTTCGTTTTCCCACAGCGGGACAAGAGCGATCCGCTCTGAATAGTCCCGAGGACCGCTCCCAAATATGTGACCACAGAGGGTTTTTTTTTTTTTTGGGACTCAAGCGGCCTTTTTGGGGAGGGTTTTGGAAAAAATCGACAGTAGCAAGTCTGTGCTGTAAATCTCTCTATACCATGAGAGAGGGGGAACGGCGGAGATGTCCTTGGTGTCATGTGTTTTTTCGTGATTTCGTTTTTTCTCGGGCTGTTTTCTCCCAAAGGTGATGACAGCGTTTTGGCGGACGCCAAACCTGAAGGCCATTTTTGAGCTGTGTGTAGAGCATTAAGTATTTACTGTGCAAAGTGCTAACTTTATAGAAAGTTAACTTTAAGTGTTACTCTTTATAGATTGCTGTGGTCAACAATCTCAGTGCAAAAGCTCAAAATTATTTCCTTGCGGGATTATTTTTCTCTGGCTTCTTTTTCTTGTCTTTTGGGTTTGTCTTCGGACTGACTCTTAATTGTAGTATTTAGATATTGGAATAATTTACTTAATTACCACAATTAAGGCCCCTTTGTCAGAGTTGAGCCAGGCTAATATTTAAACAAAGTCATGAACACAGCTTGAGTAAGGAGGTGTTCATTTCTGATCTGAGCCTTAAAAACACGGAGCCCCCAGATGTCTTCATAAAGTAGGTGCCTCAGTGTTTGTGTAACGCTGTTTACATTTGACATTTACATTTTACGCATTTAGCAGACGCTCTTATCCAGAGCGACTTACAAGATGTGCATTAATACGTGGTAGGAACAATCATTGTTCGCGCAAGAGATCAGTGCAGTAATACAGCAATAGACATCATTGTTGGCAGCTGCATACCATACCTGTAAGGAAAAGGTTAGTACATTGTTTTTTTTAAGTTAAGGTTGCTAGCTTGAATGCCTCTTTGTTAAATAGCACTGCAGGCTGCTGCAGTCATTCAGGCACTTATAAATGCAGACAGTTACAGGACGTAACAGGAGCTGAGAACTCATGTGTAATTAACAATCTACGGATGTGGTCTGAACAACGTCACAAAAAATGTCAATGACATGATAAAAAGCACCGGGAGACAAATTCATCACCATAGTTTGTAATAAATATGTCGATCTTATCATTTATTACACCCCTCTTCCTGTCTGAGATTCATTAAGGATTATTCAATTATTTAAAAATATACCGCAGTTCTCAAATCAAAGATAACCATCAAGGTGTTAATGGGGATTAAAAAACGCCTTGCTTATCTTTTATGATGTTTTTTTAGGTTTTTCTTTTTCTATTTTAAATTACTCAGGCCTGGATTCAATCAGCATTTGTCCATAACTTTGACCCACTTGCAAAAATGGCAAATGTTCATTTTGGCGAGCCTGGCGCATTCATTTCAGTGACCACTGAACTTGCAAAACTGTGCTCTCGGAGAAAAGAAAATAACACTTGCATTTATTTGTGAATCAAAGTTAAGGAAAAATGTTACTTTTATTCAGGCCTCCATTTCCCAGCCCTCAGTTTGCTTAGAAAAACCTGTGGATCTTGAAATTCTACCTTCTAATGCAACATTTCCAGCATTTAAAAAGTATTTAACAAAATCGGTTTCCCATATACAACAGGATTTTCCACCGTTCACAAGATGTTCCGAATATATATGAAGACACACTGAAACATACAGCGTTAGCCTTTTATCACCTGAACCTGTGTTTTGGGTCCCTGCACAGAGACTAGCTGCGTTTGTGAGGACCGCGCCACTGAAGAAAGGCAGTTTGTGAGATGCCATCCAGTGAGTCAGCAGCGAGATCTGAGGTTGAGCGTGGGATCCCCTAGCTCCCGCCCACACGCTCGCCCGCCCGCCTGCCCGCCCGCCTGCCTGCCCGCCCGCCTGCCCGCTGGGTGTCACCCAGGGGGGCTCGAGTCGCAACTAGACCAGAGCGGGCGAGGTGAGGCGAGGTGCAGGCTATGCTGCCGCCCAGCGCCACGCAGTGGGAGAGCGCTCTCTTGGCTCACCCCTTGGGCCTGCTCTCAGCGAGCCGTCGCCCGTCGCCACAATCCACCGCAAGCCCACTGTCCCTCTGCGAGGCATCCAAACCACATATTTTCCCAAAGAGCTGCAGTAAGAGCTGCAGTGGTACAGTGACTGTGGAATGAGAGGCAACTGTAAATGGCCAGAATTACTTTTCCGATACTCTTTTGCCACAAAAAAAAAAGAGTTTTCATATTTTATGCCCTTAATCAGTTCTATGAAAGCAATGAAGTTACATTTCATTGATTGGTAAGCTGGTGGTTCTTTCATTTATTGTACTGTGATTATGCATTGAGTGTGTTTGTGTGTGAGTTTCTGTGTATGTGTGTGAGTTTGTGTGTGTGTGTGTGTGTGTGTGTGTGTGTGTGTGAGGGGGGTGGGTGGGCTGTTTTGGCCTTCCTGAGCTTCTCGCCTGTAGGCAGACCATGGGATGGCCTGTCCAGACTTTTTTAACATCAGAGGGCTGCTTGGTTCTCTGCTTTTTAAAACAAAGATCAGAGCTTTTTTAAACGACCGGAGGCCTCTGAGATAATATTAGGCTCTCTGAGCGGCTGACACAGATCGATGCGCCCCTCTCTCTCTCTCTCTCTCAAGGATTCTCACCACAGTCTCCAGGCCCGAGAGGCGCTTTTCTTAGGACAGGGCTGTTAGTTCACTCAAGTTAAATCCAGCCTTGATCCAATGCCCACGTACTGCTGGACATTCAACACGGGTCAAGAGAAAGTGCAGCAGCAAAGAAAGTAATTAAAATCAGCACCTGAAAGTTTCTGGATAACACAGATCGTTTGAAAGACCGTGGGCAAGGCTGTGTGAAAGAAGGTTTGAGTGTACTGTACTCTGTGTGTTTGGGCCCTGGTTTCTTTGGTGATTCTGACTCTGGTGTGTTTTTTTCCACACATCTCAGCTCACAGGCAAAATTTTGTCTCAGTGTGAAATGATGCATTGCCCGCTGACAGGGCCCGATGTTTGTGTCTCTCTCAATTAGTTTTCTTGTGCATTTTATGTAAATGCTTTGAGCCTAGACCGTTTTAGAAATCTTTAGTCTTTAAAAGTCTGGTGTTAGCATTACCTGCAATCTGAGTCAAAAAAAAAAAAACTATTTTGGAGATGGAAAAATCTTTTGACGCTTTCTTCTAAGTTTTAATGTATTTATTCACGGTTTGATATATGGCTCTGTTTCCAGACAAGTATGTACACAGTGCCGAAGCCTTGTCTATGTAAAGCCCTTGGAAAGTAAAGGACTGTCCACTGCAATTAGACCTGCTCAAAACAGGGCTGCCACTTTTCCAGTGTTTGAGCTCAGCTCAGACTCTGCTCACATTTTTCCATCTGCTTCAAAAGCCATCAGTCTAAAATTTAACTCCAGAACGGAACTCTTTTTTGGGGGGAAATTTGACATTTCTGTTTCCCGATTCTCCCCTTAATGTTCAGTGCAGGTTCACTGTATTAGCGTGCATGTTTCGGCCCGTTAGTCTGGAGAGTGGTGCGCTTGTCCACAGTCTTCCTGTATTGATGAGACAGGCCTACAAATACAATCAGACATTCCAAAATTGGAGACATTTTTTTGGTGGGAAATGAAGGGTTCATTAATTCATTGGCCTGACTTCTTTTTTACTGTCAAGAGATCACAGTGTCTTGGACCTCCCGGGTGGTCTAGCGGTTACAACGTTCGACGCTGGCCACTGGGACCGGGATTCGATTCCACCAGCCATGCCAGAGTTGGCTCTGGCCGGGAGTGCCACCGGGGGCGGTGATTGACTGTCCGCCCCAGGGAGGAGGGAGGGAAGCCGACAGGAAGTTAGCTGCAGACAGGAGTAGCTCTGTAGTACAGGAGCTACGGACGACAGCCTGGCGAGTGCCGTCTCGGAGGAGGCGGTACATCGCCTTTGTCACTGCCGGTCACAGGACTACGGCAGCAAACTCACAATACGAGGGGGAGATTGACATGAAAAATAGAGGATGTAATTGACTACTAAATTGGGAGAAAATGGCATAAAATCAAAAACAAATTCTTTAAAATTCACCACAGTAATGAGCCACGGGGGTCATGTCTCCAAGACGCACTCAGAATTTGGCGTAGTGCCTTGGATTTGTCTCATAAATGTACGCCAATGCACGTGTGAAATGACATACCATTTTTTTTTATTTTGAGTGGATTTTCCCTTTAATGTGCTCTGATGGGCGGTTTATAGCCCCGCGCATCAGGACAGCTGAAACGTTTGATTTGTTTGCTTTTCTACCGTGTCTCACACCGCTGTAAAAAGTAGATCAAAAAACATGTATTATTTGTTCAGCTGTTGGTGGAAATGGGCAAAACAATCATCTGATGCTACGAGCTACAGATCAGAGCCTGAGGGCCTGTGCGTCCTGTTGTTTTACGCGCGAGCCCGCCGTTCGTTTGTTAGCACAGACGGGATCTGACTACATTGACAAACATGACCACAGCGGAGGTGACGGGGGAAAACACTGGACACGCTGCTACTGATTTTGTTGGTTGAACCAGTTTGGGTTCTCTCTGTTGGGCTGAGGTTTTCAGTAGTGTAAAAAGAGCCGGAAAGCACACTGGTTTGTAGGTCTCCAGGGCAGGAGTGAAGGAGCTTTGCTCACTCATGCATTCAGCAACTACATAAAACCAAGTGTAGAGAGACACATCCTCCACACTGCCATTTCATCTGTTTTGGTTTTGCTTATTTAATGGAACTAGAAAGTACATTCATTAGAAGCCTTTCTTCTTCTCTTCATTAAAAAGGTTTGTCAAAACATTGTCAGTGCTGTTTGCTTTTGTTGCAAGTCTTTGTGTGTGCTTTAGACACATACACACACACAAATACACACCGAGTCCCCCCCGCCACACACTCACAGTCTCACATACACAAAATAACGAAATGGCCAAATGCTTGTCTCACAGAGAGTTTTGACTGGACCATTGACATTTTTAAACACCTTTTTATCTGTTTGCGTTTAATTTTATATAGCTCCTCTGTAACTGCCCCTCATCACATTATGCACAAGAGAAGCATGAATCGCGCTGGCGAACGATTAAAAAAAATACTTTCTCATGACATTTTCCACGCTCATTCCAGTAAAACCCGTACTGGGAAACCGAAAATAGTGGAGGGGTGAGCGAGCCCTTGGCGCAAGTCTTTTACCGCCGTGCACGACGGCAGGCTGCGGCGCACATGCTTTCACCATCACGGCCCTTCGGAGCATTGAGCCAGAGAGGCAGACGCAGGATTTCCTTCATCCCTGGCGGTTTGCTCGCGGGAGCGCCGAATGCCTCTGCCGCTGCAGAATGGACAGACAGCGTCCTCGCGCTCCGGTGGAAGAAATGCAGAAACGCGCCAGCGCGACGCGCAGCGGCTCAGGGGCAACGCGTCACCAGCTCTGACGCAGCGCCGCGAGTCAGGTGACAGGTTTCAGGTGGTTCTGGCCGGTTTGATCCGCACTTTAAACGCTTTCTCAGAAGGCGAAGCATTTAATTAGTCGTCTCCTTTTTCACCACGCACGCACGCATGCACACACACACACACACACACACAACCCTTAACAACGAGCTCGTGTGAGGAGGTCTGGTACATCGCATGTCAAAATCAGTGGCGTTCTCGGTTTCTCTGTAAATGCTTTTGAGAGAATCCTGGCCAAATGAGAATCGTTTCCACAGATCAACTAATAAGATGGGCCCAAAAGCCAAGAGATTTTTAGAACACATCAGCACTCCTCGTTTATACACGCGGTAAATCATCCTCTTAAAAATCCCTACTTCACATGAAGCAGTTGTAATCCCTGTGCAATGATATAGGTTAGCATGGGGTAACTACCATGTATGACAACTATATACATAATCATAATGCCTGTTACACGTGTAATTACATAAGCCAGATGTGGCGTGTGTAATTAAACTTTATGTAACCGTGTAGGCTAAGGCTGTAAAAAAGGGAGTAGCCTCGACTGCGCCAGCTTTGGAATTACACCCAAAGAATAGTTTTGCACATTTTGATGACCACACTGGAATACCCCAGGTCAGTATTGTAAAAAGAGGAGCAGAGACGTGAACTTCAAGTTAAACATTATGTGTTGTTTTCTCCCAATTTGGTGGGCATTTGTACTCTTTTTATTCCAACTACCCCCCACCCCCACAAGCCTGCTGCTGGCCTATTCTGATACCGGTAGTGTCATGGGCAACAAACTGCCTCCAGCGAGACGGAACTCACCAGTTGCCGACCATGGTTCCAATGCACCCAGAGAAGCTCTCTGCAGCAAGCTCCCTGGGGCAGACAACCAATTACCGCCCCCTAGCGGTACTCCCGGCCAGAGCCGGAATAGTGCAGCTGGGTTATCAAACCCTAGCTACAGTGGGCAACTTGCACTCCGGGTGAGTGCTTTTACCGTTATGCCATCCGGGGGCATTATTTATTGTTCTCATCAAATTCAGGCCTAGAAAAACTGGAGGCAAGGGAGTGTTAAAATGTGTGTCACCTGCTGGGGTCTTACCTCAATGGTCACTCGAATGAAAGGGA
The DNA here is from genome assembly GCA_029706075.1 of Aldrovandia affinis. Classification (NCBI taxonomy): domain Eukaryota; kingdom Metazoa; phylum Chordata; class Actinopteri; order Notacanthiformes; family Halosauridae; genus Aldrovandia; species Aldrovandia affinis. Next base: position 315,901 of record JAINUG010000141.1, read on the forward strand.
GTACAAACATAGCATCAAAGTGGGGCAGCAAGCTTGGAAAACCCATCAACAAAGCGCCTGCAGTAACTGAAAAAGCGTGAAAAGGATCTTAGCTCTAACACATGGTTTGGGCATGCACAGATCGAAACAACAGCAATCTTACTGGGGTCATAACTGGGTGGAAACGCCTTCACTGGATATAATGCGCCTAGGGTATTTTACCTCCTCCTGGAAGAAAGCACACTTCTCCAGTTTCACCTTCAACCCTTCCTGCTGCAGGCAGCACGGAGTCAAAGGGATCCAGGTGCTCGTTTATTGTGGGGGAGAGGACCACAACATTGTTGAGGTGAAATAGCAACGACTGGAAATGTTTTGCCCTGAACATGTGCTCCATTAAACTCCCGAAATGTGCTGGTAGAATTACAAAGGCCAAAGGGCATTCAGTTAAACTCAAAAAGTCCAAAGGGTCTGCAAAAGGGTCTTTCATCTTGTCCTTCTCAGATCTTGGGACCCGATTGCATCCGCTTGCCAGGTCCATGGTGGAAAACTGGCTAGTCCTGGACAGTACATCCAGTGATTCCTTGATCCAAAGGAGCGGGAAAGGCATCTCTATGGATCATGCCATTTGGCAGTAATCCACACACATATAGAGGCTTACTCCTTCTTTACCAGGAGGATAGGTACCCAGACTTCAGTCCCTTAACTGGCAGTGTAGTGTAATGGTTAGGGAGCTGGGCTCGTAACTCAGAGGTTGCAGGTTCAATTCCCAGGTGGGGCACTGACGTTGTACCCTTGAGCAAGGTACTTAACCTGAATTGCTTCAGTAAAAATATCCAGCTGTATAAATGGATTGTAAAGAAAATAAATATAAACTGTGTAAGTCACTCTGGATAAGTGCCTAAATGCCTAAAATGTAAAATGTTAACTAATCATGGGGATGGGAAATTAGTAACATATAATAACTACCAGGATTGTGTGCCTGAAAATATGTTGTAGTAATATTATAGTTACCGAGATCAGGGCTCCCTGAATTCCAACAGGAAGTGCCTTTATTTTGGCCATTGTGTGTCGATTTACTTCAGAAGTCCCCTACTCTTAATAAGTGAAGATAATTCAATGGCAATGTTTCAGGAAATGCAATGTTATGACTTTCCCCTCCTTGTTATTACTCCTTTATCATGAAATGTCTCAGTAAAATGCAACACATACATTTTCACAGAGGACTAAACAATGGCCACAAGCACCACATGTGAAAAAAACTTAAATGTCAAGCAATTAGGTAAAAAGAAAAGCCATTTCACATTAGATTTTGCAACCCTTTTACAATCAAGCTTTTATTGCAGCTTAGAGTACCCAAAAGACATGAGGATTGCAGACTTTAAAAGGTTTTTTTCTCCCAACAGTGTTTTTTTTCAAAATTTCGAGGGGTAGCTCAAAAAAAGGGTGATTAACTTTTCCAAGCATAAATAAGCTGGACTTTGGTGGAAGCTGGAATGCATAACGAGTCTCCTGTAATCTTGTGTTATAATGTTTTTATAAAGGTGGTTCCCAGTTCCAACTCTCACAGTAAACTGTTCTAGCTTATATATCCTTTGATAAAGGCCTTTGGGGAATCTACACCAAATCAATCATAAATGGCCATACATTTACCATCTGTCAACCTTCAAGAAATAGCCATACAATTGACCTTTTGTTAGACATCCACATGTCAGCCTGTTTGGGTGGTATGTTGACCTCTCTGGAGGGTGACGTCCAGCCGGGTGGGCTCACGGTATGCTTCTGTGCTTGTGACACAAGACCTGCAGGTGTAACGGGGTAGGTTTCTGCTTCAGGTTTCAAACTGTGGCCCAAGACGCCCGCATGGCACAACAAGGGATGAACAATGAACTCACAAAGATCAACGGTAACCAACCAAGGAAATCGCGCTCTTATTCAGGGTCTAGGTGGTGACATCACCTTCTGTAGGGGATATTCACATGCTCACTCACCAAGAACCCATGGCTGACTGGCAGTTGGCCAATAGATGGTCTTGTTGTGAAGCCAATAAGGAGGTGCTGGGAGAAATCCTGCCCCTCCCCTACACCTTTGTTCGGTATAGAAACGTTTCACCATTCACACAAGCTTGTCCGTTGCATGCATTTCTCCAGCGTTTTGTGTAAGGAATGCACCTTTTGAAATTCCAACACTTAGTGTACTATATGCTGCTGATCATAAAGCACCAGTTTCATGTCAAACATGTAATGTGCAATGGCGATTCTGCTGTTAAACAGGGACACCTAAGCCGTCGTATTGTAGTGATGAATGCAAAGGACAGAGCGCACTAGAGACCCACATAACTAACGACACACCCCACCTACCCCCTCCCTCTGTCTAATGAAGTGACCCCTACTTTTCGAGCAAAGCGGTGGTACAGCCCTTTGACATAACAATGTGGCGCAAAGGGGAAATTTAGTGTATCATGGTTAATTACAGTTGACTGTAATGCATGAAACATGGCAGGGTATATAGGCAGGTAATCACCCTCACTAAAAATAAAATGATGTTATAAAAATGCAAAAATGTAGACACAGGAACGTTAAACAGGAAGAAAAAAAGTGAGGACTGGGAAAATAAATTTGGCCTTAACGTTGGGAAAATACCCTGTGAGATCATTTTCAGGTTGTCCAAGAATCCGTGGAAGGAAATCCGCGGGGGGTTGGGGATTGACAGACAGTAAAGCGTTGAAGGAAATAGACATGCTCTCTGATATCCAAACCGCATCTCATCTGTGTCTCATCACTCAGTGCTGGAGAATCTTGTTTGCTTCGGAGGAAGTTGTTACATAAACAAGAACTTTTGGGGGGCTTTCTCGTGATCGTAAATCATTCACATGTGTTTGACTGGGGTTTGAAATCATTTATTTATGGATTGGAATGATTGGCATTATAAATTTGTGTCAATGACAAAGGCTTGGAGGAACTTGTAATATCTTCCATAGTGGTGATTTCCATAGTGCTCATTTGAGTAGTTAGGCTCATTTAAAGTGATGTGGTTACTGTAACAGTCATTAGAAAATCCGATTTTTGAATTCACACAAAAAAGTAGCTTACAACAACATACAAAAAAGGTTTAAGATTTTCCCTATCGTCATCCACTCTGTCCCCCTATTTAAAAAAAATATATATATAATATAATATATGCCATTTAGCAGATGCTTTTTTCCAAAGCGACTTACAGTAGTGAATGCATAGATTTTTCAGTATATGTGGCCCCAATGGGAATTGAACCCACAACCTAAGCGTTGTCAATGCCATGCTCCACCAACTGAATCACACAGAACCTTCAAACGTTTTTTTATTAAACATTTTTACAGGAAGAACACACAGACTATTGGGGGGGGTGGAGTACATAATCAACAACTAATTAAAAATAATGTTAGCAACAAAGCACACTACACCAGACCAGCTCAACGTGGCGCTTCTTGCCCTGTGCAAATTCGCCTGTAACCATTTAAAACCTAAATATTGAGGAAATAACATAACCGCACTGATTTCAAATTCATTCCAAGCCATTTGGGATTGATTTCTTAGAAATTATAAAATTATAACATATAATTTCTAAGAAATTATATGTTATAATTATAACATATTATAACTGTTTATGACTAATTATAACTATGTTATAATTATAACATAATTGACGCTACACAAATCTACAGGACAAAGAACCAAAGATATTATATTCTGACAGACACTCAAATTCAGCATGAAAAATGGCAAAAAAGAGAAGGAATAAATCCAAAGAAGTAAAATGACTTTAAATCCAAAGAAGTAAAGTCATTTTGAACCGGAATCAATGTGGCCGTGACTTATATATATATATAAAACTGGCCCTAGTGACGGAAGTGTCCCACAGCCTCTGCAGAGGCAGCTACAGTATTCCAAACAGGGGCATTTTGCTTCATTATGCGTTGCATAAACATTACATTTCACAATTCATAACATACAGTATTTCCCTTTTTCGAATTAGCCGGTGCCTTGGCATGCACACAATGTCTTCCTTATTTTCAGTGAGGTTGGCTGTGTTCAGTGTGTTCTTCGGCCAGATTACCACTTTGACAGGCAAGCACTAATTGTTAACATGCCGCGGATCTGGTTTGCATTCGGCAGCATTTTTCTCGTATGATGGCTCTGAACCTAAATGTTGTTGTCATTAAAAACCTGTCAAGACTTCATCCACCTTCCTCTAATGCGGCAAGCACTGTTGAAGAAGCAAACGTGTGTGGTGGCCAAGTAGATGCTTTTTTCCAAACAAACAGATTTGGTTACTCGAATTCCTGTTATTCACTAGAGGAGCAAACAAAGCAATGTCCCTCTTTGCTGATATCGTGAGTTAGTATCAAAGCTCAATCACACAACGCCCATATGCAAAATGCCTGTTTCATGTCACTATAGTTACAGCTAAAAAACTTTACCCCTGTACTTCCCCATAATATTACTTCCCTTTAACCCTGGTCTGGAAGGCCCCTCTTCCAACTGTAAATGGATCTCCAGTGTTCTCCCTTATTGCAGTTCAGTAGTAAGAAATATTTATACAACCAGAGCGCTTTTAAGGCATAAAGTTTATTGACATGCAGGAAATAGTATTTTAAGTGGGTTGAGTTAAGGATTTGGTTCTAGGGCTTGGATTCCGGAGGCGGGATTGCACCTGGCCATAGAAGAGGTTGTTGACCTCCCCCTACAGGACAACAACAAAACAATTCAAATGCTGGCTAACACGAAACAAGGGGGGGATGGGGAGACGGTGAGATGCCGAAAACTGCTTTGTACGATGGGAGAAAGGTACGGGGTGATTTTATACCTATTGGGAGATTAGTTTCAGCTGTTCAGGGAAAGTGTCAGAGGTTGTCTGGTCATTTCTCTCCCGAATCTTAGTTTAAAACCTCCAAATTATTTCTGTGTTTCACTATAATAAGCCTTCTTTGGCATAATTAATTAATGGTTTCGCTGTGTCATTTTGCTTTTTTTTTACCTTTGTCAGTCACACCTTGTACAGTAGCTTGTTACTGAGCTGTGATGGCCACAGCTGCAGTGTGATCAGATGCATAATTACTGTGCTGACACGTCACTCAGGATACAGAGCCTACCTGGGAGAACGCGGTGTCCACTCCGAACGCTCGCTCTGGAGCCAGTACCAAAATGGACGACGTTTGTAGGCCTGCGTGCAGTTTTTGTGAGTGCCGGACGCTGTTATTTGAATTTTTATCAAGCATAAATTCTGCAGCCGAGTATTATTTAGGAAGATATTTGATTGAACCTATGGATGATTAATGGTGCAATTAGACATTTGGGAGAGCCGAGGCGATTCCAGGGCAGTGCAGAGCGGTATACTTTCCGGTGTGTAATTACGTGCTGGCAGCAGAGCCAGTTCCTCTTGTACGCAGCATTTCTGATCATCAAGGTTTCCCCCAGTGGAAAAATAAAGCGCTCGTCACTCTGAAGAGGCTTTGGGAATGTGAGGCTGACTGAGAGACCTCCTGCACCATGCCCTCCACCAACACACACACACACACACAGACACACACATCCACGTGCACACGCATAAACAGGCGGGCACACGTGCACGAAAACACACGTACACAAAATGCTCGCACAAATTTGCAGTCTCCTCTTTTTCCCTGACAGACGTTTTATTCATAGAACTAAGCGTATTCCCAGCCATTAAGTACATGTGGACATGGCTTTTCTTTTCATGGTCATGTACTGTACTGTATGTGTTCTCTTTGAGAGCATGACTCGGATCTCTGACAAGTTCTTAATCATTGCTCTCAATGGAGGAAGCCAGAGTAACGGCCACTCCAGTCCCGGATTGGACATTCACCAGCTCCTCAAGCTGAATCGCTTGCTGATTCACTAACAAGGTGGAGCAATACCATTTGTTTGCATTTTCTTTAAATCGTTTATGACACATCCATAGCTGTAGGAACAAGTTTTTTTAGTTTTTTTTTGTAATACATTAATTCCATGTCATATTCAGTTTTTACAGTTTTTTCAATATTGTAGCTGGCTCCTGCAATTCTCAGCCTGTTCGAAAATGTTTGCTCAGCAGACAATATTGTCTGAGCAACGATATTGTCTGCTCATACATTAAAGGGCACCTGACATGCCAGTAACAACTTTACAGAAATAAATCAAACAAGTGCCCACAATGTTTGTCAAATATGATCCCCAAAAGACATTAAAACTACACTTTTAAACCGTTTTTAAAATTGCATTCTATTTTCGCCAACATTCCATGACGCAGAGTCGGGAATTCACTGAGGAAAAAGCTAACAAGAGCCAATACAAGGCAGAAAGAGGAGGACTCCCAGTCTTATCACTTTAAAGCCCCTCAGCCAACTGGTCCTGAGGCTCGACACATTAACCCCTAGCAGCATAACTAACAACATCCAGCCTGGGGACAGTGACTATAGCTCAGAGTTAGACCCAACCAAATTATTAATAACCAAAAATAAAAATACATAACCCATTAAAATGACAAAAACTCAAGATAGACGTCAATGCTATTTGGCTCTGAATAGTCAGTGCACAGTGGCTTGGCCATAGAGAAGGACCGTCACAGGAAGATCTAGCTGGCCAGAGAGGACAGGCTGTACTCTCACAAACTGCAACAAATACAAGGGCCTTAGATCAAAATATTACCACAAATTTACAAAAATCTGCCCTGAATTTCAAGATCTCAAACACCACCAACGGCTCCCTTATTTATTAGTGGAAAAGAAGGAATATGCTAAATTGGCAGCACAGTGTGTAGCCCCTGCCACAACTTGAGGGACAAGGGATGACTGCTCATAGCTTATAATGTTTTCATTAATGTTATATCCAGTGTCATACTGTGTGTTATGTCTGAAAATGTAGATCTTCCCATCTCTGATGTCTGAACAAGTAAATCTTTCGATGTGTTTATATCTGTAATATCTGCCATTGCAATTCTTTGCTTTGCAAAATATGAGAGTCATCTTGGCATACTAATAAAGCAATTTGAATTGAATTGAAATTGAGAGGAGCTGTGGAAAAACACTATTACAATGTGTGTACAAGTGTGATGGCTGGTGTGATGCTCCAAGTCAAGTCAAGAAAAAGGTATACATGTCCATAGGGTCCCCATTTCGCTGTGGATTTTTTAGAAGGATAGCCTGATGAGCAATTTCCAGGATGGAGATCAGAAAACCTAAAAACAATGTTTAAAAAAATTTTTTTTAACAGAGTCAAGGGGAACATGGGAGACCGTTGGTGAAGAAACAGGCTTTCCAGAAGCGAGAGGGAATTTGGCTTAGAGAGATACATTTCACACCAATTTAGCAAGCTAGTTAACCAGCTTAACATCAAGCAAGCTAGCCTGCCTTCACACCACTACGTTTACACCAAGATACAATAAACTAGCTAGCTCCAACAGCTGGCAGGTGACAGCCGGTTACCTATTGGACCAGCAAGCTAGCTGGCCTGCCTCATCATGTTTGCAAGTTAAATGCAGATGCTGTACCCAATTAGCTATCTAGCCACGAGAGATAGCTTGTATACCAGTCTGCAAGGCCTCCATACATGTGACACATCCCCCAATATTCAGAAATGCTCAAATGCTATAGCCTAGCTGATATAAAAAATATAAATAAATTGATTTGGTCCCCCCCCAATGTTGACTCCATGGTTACGGCCTTGCCAGTCTGTATTGGTAAGGCAATTGGGATCTGAATCTGATGGAGGAGGAGAGTCAATATCTAACCCAGATTCTGAGGGGTCAGACTCTGATGTTGAGAGACATGGCACAAACCTGTCAGGCATAAACTGCCCTGGTGTTGGTACCCATTCTGCCTCGTACTCATTGTCTGAGAGCTCATTATTGCAGTCGTTTTCCTACCTACTCATATTGATAGAATGGTCACTGATGCCCGACTAATGTCACATCCAGGAAATTCTGTGAAAGTAGGAAAATGTATGAATGGGCATATTTACATGTTGGCTTGCCACAAAGTAAAAAAAACAGGCACAATACTACTATCAAAGATGTATATTGACAGATTTCATTATTTGTTGTGATGTTTAAAATAGTTTCAGATTCCCTTTAAGGTAACATTTAAATTAGATCACCTGTACTGGCTGTGGAAAATGTAGCCTCTCTATAGTAAATGTTAAAATAAGTACATACCCTTTTCTATGAAAAAACAACCAATATTAAAGATGACTATATATTGTGTGGGAAGAATGACCAGCCAAAAACTACGGACCTGCAGTCAGGCCACTCTTCCTGGAACATGCTTCACCTTCACACCAAACACAAGGAGCCACACCTTCCTCCTGTCATAGGCTACCCAAACCAAAAATTGACATGTGACCATTCGTGACATCGCAATGTGAACATGATTTTGCGGGCAGTTTCTGGCTACTGATGGATGCCTGCCTTGCAAGGGTATCAATTGAAAAGCAGCACAACACAATTCACACCGAGTGTGGTGTCTGCGCAGAAGGGGAAAGAGTTACATGGCAACAATGGCGTGCAATATTCCATTGACTAAAATTAATTGATTAAAATGAACTAACCTTTTCCTTCCCAGTGTTACAGGTATGATATGCAGCTGCCTACAACGATGTCTATCACTGTATTACTGCACTGATCTCTTGCGCGAACAATGATTGTTCTTACCATGTATTAATGCACATCTTGTAAGTCACTCTGGATAAGATCATCTGCTAAATGCTTAAAATGGAAAATTTAACCCAGCAGAAATCAGCCTTTTGTGTGCTAGAGTTTATACGAGTACTGTTAGGGATGAAATGTACTTTATCAGAATTGATTCAACATATTCAGCATGTAAGTGTAAAGCTGAGGCCTTCAGAGAGGAAGGGGGAGAAAGAGAGAGAGTGGGGGGAGAGAGAGAGAGACACAGAGAGACATGGAAAGAGAGAGAGAGAGTGGGGGAGAGAGAGAGAGACACAGAGAGACATGGAGATAGAGAGAGAGTGAGAGAGAGAGTGGGGAGAGAAAGGGATGCAGAGAGATATGGAGAGAGAGAGAGAGTGGGGGCAGAGAGGGGAACACAGAGAGACATGGAGATAGAGAGAGAGATAGAGGATTTAATCATCTGTGACATAACTTTGAAGTCTTTTTGTAAATCAGAGTAAATTAGTGACCACAAACATATCTGATCTTATAAATGGTAACGGAAGTCTCCCAGAATGAGCAGCTCAAACGCGAGCGCTGGAACAGCATGAGACGTGAAGCCCTGAGCTAGCGGACCAGTGCGATGATAAAGGTCACTCTCTCCCCCTTTCGGCCGACACAAGTGAATCACGGAATCCGGACCAGCCTGAGGCTGCAGTCCAGTCAGTGGGAGCAGCAAAAAACCTGCTGACTTTGCGTTTCGCACACGGTCATGATGTCAGTGGAAATACTTACTTTTTTCATAAGATAAATTCTCGTTACTTGATGAAAAAAAAAAGAAAACTACATTTCCTAACCCCACATATTCCCCCCGCTTCACACACACACACAGACACACTTCTCGACTGACTTAAACACAGTGAAACAGATGCTATGCTCATTAGCTTTCCTTTACACACTGCACGTACTGTCTTCCTGAAAACATCTCTCCATCTCGAATGGCGTGTTTGCATAAAAAATAAATGATGTTACGTCTCGAATGGACCCCGCCATTTTGAAGAACCCGTAAAATGCTCGCCACATGTTTCTTTTAAAGCCTTTCTCCTCAAGCCAGGGGTAAGGGGTCACACTGTGGCTTCAGATATGCCTTAGATATCGCTACAGTTGGATTTAAACAATTGTTTCTTTCATGGAAACGATTCTGAAGCAGGGCTGCCAAATGCCTTGACCACATGTGCTTCCATATCGCTAAGAGTTTTGATCTTGACTGGTTTACTCCTGTCTGCTTTTCACATAAGCAACAAAAAAAAAAAAAGAAAAAAAATTGACCACGGAAACCCAGAAGAACCCCAGACAGAAGTTGCTCAGCACTGGTAGTAAATGCCAGCACAGGCCCCGTAATCGTCACCATTGTTTAACCGCAGCATTTTGAAACCCACAGGCATTTGCTTTTGTGTTTTTCCGAAAGAGGCTTACAAGGCCAAATCAACTGTGAAATGTATTTATTTTTCCTTCTGGTTTCTAGTTTAACAGTGTAGTCTTCGTATTTAGAAAAAAACCAAAAAGGCACCTGGGGTCCTGGGGTCGCTGAGCTTTGTCCACTCAGGCCATAAAAAGGCACTTTGACTTCTGTCTGTCTGAGAAAGTGCTTATCAGTGACACTCCTCCCACTATTAGGGGCAGGATAATGATGGGGTTCGGGCTGAGCCCACGGGGACGACAGCCCGTTGACGATCTCCATTCGTTGTGCTGGCAAGGTCCCCATGGAGTGTGTGTGTGTGTGTGGGGGGGGGGGGTGCCTGCCCCAGGTAGTGTTAAGTTGCACTTTTTCAGGCCTGTATTGTTCTCTCTGAGAGCCTCAGGCCTGCTAAGGAATGCAGAACTGAGTATTTAGCAGACGCAGTTAATGCAGGGAATCGTGGGCTAACGGCTTTACAATGCAATCTCCTTTTTCTTTTGTTTCTTTATTCATTTATTGATTCATGACATTTTGGGGTTATGTGAAAGATTTGAAGAAAGCATTTTATGACCACAGCTGTTTGCACAGGCAGTCTATGCTTTGAATGATTAACCCATCGCTAGGCAATTTCCCAAAGGCAGAACACAGTGAGTTAGCTGGGTGTCATGCCTCAATTCCCCCCCACCCCTGCACTCCATCCGTCTCTACCTTCAATGGCCCCATGGCAAGAGGTCTGCCTGTCAACCGCCATCAGACTGTCAAACCCAACCTATCAATCTCTTTATCAGTTGATCTTTAACTTTTTATTTTGTGGAGTGCTATTCACAATCAACATGTCACGACCCCCGCCCCCACCCCCTCCCATTGGACAGGGCCCTTTCTATGGGTACCTTTCTTTTATGGCTGCCAGTAGCTGAAGTGTGGAGGTGAATCTTGCCATTCCTAAGTGGTTTACTGTTTTGTTGCCTTTCTCACGCTTCCCATTACAGTCCAGGGTAATCAGGGTCACCATAAATATTCCCAAAATATCAACTGTGCCAGAGACACCTTCTCTTGACCTCTGTGGGGATCTGTGGAGGTAGGATGGTTTGATTTTGAAGGTGGACCAGTCTCTTTAAGGCAGGGGTGGGGGGGGGTAATCTCAAAGCTCTTCAGGCAAGTATACACCAAAATATGAGACCATGTAAGAGGCAGAGGTGGACATATTAAGACACAGGTAGAGAACAAAAATGGAAACACCAATGTAATCATTTAATAAGGTGTTGGGCCAGCATGTGTGGTCTCTATGCACAGTGTCAGTCTGCCAGCATCTGGAATTCTGCAGGAGGAATACGACACCACTCTACCATGAGAAAATCAATCAACTCACGCTTCAGTGGACATTCCAGAATATCCAATTACTGTTTGTGTTTAGATCTGGTGACTTAGTTGATGGAGTTGAAAACACTGTCTCAGGTGTCGTTCTGGTCTATGGCACAAATGCTCAGCTGGGCTCAGATCTGGTGGAGAAGGCTATGACATGAATAATGTCAGTGTCAGGCTCCGTAAAACCATTAAGTGACTACTCCTGCTCTGTGGATGGGGGTGGGGGGATCAGTACCATTAAGTAATCAACCTTGTCTTCTAAGGGTATGGGTGAACCCAAACCATGCCAGGAGAATACTAAAGATACCACTGTGGAACCATCAGGCCATTTCACTGTTGTGTTTCCATTTTATTGGCCACTTTTTTTCACTACCTGTACAGTCTATTGCTGAATCGATCAAACTTAAAAATATTGTATCTAGCAGCTATCTGCGTCACAATGGTTCATGCGAGAAGGCACCAGAGAGATTGTAGCCCTTCAATCTGTTTCAGTACCTCTGCATGAAACTGAAACCGGGAGAGATCATTTAGTAACAGAAGCTTTTCTTTCCAATGGCCACTTTTACACATTGATAGAGTCATTATCAAACAGGAGCCAATAAAATGAAATATGTAAATTAAAGGAAAAACAGCCTGTTCCCTTCACTTGAAATATTTGGCATGCTAAAACAGTTAAAAAATAAAGGGCTTTACACACTATGAGCTCCACAGACAACACAGTGATTTGTGTTTAGAGATAAAAAATCTAAGTCAGTATTATACAATACAATACAAAAAGGTCTTATATCTTAAAGAAGATAAAAAATAATAATACAATCAAAAAATCTGAATGAGCTAAAATCCAAACTAGGAGGAACAGAGACATGAGAACAAATAACGTCTTTAGACCCGGTTTAAAAGAGTCATATTTTACCATACATCTGTTTCATAAATATGTAATCCGTGTATGCAGTAATTGAAGATGTAGACTTGTCTCCACATGACATTGCTGGCACAGTGTGTGGCTGTTCTGAGACTTACTTTTAACATCCTTTTAGTCCCTACAATGTAGGGCATGGACAATAAAGAGATGTTTGCATACCCTCAATTTAAACAATATATTAGTGTGAAAAATCGTGCCTAACTTATTTTCTTCAGAATCTTCAGGGAGGAATAATTCTAATCGAACCTGTCTTGGGCTGAACAGCAAAGTGCTGCCAACTTCCTCGATATGCCTGGTGCTTTGAGGAATGTCTAGACTCGATTTCTTTGTTTACTTTTGCAACTTGTCTGGGATTTGTAAGGTTATCTTTCCATCGACGTTGCCAAGTACAAATTTATTTTATCGGAAACCCAAAGGTAAGCAAAGAAACGGTGGGAATTTCACAAACTGAGCTTTCATGTTCTGAACTGGAGCAGTCTGCGCACTGAATGAAACGGTAAAACTACAAGCAGCTCACAGTGATACGGTAATTTAAACAGAAGCTAATGTAGCCAGACCATCTCACAACTTTTATCAACTGCAAACTGAAATAACCCCCCACCAGTTGTTAGAAGTATTTATCTTTGGAAATAAAGCCACACCTACCAGGTTTGAGAATTATGAGTCGTGGTGTAAGGGGGGCAATTGTAGCAACTTTTGGCCATTTTTACATAACTGTTCATGTGTACCAGGAGTGGAGTAAAGTGTTAATTAAATCACATCAAGATGTTATGAAACAGGAAGTAGCTTTTCCACAGCCTTCAAACACATCATAAGCTTGAATGTTTGTGGGAATCATTACTCAGTTTGGGCTGGTATGTGGTTTCTGGTCTTCGAGCCGTGTCTCCTGATGTCCCTCCAGAGGTTAAAAATAGACAAATATCCCAGAATCCCCCTCTGTACCAAAAATGTCTATGCCTTGGCAACAGTGACATTCGATGGCATTGGCAGAGCCTCTGAATTGGGAGCTTCTCCCCCACATTTTTTTCAAGAGATACCAACTCCAGATTCAGGGTAGGTGGTGTATTTTATTCATTTTGCTATGTGAAGTACACAACAAAGCCAGTTAAGCGGGCTTGGAAAAATGTGTGGTGTGTGTGTGTATATATATATATATATATATATATATATATGTGTATATATATATATATATATATATACAGTATATACTCATAGATGTACATATACTTATATGCAGATAGCTGCCAAAGGAAAGGAAAGGAAACACCAACATAAAGTGTCTTAATAGGTGTTAGGTCACCATGAGCTGCCAGAACAGCTTCAACATGCCTTGGCATACATTCTACAAGTGTCTGTAATTCTGGAGGGATGTAACACCATTCTTCCATGAAAAATTCCATCATTTGGTGTTTCGTTGATGGTGGTGGAAAATGCTGTCTCAGGCGCCACTCCAGAATCTCCCATAAGTGTACAATTTGGTTGAGATCTGGTGACTGAAAAGGCCTTGGCATATGGTTAACATCATTTTCATGCACATCAAACCATTCAGTGATCACTCATGCTCTGTGGATGGGGGCATTGTCATCCTGGAAGAAACCCCCCCTCCCTCAGGATGCAAATGCTTCACCATAGGTTGAAGGTGTATTTACTGGCATTTACCTTGCCCTCTAAGGTGTTGAGTGGACCTAAACCATGCCAGGAAAATGCACCCCACACCATAACACACCATAATAACCCTTCATTTACTCAAGTGTGTCCTTTATTTTGGCAGTTACCCGTTGACATCAGGGTAATTTTTGTTTGTTTAATATAGAAGTACATTCTCATAGTTTTGCCTACATTTATACTAAGACTGCAGATGCAGTTATGATACTGATAACTCACGGAGTATGAGATACCCATAGTTTGGGTTTAATTGAACTTCCAATGGCACTTTAATGGTTTTCATTTAGTTGGAGAGGAGACCTTAATGGACTACAGCTGGCTACTAATTTGGGTAGTTAGCTAGCGAAATGTGTTAGCTACAAGGTTTTATAGATATCTAGAAATGTTCTTAGCTTATAGCTAACTACCTTTAAGAGACTCATTCATAAACAACTTTACAACTTAAATGTTATGATTGCTGATGAAAATGCTCAACTGAAACAAAGATAGCTTGTCATAGTTTTATGTTGCATAATACAGTCAGAACAACTTGGATGATTATTTCTCAGAGGGGGAACACGTGCTTTCAACTAAAACATTTAACAGGGTTTTCAATTGTACTGTAGAGAAAGGGTTGTAGTGTATGTACTATCCATTATTTTAGCTTGATTAATGTGTGCTGTCAGTGTTGTTTTCTCCAGATTTCTGTCCAGTTAATTATGATGCGTGGCATGGATGATAGTTTTATTTCTCCTAACAAAAGGGTGTTTTTTTATGCTTCTCCAGAGAAACCCAGGCTATTGTATCTCTTGAACAAACAAATTAACTCAAAACAAATCATCTTTTAGAAAGCAATACTCAAGTGCAATATGTTTTTACAGACAACAAAATGGAGAAAAAAGAAAGATATTTAATTTGAAAGAAGCATAAGTACATATTCCTTTTAATAAATAGCTAGCAGATTTCTTCTAGCATGGAGTTCCTTTCAATTCAAACTTCAAATGATTTAACTTGAGAGTTTTCCATAAAAAGCCAAATGGTATTAATTCATTACAAAACTTTAAAAAAACACCATCACAGAACACAAGAAATACTTTGAAAGCAAACCAAATGTCCACAGTCATCTAATCTAAGTGACATGCATAAACATTATTTTTTGTGACTTGAAAATAGGGTACAGAAAAAATGAATACACAGGAAGCACTACATAAGCTGAGGTGATTAAAATATCTGAAAGTTGGAAATGAATATCACTAAGCATCGCAAACGGAATATTTTTAAGCTGCAACCACGAGCCATGGTCAAAAATTGGCATATTGCATAATGCTGAAGATCAACAGCATATTTTGGCTTAAAATAAATAAACCCACTTCCATTCATTTAGAAGAGGAAAGTTTTGCAAATGGGGTTTTGGTTTATAATTCTCCGAGCTGCATGCATTTCACGTATCTACATCCTAGTGTATATGACCATATAACTAAGTAACTTACATTACATTACATTACAGGCATTTAGCAGATGCTCTTATCCAGAGCGACTTACACAATTACACATTTCTTTACATACAATCCATTTATACAGCTGGATATTTACTGAAGCAATCCAGGGTAAGTACCTTGCTCAAGGGTACAATGGCAGTGCCCCACCTGGGATCGAACCTGAAACCTTTGGGTTACAAGCCCAGTCCCTTAACCATTATGCTAACATTGCCACCCTAAGATATAACTTTAACTTTATCATTTTATATATTTTATGTCATATTTTTAAGGTCTAGTCTTTTAAGTCCATCAGATACTTTTAAGGTGCGATGGACAAATCCCACCCCAAGGCTGGAATCTCTGTACAGGACTGCTGTACACTAAGCCTGTAATACATTTTTTGTTTCCCTATTTTCCTCCCAATTGGGTAGCCAGTTGTACCCTATTCCTAATTCAACTACCCCTCGTACTACGAGCTCACCGCTGCAACCCTGGGACCGGCAGTGACAAAGGTGCTGAACCGGCAGTGACAAAGGTGCCGAACCGCCTCCTCCAAGACGGAACTCGGCAAGCTGTCAACCTTAACTCTGATGCACACAGTGCCACTTTGCAAGCTCCTGCCATTCTGGCGGACAGCCAATCGCTAGGGCTGGGCTACAGAACCCGGTGGCAGTGGGAAACTTGCACTCCGGGTGAGTGCCTTTACCGTTACATCACCTGGGGTCCTGCCTGCAAAACTTTTATTGAAATTTCTCAACTTCCACTGATCAAAGACTGCACAGTTCACAATATGCAAATTGAACATTTGACCACATTTTACAGCGTGACAACAGTGCATGGACTGCAGTGATATCCAGTTGCTAATGAAGTTACTTTAACTTAAATCGTTTTACAGGATTGTTCTGGTAAAATACGAAAATACTGTCATGATGTTAGTGTTACTATAGTATCATTATTATTATTAGATGAAATTCTCTCATATACAGAGATACATACATAAGATTTGTTGATACATTTCTGTCTGCTCTATCCTTTGAATCAGTGTTTTATTTTCTGGAGACAATGAAGAATGCACTTGAGTGAAACATTTATTCACATATTTATCATTGTGTTTACAGTTCCGTGAAAACTCAAACGAAGGCTCAGTACTTCAGCATGGCTGAAACCTTGGGAGTATCTATTGAACTGTGGTTTACAATTCTTCCAACACTTCTGTAGTTCCAACAGAACTTACTCAGTCGGTCGAGCTTCATCGTGCATACCACACTGCACCCTAAGCTTGGTATGTAATGTTTAGTGGCTCTGAAAATCACTGGGTAGGTCAATGGCGTGATCTGTAAAACTTAAGTGCTTTTAGGAGTGATAAAGTGTCCAATCCCTCCTTTCCCCATAACCTGAACGATGAGATACCTGGGACATAGATAAATATTCTGGCATGCACAATTGTATTTCTTTCTCTTGGCTTTCACGGTTCCTGAAATGGAAAGTCATTGCGGAAACAACACTTTCAAAAGAATGGGTCAGTATTACAATTACAATGTGTTTTGTGGTGGGTGGGGGTGGGGATTGATAAAGTTTTTAAAGTGTCCAGAAAATAAATGTTCAAATATTCACATGATTTTTTTCAGGATTCAGTTGTGGATGGGCCTTCCTTCAAAGGAAAGAGCCCAGCGTGCTCGTTGTGGGGTGGAACACCATAAAATGCTGTAAAACCTGGCTGGCTTTCCGAGTGGTGGGCTCCAGGTTAGAGAGGCGAACATAAATCCAGTCGCCCGGCCCAGTCACCAAGGGCTGCTGCCAATCTCGAAATGGCTGCAGCATAAACGTAAATTTTCCATGAGGGAAATGGCTTCCAAAACAATAAAAAGAAAAACCCAACTTTATACTGTACCTAAAATATATATTTTTTTTAATCACAGGAACTAGTGTGTGTGCTATATGCCTCCTCCGAGCTGCTTTCTGGTCACGTCACTGCTGGGACGCTCTGTCTCATTTGCCACCTTGGACTTTTTCCCCAAACATCTAACCCCTAGCTTCCAGTCGTTATTCTTCACGAGCTTCTTCTGCACCTTGGGAGCTATCTGTCATCATACTACAAAAATAAATAAATAAGGACTGAAATAACGTTTACCATGGGAAACACTTAGTGCCAGGCAGCGGACATGATAAACAGCAGAGAACCCTTCTGTGGGGCAAGACAGAACGTCTTCTAAGAACTTCTGTGGACGTCGAGGTCCACTGTAATGACATCAACTTACACCATTTTTTTTGTGTGCCAAACCGTTGAAAGGAAAGGCAGTAAAAAGATATTTGATTTTTTTTTTTCCGTTTTATTTTATTCGTGTATC
The DNA here is from genome assembly GCA_029706075.1 of Aldrovandia affinis. Classification (NCBI taxonomy): domain Eukaryota; kingdom Metazoa; phylum Chordata; class Actinopteri; order Notacanthiformes; family Halosauridae; genus Aldrovandia; species Aldrovandia affinis. Next base: position 333,733 of record JAINUG010000141.1, read on the forward strand.
ACTATTTTCCAGGCGGCTGGCTGCGAACAGTCATCATTCTCACATTTGGAGCTGGACTGGTCTCCCTCCAGGTTTTCCTTCCTCTTTATCTTTGGCAAATTGACGACCTTTGACCTCCACTGTAATAAATCTGGGTTTTCTCATTGCTGTCCTTAGACAATATTGCCTCACTGATTTATCTGTAGTCCACTTGAATGGCGTAGGGTTGACCAACAATGCCCCACCCCCCGTTTAAAATACATTTTATTCTGGCTATAATTTGTATGTTTTCAACAGTGCCTACTCTTTTATTCCTCAAATTAGAGAGAAGGCACAGACAGGTGCCATCTAATAGGTGACCAGACAGTCGCCAGAGAAACCTCCAGGTCTGCCTTTGCACTTTGGTCCTGAATGGATAGAATCTAGAGCTACCTCCCCCCATTCCATATATGGAATCTTAGTTACCCAACCAGCAAGTTCTTTCTAACTGCTGTGCCAATCAGAGGGTAAGGGGGTGTGACTTGTGGGTAATTTCAGCATCCGCATAAAACAGGCCTAAACTTAAGAGCGGAATGAGTTCACTTTGCGTTACAGTTAGTGACTTTCAGAATTAAGTGTGTTAGTTTACATTGGATTGGAACGATGGGAGACAAGTCGTCTCGCTGCCACCAGTGCGGCGGCTCCTGTTCGTTCCAGGCCGTGTACGCTCCAGGCTGCTCTGTGGTGCGCCTCGCATGCCTTTACACAGAACAGTTCATCACTCCCCAGGAATCTCCAGCCCTGACTCTTCAGAGGCTGCTGGGGTCATTAGCCGATTATACAGCACGTAATTGTCGAGCGCTGTCAGATCCAGAACAACGGTCAAGCTCAATCTGCCTTGCGGAATTCGGGCCCAGTTGGCCCCGGAAACCGTCAAACACAGCGATCCGCCAGGGCCTGTACGGCACTGTGCATATATTACACTGCGTATGACTCGACTGGAGTGAGGTTTGAAGAAAATGTGAGATTTGGACAGGATTTATTGCGCCCTTTGTTTTGATTGCCGTCGAGCGCTTTATTATTAACCGCTTAATTTTGGCCTGGGCGAGCAGTATGGGTCAACATGAATGTCCTTTTGGCTTTCCTCCATTCTCTGAAGGACCCTCTGGGCTTTTTTCCATTGTCGAATCACACAGTGAAAGATTGGTAACTCTACACCTCTGCACAGTGGTGACCGTTTCGGCTCTGATTTTTTATGTCCTGCAGTGATTCAAGTATTTCAACTCCCGGCTAATCCCAGTTTCTCATTATTCCCCAATTTAGGAATGCTGTTTTGCAACTGCAAACCTGTCCCGTTGCTGCAGCATCCCTCATCAATTTGGGAGCGTGTGCAGAATCCACGTGTCCTCTTCTGAGACACATGCGGCCAGCTCACAGCTTCTCTTCACTCTGCAGTCCACCGGCTGAGCTGTGCACTCGTTGCTGTGGAGCGGTGCCCTTCATGCGCAGCTGTTGCAGGCAGACCGAACGCAGGTGCCCAACTGGCCAGGTGGGTCCGTCATTGGGCAAAAAGGAGGGGAAAACCCTGCTGACTGCACAACACTATAGCCAATTATCAGTGGTGGACAAAGTACACAAACCCTTTACTTGAGTCAAAGTACAGATACCCTGATAAAATATTACTCCTGTAAAAGTAGAACATCCTACATTTAACCCCCATTTGCCTTTGAAATGTAGAGGAGCGAAAGTAAAAATAAATGTAAAGTTGGAAACACATGAAAAGCAGATACTTGAAAAATGTACTTAAGTTCAGTTATAAGTCAAAGTAAAGTAAATGTACTTTGTTAGTGTCCACCACTGCCAATTATGCATTATCCTGCGGGACTCCTGGCCACACTTGGCACTGGCATGGTTATGGACGTGTTTCCAGATCTTGGGATGGATCACTGCGCCAATGGATGTATTTCTGGTGATTTCTGATGGATTTTAATTGTACTTTGGGGTTGAGCAACCTTGTTACTGGTAGATGTCAATACGTTTTGTTGTATTCCCTTTTAAGCCTCTCATAATGGTGTATGGTTTACACAGGGGATGTTTTCTGTTATGGCTGAAATGGGATACATAAAGCATGTGCAGAGTATTGAATAAATATTAGTTCTTGTAGCGATAATGCACATTAGTTTGGCTCGTCTTGAACTTTTACCCTTATTGTTTTTGCAATAAGTGACTGATTCTGAAATGTGTCTTTGGTGATTCAAGAATGAATACATAACCGGCATATCCCAAACAGAAACACACTTATTTGAACACATTTGCGCTCTAAGAATAGGTTTTCTGTTGAATGACAACAGAACAAAAAAAACTGAAGAAATGTTCAACATAGTATTAATTCATTTAGCATATGTCCTTATATATGATTTACACTTGTAGTTAACTGTGAGTCAAGGTTGAGAAAAAATGTTAATATAATTCCATCCAGTGTTTTTGTGCACGTATTTTCATTATTTAGTTGCCCATGTATTAAGCAATGCTATTACATTTTATAAAAAGGCATTTTTACCTTGAAACAAAGGAACTTCGCAAAGTAGGTGAAACATTGACTTTTCCTTTCACATAATTTGTTGATTGACAGCATGAGAAACTTTAATGTCAATTTCAGGACCTGGATAGTTATGACCTTATCACATGTGCTGTATGAACTGTTCAATTGCTGCAGTAGTGTTAGTTTAAACTGAGATATTGAAGATATTCATGGCAAAAACAAAACATATAGTGAATGCCTATGGTTGGATTCAGATGTGTCCCTTTGTGTTAGGCTACATTGTTTGTGCCTGGGAACATAAATCCACTTTATGAATTTTTGGTCCATCTAGCAAATACACATCATGCAGCGTAATGCGGTTTGCATGATTCATTTGAATAATAATAATAATAATAATAATATTAATAATCATAATAGAGTGGTAGCTTTGCCAACATTATTATAAGCCAGAAAGCTGCAATATACCAAATGACAGCACAGCACTGAATGGAAGAAGTAATGAGCATGTTTGAGACTCTTAACAGATGAAAAAAAAAAAAAAAAAGCTGTGCGTTTACTGTAAGCATTTCCACATGTTTACATGCACGTTGACATTGATGTGGACAAATCTGTATGTAACACAAGAACCACAGTGCACATCACAGCAGCTCCTAGCGTCTGTTAGACACCGAAACCCAACTCCCCATACCGTCCTGGGGACGACTGCCAAAGTGGATATTTAAAGGCCGGACCACAGGGGGATCTGAAGACTGTAAAGGGAACATCTGGAACACTCAAAGAAGAACAGAAGAAGAAGAGTTTAAGCGTTGCGACATGTTAGAACGACTGCCCAGCAATGTGGCTTGCATGCTGGGGTTTTTTTTTTCTTCTCTTTAAATGTTTTTATTGATTTTTATGTGCTATGCAGGTTATTGCTTCTCACAAAGCCGCTGCGAAGTTCTGTTAGACAATCACACTGTCGAACAGCTGAGGGACTGCGGTCCACAACGCTCGCGGTCCATGCAGGCAGTATTCCAAACACGAGTCAAATCACTGCACTAAGAAATATCAAATACATCTAAATACGAATACCTAAACGTAGCAAAATGCCAACAACAGCTGTTGTACAATAAGAAATGTGATGTAGTCTACCATTATTTTTCCTTCAGCTTAAACCTCATAATATTGCGTCTGTAGCTACAATGTTGAAAAACAATAAATAAACAATCAGCCATATAAGCACTTGTGTAGCCGTCCACGGTGACCTGGCACCGTCATTTCTCGGCGTTGTTCTGAAACAAGATAAGCCTCCAAAACAGCATTGGGAAATTCTAAACAAAGAGAAGTGACAATCCTTCATCAGAAATAACGGAGGGAAAAAAATAACATTGCTCATAGACACTACAGTAGCAGCCACTAGTGCTACAGGACCTGGTATTTGGATTTTCATTCCGTGTGCAGACCGCGTCGTTGTATTGCAACCGTTTCCCCACCACGAGTGCGAGCTGGTCTTCTCTTTAACGTCCGTGCAAAAAACAGAGGGAGCGTCTGTCAATAAAGCAAGATCTACGACTAATCGTAATCTACCAGTCGGCAGGGCCATGTGTCGCATTAAAGTTTCAGGTAAAACGCTACTCCAACTATTGCCGCAATCTCCGTTTTTATGAAACTTTTTATTGTTTTACGTATATGAACTACCACGCCGAGTCTGAAAAAAGTGCAGATGCTTAACCTCAATACAGTTGAAACAGTTTTGCATTTCACATATAAATAGTCCGCATCATAGAAAATCTATATATTTAATATGTGTAACTGTTCATCGTAAAATGTTTTACATACTGAATAAATGTTATATCGGATGGAGGCTTTAGTTGTTTTAGGTTTTATATTAATGTGGTTTTAGGGCCACTGCAAATCGGTTGGGTAAAAAGTGGTGTGTCGTATAGCTATTTATTGCGAAATGGCGTGCCGTGGTCTAGAAAAGGTTGGGAGCTACTGGTGTAGAGGACGCTCAGGACTTCAGATGGTAATTGACTTTGTGGGCCCCCCTCTCCAAGGCAGAAATGGGCCAGACCTGGACCATAAAGCAATCAGCGCGTGCTGAGGCAGAGACCTACAACACACACACACACACGTGTGCACTTGCACACACACACACATGCATGCTTGATTGCACACACATGCGCATGAACACAAACATATGCACACACACATACGCGCATGCACGCGCATGCACGCACACACAGATACACACGTGCAGGCACACATGCACACATACATATATGCACATCCGCACACACATGCAAGCACACACACACACACTTGGCAATGTACACACTCTCACACACACACACACACAGGCCTTGTATAATGCCCCACAGAAGTGTGATTGTCAAGCAGAGAGTCACAAACTATCGGCGCAAATAAATCTGAACGAGCCCCTGTGTCAGTTTTCTTATTGCCCATCTGTGTCCCTTTACAGTGTTTCCACCTACAGGAAAATGTCACCTGCGAGGTGTGAGAATAAGAGAAGGCGTTCATTTATATGAAAGCTGGGTTTAAAAAAAAAAGCATACTGTAGGGGTATTCTCACAGCAGGGGAAACCGCTTCACTCAGACTGTGTATGGGGAGGGGAGAGGGGTGGCGGTGGGGGGTGGGGGGGGTCTGCACCTCAGGGCCCCCAGCCCCTATACTCCTGGTGATGATATAGGAGTCCAGAAACGCAGCCCGCTCTAATGTGTCACAGTGGCACTCAGCTACCGGGCTGTTTCTCTCCAGTCACGTCGGGCCAGCTTGGGTTCTGAGTATTTTTACAGTGTAACTGAACACAGATTTTCCACTAAGAAGCTGTCAGGCGGCGGATGAGTAAAAGTCTGCCTGGGCTGCTTCCATCCGAGGAAGATTCCAGATTATGGGGCCTTGCCAGAGGGCTAATGTAGACCACATGTGCCTGCGGGGAGGGAACGGGGGGGGGGGGGGACCACTGGGGTGGGAGGGAACGAAAGCTTGGGGGCGGGAGCCTTTTAATCTTTTGCAAATGAGAGAAAACCATAATTACCGTTTGCTACCTGCGCTCCACTTGGTAATTACCTCTGGAAGATTAAGCATTGTCTTGATCCCCTCCTCCCCCCCCCCCTCCCCCCTCACTCCAGACATCCTCAGGGGGAGAGAATGATGTGGGAATGACATCATTACTCTGCTTTTACCTGCTGTGCCTTTTTTGGGGGGGAACATCTGTGGTCGAGTGACATGACAAAGACAGAAATAACAAATAAAGATAGATTGCAGGGGCGTAGAAAAAAGGGGCCTATTAATATTATTGATATATTGCACGTGAAGCTCATGCATCACTGGCAATCGTCCGCCATTGACTGAGCAGCATGCCTGAGCTTGGCTTGGCCCAAAATCAGCCAGTCTTTGAGCTGCGGCGCAGTGGGGCTTGTCACAAGCGTGCTCATACTCCCTACCTTCAGGGTGGTCACATCAACCGGGTCCAAACTGGTTCATCCCCCAACCCTCTCCAAGACCTGAGGCCCACCCACATAAGGTACTGTAGGCCAGCATCTTTAATTTTTTCGGGGGGTTCAACAGCGGGAAGCAGTTTTAATGATGTCCTTGTGTCCTTCACTTATTCACTGATAGACCGACCAAGGTAGAAGCTCCCCCAATGTAGCAGCAATATGTTGTTTTACCACTAGATGGTGGATGAGGCTGTTAACTGAAAAGTACACATGGAGACAGTTAACTCTTTAATTAGGACCTCCAGTCCCTCACACAGTCAAGCCTTTTAGATGGATGAGGAAATGGGGTGACCATGCACCTCTGCTGTAGCTTTTCCAAGCAACCCTGTAATATTTTACAGTCTCTCACGTTCTGTCCTTTCCGTTTGTCAATGCATGGAATAACTTGCTGTTCGCAGTTCAGTAAAAGCTGAGGCGCTTGCAGTGTTCAAGACTAGGCTTGACGCAGCGATAGATAAACAGAAGGTGGAATGGTGAGCCAAGATGTTCTTGTCATCAGACATTGTCATGTTTTAATGTTCTTGTGTCCTTGTTAAAGTGAAAACACGGAAGGCGTTTGTACATCAGCAACTTTTAAGTCCGCGACATTAACGGTGACAATTAGGGTGCAGATTTTATACAGGCTGGCAACTTGTTGTTAAAAAAAGCTGTCATTAAAATGTTTATTAATGATATTATTACCATTGTCATTAAAAGCTCAACTGACACAGGCCAGGGGAAAAACATATCAGTGGAACTGGACTGGTTGGTGGGATATGTTCTGTCCCCATGATAAATAACTGATGGAAAATAGCATTCAGAATTAAATGAAATTATTTACTTGACTTCAGCACGAGCAAAGCTGAGAAAATGCCATTCGAAACACAACAGAGAAAAACAATGAGAAATATATTATTTTAGCACATGACAAAAAAATGGAGAACAGTGTTTCAGTCTGAGCTGGCTGTTTGTCAGGGCGGCTTTACAAGACAAGTGCACCTCACCAAACAGGGCCAATGGCCTGATCTAGCCTCAATTAGGAAACCAGAACCTAAAACTGTATGTATGTGGCAACGATCCTTCAAGCAATGCAACCAAAAGATAAATACAACTGGTATGAAAACTATTCATTTTTCTTTTTTTCTTTTATATTCTTCAAAATGTATTTAATTGGGATTTGTTGCCACTGATAAACACAACTTATACTCTATCATGTCAAATAAAAATTTTAAATATTTTTCTTAATGAATTACAAATACAAAACAGACAATGATCGATTTAAAAAAATCTAAAACTTAAAATGTATTTGTCATAACCAAGTAAGCAGGCATGAAACATGCCTGATAAGCATGGAACAATGTCATGGGTAGGCAGAATTATTTGAGGATAAGATGCTAATTTAAAACAGGGATAACCAATCAAAGTTATATCAGAAGACAAAACCCAACCCAACATCAGCTGTCAGTTATGAATTTTGGCGCCGGCGAAGTTCTAATATTTTCCATCCATTGTTCTGTGTTAGCGACATGAGTTTATACAGAGCTGTAGCATTGTCATAATTTTACAGTTGTCAACAACTTTTCCCCAACTTAATAGAATAAAACTTTTTTTTAATGAAAAAATGTGCAAATCTGCAAAAGATCTACTTTCATAAAGTAACATTAAAACAGGCCTGTTGACAAGTGGTACTGCTTTTAAGAAATGTAACAGTAGCTGCAATAAGGAAAAATTGACAAAAACAATATCTTTACAAAATTAGGGTACGTTTATAGGGAACTGATGGCCCATAAATATTGCCCCCCCTCATTTCCTGCTTCTGTCTAGACAGATCTGGAGGACAGCACTCCAGACAAATTTTGAAGCTTGGACGACCCTCCATTTTTTTAAAAATATTTTTTATAATATGGAATAAAGTGGAATCATTACAGCTTCCTCAATACTGAGATCCTGGAAAAATCTGACTTTCAATGTATTCACTAGTGCCAGAAGAGAAAGGACAACCAAGGGGGGGGTTAGATAACATCCTTTTTCTACACATTGTCACAGAATTTCTCAGAGAACCTTAAGATAATGTACAGAAGTTAACCCATAACTGCTGAACTGGGAGCAGTCTATCCTTCACCAATGCGATAATATGTTTGATTAACCCCTTCTGTTCACAGTAAGTTGAGAAATGTGGATGCACAAGCAGCCCGTTTCAGAAACTCTGTTTGACAGACATCCGCAGGGACAAATCTACAGAGTTAAAAATCTCCAAGTTGACTTCCAAGAGGAGCGTGTCTCCAGTTAGCAGAAGTTGACCTCTAACTGCAGTTCCCGAACCAGTTTGGGGGTTTCTTCTTTGACATCAAAGTACACAGTGACACACAAAATAAATAAATACATACATAAATGTTTACATATTTTATATTTATTTATTTATAGAGGGTAGACAAAATTATAGAAACACCAAACAATATATGAATATTTATTAACCCCTAATATATATTTTTTATTAACTTATTTATTAACTTGGGTTGGTTGAGTTGAGTGCCCTTTGCCTTCAGAACAGCTTCAGTCCTTCCAGGAATGCATATATAGAAGGTTTGAACTGTTTCTAGTGTGATATTGGTCCATTCTTCAAGAAGGAAAGCCTCAAGTTCTTTGTGATCTGAAGGCGATGGAAATTTACTCCACACTCTATGTTTCAGAACTTCCAGTAAAAGTCCAATGTTGTTTAGATCTGGTGATTGGGGAGGCCATGGAAGTTGTTCATGAAACCACCCTTAAATCAATTTAGCAGTGTGTATCATCTGGGAATATGGGATCTTGAAGAAGCAATGTTTGCACCACAGGATGCACCTGGTCACTGAAAATGGCTTTGTATTCCTTGGTCATAATTCCACCATGCAGAGTAATAATTGGACCCAATGGCTCCCACTAGATGGCTGCTCGTGCCATAACAGATCCACCACCATGTTTTTTGTTGTTTGTTTGTTTTGCTATTAAGCACCACTTACATACGCACAAGGAAAGATAGACATACGCATGATATACAGTTAAAATTCACAGATATGCATGTGTGAGGAGTGGCAGTTGCTTAGAACACCAAAGTCTGACAATATCAAATGCATTTATCAAATTTGCATTTGAACAATTTTAAATGTTATTTGTGGTGTCCCCAGGGGTTGGGCGACACTCACGGACCTTGCAGAGGGCGTAGGCAAGTGCAAGAATACGGAGGAGGCAGTAATAAGCAAAAATGATAATTTATTAAACTAACAAACACAAAACAAAGGGTGGGGTCTTCAGGGGAATACAAACAAAGTCCACAATCCTTATCTCGTTTGTCAAAGTCCGTTCCAAGTCCAAAATCCAGTTCGTAGTCCGCAATCCAGTCCGTAGTCCAAAACAATCCAATTTCCAAAGACACACAAAGACACACAAAAACACACTCCAACACTCTCTTTACAAATCCTGGCTGGTCAACGACTTCCACAGGTTTCTCTCTCTCTACAAAACACACAGCACTCCTTCCCACTGACGTTCCTACTCCTCTCCCAGAACAAGGGGATTCAGCCCTTTAACCCCCTGAGGTCGGCTGGATCGGCGCCGATCCCAGCAGCAATACAAGTATATTACTATTTCTAACTTCGCGATATTTTATCATACACACGCGACAAAAACATTGACAGAAACCTTAGAATCGCGACTTTCCGATTTGAGCACTGGCAAATCAAATGGGATTTTTTAAATTAGCTTAATTAGACCAAAAGTAAACCTTGCTTTTTACTCTGTTTTTTACCTTTTAGTAACGTCCCCTTCTATTGACATGTTAACGAGGTGCTAATTTCGGGAGGTGCGTCGGGCCATGTGTGAAAACGCCGGCATAAACAACACAAACTGAAGAGGACAGTCTATGCTGATATTTATTTTATTTCGCTTGTTTTCAAATACTCGTGAAAATATATATAAATTCCGCGTCTTGTGACTACATATTCCATGTCGCAATGTAACAAATTGCAATAGGCACAGAAAATACTTTTCAAACAGCGTAAAATGTTATAAAATATATCGTATGTCTGTGTTTACGCTTGCAATCTGCCAGCAACAGTCTATGCTATTTATTTAATTTCGCTTGTTTTTTTATTTTTTTTACATCTTGTCTGTGTTTACGCTTGCAATCTGCCAGCAACAGTCTATGCTGATATTAATTTTATTTCGCTTGTTTTCAAATACTCGTGAAAATATAGCCTATGAATATCGCGTGTTGTATAAACATTCCGCGTGTTGCAACGTAACAAAGAGCCAAAATGGCGGCTGCTGACAAGAAGCGCTTGTCGTGAAAGGAGAAATGGTAACTCAAATATTGCTTAGCCATTTAAAATCTAAATGGTTGTTTTAACTCTAAAGAGGCATGAAATCACAAAAAAGTTTAATTGGAAGACACTTTTTTTCCTTGGGTCTCAGGAGATCTTAGAGGTGTGGACAATGAATAATGAATATTCAGGAATTTAGCATTTAGCCCTCCACAGCCTGAAATAAATGTGACCAGTTCTGATAAAAACAGGTTTTTAGCTATTTAGATCTCAGATGTGCTAAACTATTTTCACACCCTTACATAACCAAGACCTTGGTGAACAAACGCACATTGGCAAAACAATTCGTCACTATAGTTTAGTGTGTGCTTTCACATCTTTTGTGACAGCAGAAAAATTAACTATTTTTAACTTGTGTGTTTGTAGATCTATTTACAAGCTGCATATGATACTGACCAAACTATTGATGGCATACAAATGTAGCTGTGATTGTCCTTCAAATAAAAATATCAAACACTTTGGAGTAAGTGTGTGTTAAATTGATGAAATTGAGATAAATATCAGACCATGCCAAAATCAAAAAACATCTAAAAGCTTAGCACGGACCTCAGGGGGTTAAATAGGCCTTGCAATGGCCTTCAGCTGGTCGTTAGCTCCCATTGCGTTCAGGTGTTTCTGTGGTCTGCTGGGAAATGTAGTGAAAATGGCTGCCATGTGTTGGAGGCCAGGCAGCCATTTTCTGGGGCAACCCTTTGGGCTGCCACATATTGTTATCCATTTTTTTATTTTAACCATCAATCACCTGGATCCATGAGAGTGGACAGACACATGGGCAGCACAAACATGTGTACAGGACAGGACAGGACAAGACAGGACAGGACAAGATGGAAAGAAGGATGGAAGGGCAAGAGTCACCAGGAAAAAAACCCTGTATAGTACAATCCAAAGAGCATTGAAAAGAGAGAAGGAAAAATAAATGTGCTGTTGGAATAGTTTGACATGTTTAAGAGTTGGGAACAGGCAATGTGGTTTGAAGGCTTCCTTTGGCTTCCTCCAAACATAAACCCGTCCACATATAGGAAAAAGAGTAAAAGACGACTCATCAGAACATATTACTTAATTCCACTGCTCTGAAGTCCAGGTTTTGTGCTTATTACACCAGGTTATGTGTTGTTACGCATTGGCCTTGGTAACAAATATTTTCCAAAATGGCAGCCTTACCATAAATATCAGCGTTGTGAAGCTCACAACATACAATTTTTGTTGAGACTGGGTATAGATTCCGTTCTGTGGACATTTTTGAGGCTGTTGTTTTGTGGTTTTTAACAATTACCCTGTTCAGTCTATTTGAGCTTTGACTTGCGACCACTGTTCCTCTTTCCTGATGCAGTTTTTCCTTGTATGGCGTATGCCGTCATGGTTATAGACACTGTTCCCCTTGACACATTAAATTGTCCATTGCAGCCTGGCTCTGGCTGGGAGTTTTGTTTGGGGCTGGGGGTGGATTGTCTGTCCGCACCCAGGGGGAGGGCGTGAGAAGCCTGCATGAGTCTGTCACCTGCAAACGCGACTCTGCATGTGTCGGAGTTATGGCCCGTCTCGGAAGAGCTGGTTCGGCATCTTTTTCACTGCTGGTTCCAAGGGTTGCGGTGGCAAACTTGTAGTACCAGGTGAGGGGTAGTTGAATTAGAAGAGGGTAAAATTAGCCATCAAATTGAGAGAAAATGGGAAAGAATCTGAAAAAAATTAAAAAAATTAAGTGTGACAGAGAATTTCCTCCATAGAAATAGTTTCCCAAGGATTGGGTAAGGGTTTCAATTGGCCTTCAATTGACTGGGTTAATAAAACATACACATATGGGGTGGTGTTTTAAACCTATGAGTGTCGGATTCATCCAATAACTTGCATTGACATGCTATTGAACCAGTCGTTGCCCAGAGTACAAATCACACCCTACCCCTGGCAGTTGTGTATAGCAACACTTTTAGTACTTTGACATGTCCTTCATTCTCAAAGAAGAAAAGGAGAAGTTGCCCCCATGTAAAACTGACATCAGCTGATCTGAAGTCAGTTTTACATTAGGAAGAAAAATTTAAAACTGACTTCAGATCGGTGCTCACGGGCAATTTCCACCGAAACCAAATTTTCTGCCAAAATTTTGAAGTAAAAATACTTTTGAGCTTCATGGCTTGATTTTTACAGTGGTTTGATGTGGATAATTATCATATTTCTGAATGCAACAACCATATGAAGCTTGATGATTTTGGACCTATCATACCAAAGTGGAAATGTACGTCCATTGAGGAACATCATTCAAAAGTGTTTTATTGGTCAGGCACTGAAGCGTTTTAACACTCTGTCCTGAAAGCTGAAAGGTTATTGGACGGAAACATATTTGAGATTATGAGGATTTTTTGTTTATGATGCGGTAAAGGGTCTAATGGGTCTAATGAAGGCTGGTGGTTCGGGGTGCGTTTACTATTTCCCCGAAAAACAACGTCGTTGGAAAGGCTTCCTCCGCTCGGCGCTGCTTCTTTCTTGTGGGGTGTAAAATAGTCCCTGGCGAGTGACTCTGAGAAGTTCTTCAGCTTCAGCTTCAGCATCAATGTGGTTCTCTGTGGCTCTGTAGGTAGAGCACAGCATTGGCAACGCTTAGGTTGTGGGTTCAATTCCCACTGGGACCACATATACTGAAAGATATATGCATTCATTACTGTAAGTCACTTTGGATAAAAGCGTCTGCTAAATGGCGTATATTATTAATATTATATTATGTGCTTCAGCTGCAGCGCTCCTTGAGCAGGTTCAGATGGCACAGTGGTAACACAAGAGGCATGATTGGCGATTACCAATGGTGGACACTAACAAAGTACATTTACTTTCTTTAAGTGAATGACTGTACTTAAGTACATTTTTCAAGTATCTGTGCTTACATAAGTATTAAAAATTTTACTTTTATTTTGACTTTCACATATCCTACATGTCAAGCGCAAATGGGGTTAAATGTAGGACTTGTACTGGAGTAATATTTTATCAGGGTATCTTTACTTTGACTCAAGTAAAGAGTTTGTGTACAGTCCTCCACTGGGGATGACATACTAGGAGCTAAATAAATTAGCATTTAAAATTGTTTATCATAGACCATCACGTTTTGTCTGTTCATGAACTTGCCTTTATGGCTTATGTAATGTTAGGTCTTAGTGAATACAGTGAAGATGGGTTCATTTGAGCTGACATGGTTAAATGTGTTTCTAAGCACAGTTCAGTTTTTCAGTGCCAGGCAGGCCTTGCCTCTTTATTTCTCGAAATGGGGGATTTTAACATCTTGAGTGAAGAAGTTGGGTTTGCCACCAAAACACCAAAATTAGAAACAGATGAGGTAAGGCAAAGGCACAGCATTCCTGAACACACACTCCTCTTTTTCCACATAGATTAATAGCAATTTTAGAAAAGAGGGCTGCACCTTACACCATGTAGTCCTTAATTCAGGGGGGACAAAAGGAAACGTTACAAGACACTTACAGTAAGCTGCAGTAGCAGTTTCATGCAATAGTTTCATGCAATTATTCTATTGAGCTAGTGCCAAATGCTAATGCCCCCTAAAAAGATTAAGCAGTGAGTTAACATTAAAGAAATATGCACATAATGATTACTGGAGAATATGTTTTAGAAGGCATGTTTTGTTTGTTTATTTAAAACATTATAAATGAAGGACATCTCATTGCTAGAGCCAGAGATGTGGACTCGAGCCACAAATTTGAAGACAAATTTGAAGACTAGACAGAAAAAAATGTCTTGACTTGACTGGAGGTGTGATGACTCAAGAGACTAGGTTTACAAATGTCCGGTCTGCTGCTCATGTTGCATAGATTTTTTTTTTGTCTTGGAAATGTCCCCACAGCTGATCCATGAAAACAGTAGTGTAGATGTGTTTATTTAGCTTGCCTGAGCCAATGGGCAGGTGACGTTTAAGCTTTATGTTTGCTACAAATCGAATGGCACCGCCCACCTGGTGCACTGGGGAAGCAAAAAACGAGTGTATCCATTTTACCTGTTGGGTGTCATCAAATTATGTTGATGTGCTTCTATAATGTAAAACCCTTTCTATTGCTTTATCAGATCTAGAGAGATAATCTGCACAGCGCAACACAAAATGATCAATTATCAATTAAATCACCAAATTTGTTGATAGGCAGAGCAATCTGGCCAATCAACCTTCATCAAAATATACAACGCACAATGCAATTCAAATTAAGAGCTGGTTTGTTAAGTTACAACACTTAGACAAAGACAAAATATTCAACGTCCAATCTGCAGACGTAGGTTAAATTATCTTAACAAATACTAAATCCTATAAAAATGACATGTAACAATCGTGAAAGAGATTAAATGGAATAAAATTATACCAAACCAAGTTTGGCTCTCTCCAGAACATAGAGACATGCAGCCAGGAAACAAAGCAAAATGACCCCAGGTGTGAGCCAGAACCAGATCTCCCAAGAATCCAGGAATGTGTCCAATCACCGTTGAATTGCTAGACTGCTCTAAAACTGAGAAAAAAACCTGAACTCAAGCCATCAACAGGTCACACTTTAAGTGTTCGAAGGAGGGAGGGGCAATCTGCCAAGCCTAAGCCTGATTAATTTACGGCTGGGGAAGGCCCAGCGCAAACCAGGTTCAGACCCGTTTTTATATTTTTATGTTGGGTCACTCACTAACACAAGATATCTTTTCAAGGTTGTTGAAATTATACTCTCATTATTATAATTGGGATGACACCAAGCATCGATAGGGCCTGGGGAAAACACCTTGGCTTATTACAGAGATGTGGATTGACCTATTATTTGGAGAAACAAAATATGCTCAGGCAAAGAATATTGCTACCATGTGAAGGCCAATCGTGAATCATAGAATTCCAAAACTGTGGTTTGTGACATAGGCATGTGGGTTTGGTGTGATGATCCAATATGGACTACGCTGGCACCAAACCTACATGCCTAAGTGCCCTGGGTTCTTTCAAGAAGTAACACAAATATATCAGTGAATTTACCAGGGAAGCCCACGTTTACTTATAAGCATTTACGTTAGGCCGGGCCCTATTCTGTTTGCCTGGGTAGGATCATAAAATGCAACTCCCAGACCACCCGTAGATGGAGAACAGGTGGGCTCTTCCTCGTCTGTGCAGCGTATTGATTCCATGCATACCGAGAGCGCAGAAACCCCAGAGGCTAAACATCCCACCATCTGAACGGCTTGAGAGACAGAGGGCGTACCTGCCTTAGACAGCGTGCAGTAGGGTATCTGACCTCATGAGAGGTGACGCAATGCGTGGCACGCATAACTACGGTATGCAAAAAAAAACACGATTCTGTGGAAAAGTGGTTATACCGAGGATGCCGTAATAATAATATATATATATATATACGTCATTTAGCAGACGCTTTTATCCAAAGCGACTTACAGTAGTGAATGCATACATATTTCAGTGTATGTGGTCCTAGTGGGAACCCACAACCTAAGCTTTGCCAATGCCATGCTCTACCTACTGAGACACACGGAACCACTTAATACATTTTAATAACGGCTAAAAAGTTAATACTGGTGACCCATTGCACTGTACACATTTTCATACAAGTACCCCCCTCAAGAAACATAAACATAACTTTGTGGCAAAGTTTCAGGTTACTATGCGAAGGTACTGTACAAGACATGTAATCAATGGTAACATAGCAGTGATCCCGCCTATTAAAACAAAGAGTTTAATAACATTTATTCCAACCAGTGATAAGGGGGAAAAAAATTAAACTTTGGGAAGACAGGTGAGGATGAGGATGAGCATAAAGAGGTACACAGTGAGGATGAAGAATGTTCTAAATTGGACACCATAGAGGCACAGCTTGTATGTTCAAGTTATTATAGATTATAAACCCGCAAATGAGCACTTTACTCCCTGACACATGGCATACACAATGTTTGTAATATAGGACTTTTACAGTACTAATAGTATGAATAAGTCACAGGCTGCCCCATGGCATTCTGGGTACTGAGCTGTACAGTAGGCTTTTTCCATATCAGGGATTTCGATTTTATCTTTTCAGTAAAAGGAATGTAGAAGCATTCTTCAGACTTGCTCCACGGTGGATGTGGCAGCTTTAAATCTCGGATCTTACTTTAGTTCAACGGCCAAACTCCACGGGAAGCCCCTTGTATGCCAATAGACAATAGTATGCACCTTTTCTTTTTATCCATATGTAAAAAATTTGTGAAAATAGGTTGGTGCAATTCCTTTAAGCATAATGAAAACCATATACATTTTTAAATGATCATTAATAAGAAATTTGAATGGCTTATTTTGTCGCAGTCAAAACATTTTGAACATTTTCAAAGTAAAATACCTTCATACTGAGGTATGCATAAACTATGATGGCTTGTAAAATATATGTTTTTTTAGGTCTGTTGTCTTAAGATAAGGAGATCATTATTTTGATTTGACCAAAATTGTACTCAATGAGCCACCATAGTTATCTTGACAGCAAAGTAATTGCATTCCCATTCAGTGTAGTATAGCATGATCATGTGGTGTAGTATCTTCATAGATTGTGTATACATGCACTGCGGGCTGACTCGTGGCAGAGACTGATAGAGAACCAGTCCCCCTTAATACTCCTGTTCTAGTGCCTGGATTCAATCCACATTTATCCTTAAATTTGACTTGCAACCAAATGCAAGTCGAAGTAGAAGAGCATACCAGCACACTGCCATTTTGCTCCCAAGTGATGTATAATTACAGTCAGGTACAGACATTTGTGTGAGTCATCAGCTCACCCTATTCATGACTTAGAGTTAATTGAGTAATTAAGTACGTTGGATGGTCATCATGCCAATAATCCAAGGAATAGATATACATATTGATAATTCATTATCTTCTTAAAACACACAGTTTGGCCTCTTCGGCAATCGCCACACTGTGTTTGTGAAGAAGAAGAAAAACCGTTTAAGTTAAGAACAAATCTTGATTTAATCCAAGCCTGGAGTGTTTCTCCTTGGTGAAATCCAAACTCCTACATTGTGACCAAACAGCAATTCTTTCTCCAAAAGAGAGAATGCTCTGCACAAAGATGACATCATAAAGACCATGATGTAATTTCAGTTTTTAAGAGTGTTTGAGGTAAGAGAAATATTTTTGAAAAACAGGCCTGTTTAAAAAAATTCCTTCTAAAAGTGATTTTTTTTTTCGCAATATGTTCATGTGTTTGATGAGGGAATAAAAGTCTCCTAAAAGACTACATTAATGGGTTGGTTGAACCCTGTAAACATGTAAAGAGTTTCACACGCTCCTTGGTTTGCTATAGGATATAAGCCCCCAGATGGGTGTTATATGAGGTTGTGTGAAGGTTTATTGCCTTTTTTGCCAAATGTGAACACGCAGAAGCACTTACTTGGGTCAAAAACATATACACTTATGAGGACGGTTTGGACGAATAAGGTTGTTTAAATGTTTTTAAAAAATGAAGTAATGCAGGTCACCTAAGTCCTATCCCATTGAAGCCAGTTGCACTGATGCGCATTATGGTATGGACTGCACTGAATCCAGAAATTTCCAGTGCTCACTGCAGCCGGGAGTCCTGCAGACTCCCCGGGGTCCTAATGCAAACGCTTTACTGGTCTGCACCGTCATGGGGTTAACGTTCCCACGAGAAGGGTCCATCAGCTGAATTGCGTCTGTATTGCAAATACCCAGCCTTTTATATGGCCAGTGGGTAATCCATCCATCATCTAGGCTTTCAAAAATCCACCAGGCGATGTCTATGATGCAGTGTGCTGTAAAACATCTGGGGTTTTTTTCTCATTTTAAACACAATAAACTTTTCTATAAGGAAAAAGAAAGTTGTTTATTTCCCTATTTGGGAACTCTTGCCACTGGGAATGTAGGAAGACCAGAAGCATGAGACACGCTGAACTATGGAGGAGATGTCAAACCCGAACAGCCCTCCACCCCCACTAGTAAAAAGAGCAGAAATAACAGACATGATTATCCATAAATAATTCTCTCATAGAACAGGGAAAAAATTATTAACAGATAAAAATATATATGAACAACATTTCTTTCCTTCCCTTCTTCTCACTTTTCTTTAAATGTTTGCGCTAGAGCGATGTGGACCAGGGTTTTGAAGAAAAAGGTAACCTCCCAAAAGTTTGCTTATGTTTTAAACTAGAAACACATCGGCGCACGCAGGCTGCTCAGTGCTCTGCTGCCCACATATTACTTACAGCTACACTCAAGCGCACAGCACGCTCCTCCTTGCCCACGCAGACGTTAAAGATTTACAACACAGATTTGGCAATTCGGGTTAAGTACCTTGGCTCAAGGGCACAACAACAGTGCCTCACCTGGGGATTTAAACCTGCAATATCCAAGCGCCGGATACACTGTACTGGTGTACACTGTGGCTGATGGATCTCTGTACACAGGTCGTCTGGGGCAAGACAAGTTTTTAGGCCCTGTGTGCTGCTGTGGAAAACAATACCGTAGGTTCCCGCAACGAGTGCTGTTGCGCCGCCCATTCGGAAACACTCACCCTTCACGTCGTTGGCAGAGGAATGCGGTTCCACTGAATGCAAACAAAGAGAAAACCCTTCCCCCAACAAGCGCGCTGTGACTTTAAGCCTTTAAGTGTGTTTACTTGGGTGATTGTGTGACCTAGGCACATGGCTTTAAAGACTAATTGTGCATTTTATTGTCATGGATTTATGCTATCGGCTTAGGGTTAAGGTTAGGGTTACGGTAACGTGGCTGAGGGTCAGCTCCACTGATCCTTCCCGGCTCACCCGGTTAATCATGAATCAGTCCGTGGGTTGCTTTCACATCCAAGTGTGAGGTCCCTCAAAGAAACCAGCCCTCCCCCCTACGCTGCCTGCAACCACGCTCCTTCTACTGTACCATACTGTACATCTCTCCAGTGCAACAATGCGTGAAGCACAAGCCACCGCAAGGGCGAAGGAAGGTAATTACGAGTAAAGCGATACGTCTGACTCAGTGGAGGATCTCCCGAGTGTGACCGAGCACAAGTCTGGGAAAGCGCCTATGTGCAGACAGCTCTATAGCCAACGTAGTCGTTGGGAAGGGAGAATTTAATAACGTGGCCTGGAGGGATTTCTAAGCGTGGGATGGGGGTCGGGTTGTGGTGATGAGAGTGAAAGGGTGAAAGGGGGTGGGGGGGGCGCTGAGTACACTACCAGGTGTGAGGGAACGGAACATTTCGGAAGGATGCAGCATGTCTAAAGTGCACCCTCAGCAGGACCACCACCCACCCATCCTGCACCCCCTCCTCGCACACATTTCCTCCTCTTTCTGTAATTACTTCCAATTGGCTGGGGAGGCACGGGGGGGCATGAGAGACAACCATAAATCCAAACACATTTGGTCTCTAAATAAGCATCTGGGGGTTGTGTTACCCTTCCACACCTAGTGTTTGTAATAGCTGTCACAGTGATTACATCCAAGATAATCAAAATGTTATTAGTGGCATTGTTGCAATGGTAATTCCGTTGAAAATAATAGGATCGTAATTGGAGGCGTTATTACCGGCTCTGCTGTAATCGTGAGGTAAATTGAGGGAGTGCACGGTCAGGACACCGCGTTGTGTTCCCCAACGGTAACGCGATCCACAGAGCGTTTGACCTTGATGGGGAAGTCGGAGACCATTGGCTCCAACTTAAGCGGTCAGCCAAAGGGGCCAATTGGTTCCGCCTCAACGTCATAAGCGAACGGCTTCACGGGGGGGAAGAACCCTCACGAAGGGGGACCAGCACATAAACGCCTGCTCTTTTCTTCCCGTGCGCTGTTCAACGGGAGAGGAACACCTGGCCACCAGAGCTGATGAGAAAACAAAAACGTCTCGAATGCGTGGTCATCTGGCCATATGTCTTTATGTGTCGTCGAGAAATGAAGTGAAGCACTTTCGTTTCAGAACACAAATCAGCCACTTCCTATGAGCAACAGATAGGTCTGCCAGAGGCAGCAGATGATTTTGGGATTTTGGGACACGGGTGAGGAGGTTCTCTGTGGCTCTGTGGCTCAGATGGTAGAGCACAGTGTTGGCAACGCTTAGGTTGTGGGTTCAATCCCCACTGGGTCCACATATACTGAAAATGTGTGCATTCACTACTGTAAGGAGGGCATATATTTTATTTTGAGGAGGGCATTCTTTTCCCCTCTTAGTGATACGTGCGTACATGTACTAGTGCGCCACTGCATCATGGCCTGTAGTAAGTGTTGTTGGATGAAGGTTCACCATCTTATTGAGGTGGGTGTCCTCAACCACAGGGTGGCTTGAGACAAAAATGTTTGGGAACAGTATGTAGTGTATGTGTAAATAAAGGTGGAAAAATTCTGATTTAATATGTTTGAATTTCAGGGTGTGAGGCAACATGAGGTGAAATTTTTTAGACCGGGTGCAGACTTTAAAGGGGATTATATATACAGTTGTGGCCAAAATTATTGGCACCCTTGCATTTCATGTATATGATGTTCAATATCTTCTGAAATAATTGGAAATTGAAACAACTTTCGGACTTCACACTTTCATCTGTTTGATTTACAACAGCACACGATCAATCAATAATAATACAAATTAAAAAAACATTTTATGGCTTCAAAATTGAAAAGTGGCCATGACATAATTATTGGCACCCTTTAGAACAATTTAAATACATTTGGTTGGAGGAAATAGATTCTCGTTTGCAGTGTAATTCACTCACCTGTGACAGATTGCAGGTGCCCACATGGGATAAATTAAGCAATTATCCATTTTAAAGTGAGAAAATAGTCCGTTCTGCTACCCTGTTCCTCTGTGACAATGGTGAAGAGAAAAGGATGTCAGATAAACTATCACAAAAGATAAGTGTTCACAAGGGTATAAGGCCATATCTAGAGACCTTGGCATTCCACAGTTTCCACAGTTTGCAATATTATCAAGAAGTTTGCTGCCCATGGAATTGTTCAAAATCTCCTAGGATGTGATGGTAAGAGGAACATTTATCTCAGATGTTGTTACACCTCGTATGACATCCAAAGATCTCAAGGCTGACCTGGAGAGTTCTGGGGTAATGGTTTCAGCCAGTAGCATACGCCGGACACTGAACCAAGAAGGACTTTACGGTCGGAGCCCAAGGAAGACCCCACTGCTGAAAGAGAAACCTAAATCCTTCTGGGAAAATGTTCTGTGGACCGATAAACCAAATTAGAGCTCTTTGGCAATGCAGATCAGTGCTTTGTTTACAGATGACCAAATTAAGCTTTTAAAGAAAATAACACTCTACCTACAGTCCAATATGGTGGAGGTTCCATAATGCTGTGGGGTTGCTTCTGGTACTGGATGCATTGAACATATTAAGGGCATAATGAAATCAGAGGCTTACCAAGGCATTTTGGAGCAAAATGTGCTGTCCAGTGTCAGAAAATTGGGTGTCAGTCGAAGGTTATGGGTCCTTCAGCAGGACAATGACCCAAAACACACATTCAAAATCACCCAGGAATGGTTCAAGAGAAAACATTAGACTGCTCTAAGTGGCCAGAAATGAGTCCTAAATCTCAATCCTATTGAATACCTGTGGAGAGATCTGATTAAACACAATTGTAGGCGATTCTAAGCACCAATTACAAAGGTATATAGACAATTTTACTGTGTAAATTGGAATAAAATACATATTGAATGGCCCAGTATTTACAGAAGGTATAAAAGTATTCACCCCCTTTGGCATTTTTCACATTTGGATTTAGAAATTGATTTAATTAGGAGTTCTTGCCACTGATCAGCACAAAATATTGTATACTATATATTTTTTGTTTTTTATTAACTCTAAAGCTTAATTAAATACAGGAACAGGAACCCCACCCCCCTTTCACTTATGCAGGGAGGAACCCTGCACTGTCACCCTCCCCAACCTGAAGCACCTGCAGAACCCAGGACAGCACCAGCATCCCCGCCCCCCTCTACACCACGGACAGCACCGCGGCGGCTCATTATTGGATGATAAGATGGGCTTCATTTCCTCAGTGTGGCCAGCTGCAGTCGGTCGGGCTAACGAGCTCCGGCCCTACAAAAGCAGCTGCCACCTTCACTCAGGGAGTCTAACCGCTCATTCTGCACTGCAAATAACAGTGTGTTTCTGTCAGAACCAGGGGTTAGAAGCCCAAACCACTTCTGAGATGCTTTCCTCATGCACTCACCTGTGCACTCACACCTTAAAGACTTTTATGTTGGACCTATCTACCTATGGAGTTTTCCCCTTTGTAAAAAAAAAAAAACTTAATTTTCATGTAATCCTGGATTCTTGCATTGGCTGTGCCAGCTCCATGGCTGACACCTCATAACCTGTGTTGTTTATTTTATACAGCCTTTTTTCCCTCATTTTCATCAAGGGTGCCAAGACCTGACTGTAAATATCTCTTGGAGTTGGTGGCTGTGGAAAAATACCCATGTCCTCCTCATCAGACACTTTCATTTCAGACACTTACTTCTCTTCTTCATTTCCTGATCGAGGTCGAGGGCTTCACTGTTATGATCAACACTGTTCTCCAAACCTCCTGGTCTGTCATCCTTCTCATATTGCTCATTTTATATAATAATAATAATATACGCCATTTAGCAGACGCTTTTATCCAAAGCGACTTACAGTAGTGAATGCATACATTTTCAGTATATGCGGCCCCAATGGGGATTGAACCCACAACCTAAGCGTTGCCAATGCTGTGCTCTACTAACTGAGCCACAGAGAACCACCATTTTCTCCACCTCTGAGAGTGTGCAGATGTTCCTGCAGAGTGTAATGCTGATAGGACCTCCATGCAGCTCCCTTAGTGAGGGTGGAGTTTTCCCACAGGAAATAAAAGGTTCCCGTCACAGGCATAATAACATTTGCACTTTCTCACACGTTACAGGTGAGACAGGGAGAAAGAAAGGGGAGGTAGTTGGGTTTCATGTGTCCCGTAGCAACACATTTTATGTGTGTGCGTGTGATGGGGGTGGGGGGTTATGGTGGGAGGGAGTAGGCAATCCATTAACCAACTGAATTTATCGGTAAATTGGCCAGATTCTGGGACTGCTAGCTAGCTAGTTCGATCGCTAGCAAGCAAGCTATCAGTGCAGGGCACCTTTGCCAAGTGGCAACGTGATATAGTACCATAACGAGTTGATTTATTTTTTAACCAATCACATTTCACTATTGCAAATGTAGTATTTAGTGTTTTTAACTCAATGTGGAGCTAACCAGCACATTATCCAATCGGATTTATCAGGAAAGTGGTCAGATTTAGTAGTCCAAGCATGCGCTCAAAACATGGTGACAACAAGCTCACACTGCAAGTGATTGAAGCGAGCTAGCTAGCTAGCAGTGCCTAGATCTGGCTAATTCCCAGATCAATTCAGTTGGCTAATATGCTGGCTAACCAGCTAGCCCAAGCAAGAGCTCAAAACACTACATCCACAACAGTGAAAA
This sequence comes from Aldrovandia affinis, assembly GCA_029706075.1. Taxonomy (NCBI): domain Eukaryota; kingdom Metazoa; phylum Chordata; class Actinopteri; order Notacanthiformes; family Halosauridae; genus Aldrovandia; species Aldrovandia affinis. The sequence continues at coordinate 357,511 of JAINUG010000141.1, forward strand.
GCGATCAATTAAAATTAAATGAGTTGTCAGTTCCATATTGTAATATTTCACACCCGAGAAAATTTTGTCATTCCGTACCCATAAAGCGTCGTAGTTATGCTGTGGTCAATATTAATTATGGTTCCGCCGCTAAAAGGTCCTGCCTCAAGAAAAATGTCCCAAAATTTGGGGTGACGAGTGGGGTGGCCAGGCTTCACAGCAGCGTGGCTGCAGCCGCCCTTAAATCCACCACTGTGCATATGCACAAAATGTACAGGCATACGGAATGCCACATTCAGACTAACAAGTCATGTTCGGCCTCATTCTTTTTTGTCTTCCTGCCAGTGCCTAGAAAAAGCATCATATAGGGGTCTACGATACACTTTTTTCACCCTCTGTCCTCACATGTTAAGACATTCAGCTCGTGTGGAGCTCGACAGACGTGTATTTCCTTAGGAAGACGAGACTGCCGGGAGACCTGTTTGATGGCTCGCACATGGCGAAGCGATTACCAAACATCTCGACTGGTTTTGGAATTAAGAGCTGGAATTTTATCAGAGCTGTGTGGGTGAACGCCGTAGACCTATTCAGCCCAGAAAGCCCACAAAATGAGTCCCAGATTGAGGAGCCCGAGAGAAGCGCCCGTATCCGCTCTGTAAAACGATATGGTGGAGCCGCTGAGAGCGCGTGGAAATGTACGAACACCGCCGCGCGCTTGAAACGCGAGAAACAAATCAGGCCGGCCCTGTCCTGGATTGAGTAGGCAAAGCCTGGATGAATTTAATTGAATCTCTACGTAAACATGAGGCTTTTTATAAACATATAAAAACAGGTAATGCTTTCGTTGTCCTGCACAGCCCCATGTGCAAGTGCTTTGCGTTCGTTTACCCAAAAAAGTACACGGCAAGCGTAATGGAGGAATGCGTCCCGGCCTCCAGACTTGCGCTGGGAAATTCTCCACGCACGCGGTTATCCCCACTCGCTTTATTAATACAGTGCGCAGATAACAGCGGTAGATGACGACGCTCCGTGGCCATTCGTCTCGTCGTTTGAGGTTTAGCGGGGCCGTGCGATGGACCCCCTCAAATTTCAGCTGCTCTTCCAATCAGTGTATTTCATCTCTGCGGGTTTTCGACGTGCCGGAGAGCGATTGGTTAGCCAGGTGCCGGGAGGATATCTCATTTAAAGAGCGCTGCTTTTTTTCGTCCCATCAATCATCGGCCCCATCGGGAGTCCGACTGCCCTGACTGGAAGGGGCGGCTCTCAAGTTCTCACACGTGAAGAGGTGTCAGACCAAGAGTTTAAAACAAAAACAAAAAAAACTTTATTAAAAACAGGATTATTTTGCTCCAAGGAACACATCGAGCCCACAGTTTTAATGAACCCATTTCTCGGTGTGCTGCAGTAGACATGGAATAAAAGTATAATACTTTGCAAGTAGCTCTCACTTATGCGATAGATAAGGCGGTATATCAGTTTAAGACAATAGATGAGTGCTTGATAACGTTAACAGCCATAAATATAGAACCACGAATGAAGAATTAAATACTGCCTGAAGGACTTTGAAATGCATTGTGTGCACCAGAGCTGTTGATATTCTTAGTTAAATTCTTAGATTTTTTCAGCGCTGTCTAAGCAAGTGTAGCTTTTGACCCTCTAGAAAAAACAATACACCCAAATTTGCATTACTACCGAAGCCAAGAACGGCCTCCTATGCATATATATTTTTGATACTTTGAAACTGATATTTTTCTCGAGATCACAAATTAATTACGACATTATCACGAGAAATCAAATAATGGTTTAGAACGAGAACTTAATCAAATGTTGTCAAAGGAACTACAACTTAGGATTTCTTGAATGGTGTCTAAACTGATTGACAGAACAAAATGTGTCAAGACTATTGTAGGAAATCGCACATAAGGAGATGGTAGAGTTAAAATAATTATACGCACATCCCATCTTTGGGGCGTGGTCAGAAAAAATGAGAGCAAAAAGAGACGTAGGACCCATAACACTAGGCTCCAATTCTAGCACTTTATTAAACACATGTTCCAGCCACAGTGGGCCCTCATGAGAGTTTTTTGTGTGAGACCAGATTTGTGTGAAACCTGACGAAGGCCTACTGTGGCTGAAACGTCTATTTAATAAAGTGTAACTGGAGCATAGTGTTGCGGGTCCTATTTCCCTTTTTACCTAAGGACATGGTGCAACAGCCTGATTTTATTATGAAATGTTTGAAGCCAATTCTGAGATCTGTCGGAAAGGCGATGTGCAGATGGACTGGGAAAAAATCTGGGAAAATAACCACAAAATCACTATTTGTGACTATCTTGAGAAAACGGGATAATTGAGTCATGATCACGAGAAAACCATTATTTGTTTTCTTGAGATAACACGATAAATCAGTTGTGATCTCGGGAAACCAAGTTTGATATCTCGTGATAATGCAATCATTTGTGATCTCGAGAAAACGCTATCAAAAATATACATGTATAAACTCACATTGGCCAGGATTCAGTCAACATTTGTTCTCAGCTTTGTTTTCCTGGTGTTTGTCTTCACAGACAGTCTGGAGCTTTAAGCCATAACCAAAATGAAGATGATGGTCATAAAGAAATGACACATTTATCTGTAGGTGAATGAGAAATTATCATTAAATCCTCCCATTCTTAGAACTGCATCGAAGCAGGGTCTGATCACCACAGTAACCTCTGCTTATATCGGCATAAAATAATCAATTACAAGCTTTTTATGAGACAGCTGTTCCAGGAGCTGCTGGAATCTCTAACATGGTAAATTAATACAGAGTTCCCACGTACCCCTTAAAAACCTTGAAATAATTGATTTGAAATGTGGGAAATTCAAGTCTTGGATTTGTGTCTTAAGGTGCAGAGGATTAATTTCCAAATTCAGTCTATGCTGATATTTATTTTATTTCCGCTTGTTTTTTTCTGTTTCTGTGTACAAAAAATAATCCTAACTGCCCAGAATCCAGTGACACTCTTTCCCAAAGAACACATTCTCACAGTTACAGCCTGACAGAATGTTTTTCAATATTAATTATAAAGCCTTGTCAACTTTTTGGCCCCTTTTTTAGAACATTCATTTACAAATAAGATAATTGAAAGCATTGACATTTTCATTAGACTCATTGTAGGAATCTTGACAAATGCTGAAATGGTGAATGATCACAGCACTGTCACTCTTGTCTTCATTGTGTATACTTGTAGCTATCCTGAGAATGTACTATTCTCTGTCCTGCTCATACAGTACAATGTATAGTGCAGTCATAGCCTATCAAAGTGGGGATTGCACAATAGGGACCTTCACACCCTTCTTACAGATATAATTACTTGGTCTGCGTAGGAAGGAAGTTTTACGTTTCTGGAACCTTGTAGTAATTCTACTGTTGCCAACCCTCTCTCATGCCTTTGTGTATTATAGAAATGTTTTGGAATTTCACAAAAGAGTGTCTATTTCACACATTTCTCTGGATTTTCATTTAATGAAACCTACAATGTCCCTATAAAGTCTTAAAAATGTCACCTGTTGTTGTCTTAGAGTCTGAAATTAAAAACATCTTAAATTAGTCTGGTAGAAACGTATCCAAACAGACCTCATGGCTGTAATTCAAGCAAAGTACTACTACCAGCGGGGTGCAGACTTATCAATCTAAGTTTTGGGAATTTCTTCCGAAATTTGGAGAAGTTTTTCACACAAAAGTTGTAGGGTAAAATGTGTAAATGAAGGTCGAAAAGTCTGTTTTAATATATTTTCCATTCAGGCTGTAAGGCAACAAAAGGAGATTTTTTTGAGACGGGGTATAGACTAAAGGGGGAACTGTATGTAGAAAGCAGAGACCTTAGGTGGGGCAGGTGCTCAAATTCAAAAAGTGGAACCATTGTATTTTCAGTAGAAAGTCACTTTGCTTTAGTTTTAAATGCGTGAGAAATGCTGGTTCACAGGAGCGAACTGAGATCACACTGACAGAGCACTGTCCCATCAGGAGGGCAAGGGGGCACACGCTCAGCAAGTCTTTCACCCCCGTCTCTGCGCATGGCTGAACGTTTCCATGATGTGCAAAAGGCGTATATGGGGTAAAACAATGCAGCTTCCCACAGTGTCTCTAAACTTTTTAATGTCTAAAGAACTGACTTTAAAGGTGTGTTAGCCTGTAGCCAAAAATGTGTCCCTTTGATGTCCGACAGGAGTTCTGGGGACTGTCAGACAAATCTCTTAATTCTGGCCTTGCTCTTTGACTTTGCATTCCAAAAAAGAAAAAATGTTTAAATCAGAATCCAAAATCCCTTTTGTGAATTTTCCCATTGGTTCGCGCAGGGGCTCGGGACCGTAAAGGAACATTTTAAACGAGGCAGCCAAAAGTCCTGCCAAATGTTCAAGGTTTTGAATTCGAAATCTTTGTTTTCATTTACACGCTGCGGAAGTTTGAACTGTCGTAAATTTTCTCCGGGAGCAAAAACAAAAACCTTTAACGTTTGCTTAGCGGCGCTCGACTGTACGGCAACACAGGAAGTGGATTCCCGAGCACACGCGGAGCGAGGCAGGACGGCGCAGGTCCCTCGCACGAGGGTGATCGGGTGCACAGCTCATGAATTACACAAAAAGGGAATTTGCTTTTCAAATAACTGCCCCGAGGATCTGTCCCATAAACGAAGGTGAAAAGGCCTCCGGCTCACGACCGATAAGGATCATGCCTTGTGAGTTGGGGAAGTGTGGAAACACAGCGTGTTCACACGTTCCATGACCGCACACTCCCTTCCACTGCATTCAGCAGATTAACTGCGTTAATCCCACGGATTTACTCCTGTCATATGCATACTCCAGTTAAGTGACATGAAATGAAATCAAGGTTAAGTCAGCGATGTCCCAGAAAGCTCTGCTTCCCCAGCCATGATCTGAATTGTCTGGCTGTAAGCAGGGGACAGCCGAAACCCTTCTCAGAGCCCCGAGCCAACACCTGGCCATCGCTGCGACTGGCACTTCCTGGAAAGACCACAGCACTGTGGACTGTGTAGGACGTTAACTTGCACGCTCTGGTTAAGTGCACAAAGTCGCTGAAATCGCAGAGGACGCAAGGTTATCAGGGCCCGGCTGCAAAAGCGCAGGCCTGGCCTCGGCAGGACGGGGGTTAGTCAGGGGTCTGCGGTCAGACGTCTTGACACGGACAGCACGTAGAGACAGATCGATTGGAACGGGCTCAGAGAGTACATCAGACGTTAAAAGTGAAACAGATGCGGACAGGCCCGTCGCTGTTACGGCGCTTCCCATAAATCAGCGGAAACATCCGCATCACCTTTGAGAGGGAAAAATGCGTGCAATCGTCCTCGCTCTGCATGCAAAGGAACGGAGCGGTATTGAGCAAGAGAGCAAAAGTTTAGCACAACCACAATGGCCGTGGACTCTCAGTCCTTAGAAACACTTGTGTACCCTCTGACCCAAGCGCACAGAGTTTGGATATACCACGCACGTGTAGGGGTGGTGCCCCGGTACTTGGAGCGCCCGCTACAGAAAGTGACGTGATTAGTTCCCCGAGTGTGATTAGTTCCCCGAGTTAGACTTTGTTGTACGTCGCTCTGGATAAGAGCGTCTGCCAAATGCCTAAATCGCTCTCTTGTCGCGTCGAGATTGTTGGTTCGGAACTTGCCGCAGGCAGAACCAACTCCGTTACAATGGTGCCGTGACCTGGATGTTGCTGCTGCGGGAGTTTGAGGGGGAGAATGTAGGCAGAACCAACTCCGTTACACACGTGCGTGTGCCGCGACTCCGCGAAAATCCGAAACGGTTCTCAACAACCTTTTTTATTTTAATCGGAGGGGTTACAGTGTTTTATGTCTACGAAGTGGACTAGTGGAAGTATCAGCGAGTTGTCCGAGTCTTTCAAGACAACGTAAAAATTAAATATTTTAGACATGGGTTTCCACACGGCTCTTTTGAATAGCAGAGAGCAGAACCTCACGGGGGCCCAGTGATGCTTACAATCTCCATAAATTAGAAACTTTAGACATCTCCCTGATTGTGTTGCCATGGCAATTTTGAAAAAGGAAGACGTCTACTCGGCCGTAGCGCCTCACACACTCGACCGCTGATTATTTAAACAACGTGTGTGAGGACACGATAAAAAACCACCCGTACCTTTAATTATGGGCTGCTGAGGAGCATGAGGATGGCTCAGTGGAAAGGGAACACATGTTTTACATTGACAAATTAGAGGAGCTAGATTGGAATTCTATACATACTGTATGTCTCCTGTCTCCTAATGTAACATATTGCATTACACTGTCGCCAGAACCCTCTGATACAGTATGTAGAATCAACATTTTGGATCTGGTTATTGCTACGGCCAAAAACAACACATTTATAAAAAAAGATATAAATATATTAGAATATTAGCCAAAGAGATGCTATTCACATTCAAACCCCAAAAAGAAATAAATAAATTCCTCAAACTTTGTCCAGATGGAAAGTTTCACTTTCAGACGGTTTTGGAGGAAAAAAACATGTCATTGAAGTATCCCTACGTGGAAAGCCTTTCACGGTCCTTGGAGGTCTGGTCTCTGTCCGTCGCTGGCGGAGCTCTACACTACGTTCTCAGGGGACTATGCAAGGGTCTATGAATCTTTATTCACCTCCGGGCACGTCGCTCCATTGTCCGCGATATCAAAGAACAAGGAGAGCGAGAGGCCGTTTCTGTAGCGCAGCGTGAAGACGCGGCTGAAATTTCACAGCGCCCGCCTTCCATTAATCGCGAAGACACGACACTTCGGAAAGCGCGACTTCAAAGAGGACTTCATCCGCACTGATTGATTAGCAGAGGCCAGCCCCATCCTGCGCTTAATGCTGTAAATGTGTAGCTGAAGAAAAAGCCTCACACGTGCCATTTTTTCTCATGCGCTGAGCTGTGCCACTACGGCGGTGGAGAGTTTGGACCTCGTGGCGGTCAGGGATACTGACCCGGGCCTGTGGTATGAGAGACAAAACTCCAGGGAACGAGTTCCACCCCTGAGCCCTGCTACTTCACTGCTCCACAATGGAAAGGCAAACACATAAATTGCAGCCATAAAATCTTTTCCCTGTTTATCTTAATTCAGCCACCTGTTTGTCTGCAGAACCAGGGGCTTTCCCCCTGAATGTGTTCGACTGGATTTCAGGTTATCACTGGGGTTGTGCCTTTTTGTTTTCTACAGTACTTTTACAATGTTGCGTGTTTTGTTGTGTACTGTTAGGTAGCTTAAATTCACTTAAGGTCGCTTAAAAGTAGCTTAATTGCTTTACGGTTCTGTGCATCCTGCTTTGTTAACAGTAGCTCTTGCCCAGCTACGTGTCCACTGTTTGTTTATTCAGAATTGTATCCAATAGAATAGATAAAATAGATTTATTTTTAAAAGAACTGACTCATATTAGTCAATCTTTATCATTGGATGGGATGTTTGTTTTCTAAAGCAAGCATTGCAGCACAAGAAAAAAGAAAAAAAAGTTTATTTAACTCTGGTCAATCAAACAAGAGTCAGTTTTCCCTGTGTTGTTTTATGAAGAGAGCAGAAGTGAAACAGCAAGCACAACAACAGAGTATCACATTACTGCTGGAAGTTAAATATGATTAAGTATTGCTACTAACACAGGAATATTTCATAAATATGTTAATCATAACAAAATGTACACATAATAAATACATTATTATTATTATTTATGTATTTTTAAATATTTTTTTGTTATTAACACCTTTAGTGATAACTATTATAACCAGGCTACCTTGTGTTCCTACTGACAAGACACATTTTCACCCAAGCCACAAAAATCAACATGGATGTCTTATTATCAACCACAGATGGAAATATGAAATACCAATCCTTCTCCCTCAGTGGCAGGCTTCTTAACTGCCAGAACGGCTGGAAAGTTCTGGAAGTTCTTTACAGACATCCAAGACAAACAAACGAGAGCATGGGCTTTCCAGGTGACCGCGGCGTTAGCAAAAACATCTCCTGGAATGAGGCAACTTGAAAAAAAATCTAAAGATGGAGCTCCCGAGGGCCGGACCGTGTCTGAAGACTGATGATGTTGGACCAGGAGCCCCCGCCCGAGGGGGACATCAGTTATCACCTCTGGGCAAAGCCGTCTGGGAAATCCAGGTCAGGACTTGTGAACCCGCAAAATAAATTTCGCCAGATTTGAGAAGACTTACCGGGCAGGATGTTCCATAATGCTCTCCAGTTTCCTTAAATGCAAAAATTATTGTTTCCACAACCTGGTCTGGAAAGAGGTTTCAGGGGGTTTGCGGCAGACAGTATATGAATCCACCAGTGCCTCCTGTTGTGTTTTCAGTGTAACTTAAATATGCATAATACAATGTTTTAGGGTTTGGGGTCGCCCCCTCAGCACTTCCACTCAGCTTCCATTGTACCACCCTTTACTTTACGACAGAAAGCACATCACTGAGTATATATTATACTAAATTTTATTGCAGATATTTATAATTACACAGGTGGAAAATTGATTTCGGTGTTGTCAAAAAGTAAGCAACCAAATACTAATATATAACATATGCCATTTAGCAGACGCTTTTATCCAAAGCGACTTACAGTAGTGAATGCATACATTTTTCAGTATATGTGGCCCCAGTGGGGGTCGAACCCCAAGTGTTGTCAACGCCATGCTCTACCTACTGAGCCACACAGAACCACAAATACATATCTATATGCCTTAAAAAACCCTCAAGTGTCCAAAAGGAAATAAAATACTACTCCCCAGAGACTAGCAGTGATGCAGTGCAAGAACAATGCAAGAATTGACCAGGCAGACAACCACACAGACTGAAACAAATCAGTAGCCCAAAGTGGTTTGGGTCTTTCCCAGATCGTAGTTCACTTTTCAGTCCTAGAGAACTATCCAGCTGTATACAGGTTTTTGTTTTGTTTTGTTTTGTTTTGTTCCAATTGGCCTAAATGATCCGATTTGAACGCTAATCAGGATAACTCATCTGATAACTCGCGAAACCACACACCAAAAAAGAATGTTCATATCGACTGCAAACACTTTTGCTTTTTTTCACTCTCTAGTGCCTCTTGTGGTAGTTCACTTTTACTGCAGCAATTGCTCAGTTGGTCTGTCAGGGCCGCTACCATAAGATCAACATTCCTTTCCTACTGAGATTTTTACATTTCATGTTACATTATTAATGATTCAACATTAATTACCCCTTTCTATAGCTCTGCTTCTCTTAGTAACCTATTTTAATGTGCTTAAATACTTAATAATTTTTAAGCGATTTTCAAGGAATGTCAAATCCATACAATCATTTACCCAAGAGCTGAATCAAGCAATGTTAATGTAACCTGGTACAGAGTAAACGGCATACAGTGGTGTAGATGGACGGTCAGGCCCTGGGGTGTGCTCAGGCCTGTGGCGGGTGGTATGGGGTCAGCACAAACGGTATCACGGGTACGAACGAGAGAAAGAGGCAAGGGAGTGGGGAGTGTGAATGCAGAGATGGTGTGGGTCACTCAGCAGCAAGATGTTTTTTTCTGTCTTGATGTCATGCACAGCCCCTGGCAAACAGCTGTCACCACGGACACAAGATAAGCTTTTCCGGAAAAAAAAATAATGTTCGAGCAGCAGTCTGGCAGTTTGTTATGAAGGAGGACACGATGTGATGGAGGCATGACCGTGTGAAATATGCAGACCTCAGATAACGTTCGTGGCTGAAATGTGAACATTGCACTGTGCTCTGGTGCTAACCAGAACTACCCAGGGATTTAACAGTGAGGGAATTTACCAAAGATGTATGTCAGAATTAATTGTATTATATTAATGTAAAATAATAAATTAATTTAATATATTATATTATTATAATATAATAATATATTATTTTTTAAATCAGCTCTGGCCAATGTCAGTACACATAACTTGTGTAAAAGATCTAACAACCATTATGGTTATCATTCAACTTACACAATCACAAATCTGTTTATTTGAAAAGGCTGGGGCGTGCCACTGTTAGAATAAATACAAAATATTGTTTTCATGACATAAAAATAAACTTAAGAGCAGAAGCATTCTGGTGTCACGTGTGCCCATCGAGAAAGAGACACATCCCCCCTGAGCAATGGCCGTTTTGGGAAAATAAATGAAGGAAAGAGACTTCATGGTTGTATCCATCCAACACTGCAGCGCACTGGCATTCGATTGAATCGTCTGAATGTATCTGTGGCCGAAAGTGCTTACTGAGATATACTTTGTGGTATTTCCCCTCTGTTAAAGCAATTACGCTTACAGTAGCATTTTTTCCAATGAGATCTGATTTTCTGGAACTGTAATGGTGGCTGAAACGTGTTTAGACCAGAGATGCAATTGTATGTGACGTCTGGAAACAGTGGTTTCCGATTGAAAGATTCATTTGGATGAGCCAACCGGCATCACACCTTTTGTGCACTGTGGAAATGTTTCGCCTTTCTCACAAGCGTGCACATTTCTCCGTTTTTTTGGTGTGCGCGCAATGTGAACAAGCCTTTTGGAACTTTAAAAAGTACTTGTGGCACTGTTCAAAACCGTCAGACATGTATGTGGTCCACCATTCTTCTACATAGGCCTCTTTATTACAATAAACAATAGAAATTGGCCTTGCAAACTGTTAAAATGCTTCTGCAATATGGACAGGTGTGAGACATTGAGATTTGGGAATGCATTAACATGCGTTATCATTAATACTGTATCAGATTGTTGGAGTGTATCTCTAGTCCAGTAAGGTCACAATGCTGTTCCCTTTTGTTTCGGTCAGTTAAGATGTCAGAGCTATGGGAATATACCCAATCAGGCAGAGGTGGACAGGCTGAGGTCCCTATACAACAGCGCCGATTGGCCAAGGTGCGTGTCAATCACCATAGAGGCCCCGGCTCCCAGAGGGCATGAATAAGGTTGCAGCCTTATCCAACCCTGAAGTGAGGTTTAATGGCGGTTTCACGGTTGTCCTTGTTGCCCCTGGTTTGTACTCTCGACAGCTAAACTGCTCCCTTGTTGCTTGTTATTTTCCCCTACTGAGCATGGCCGAGCCTAGGTTGTAACTATTCTTTGAGTTGCTTTTAAAAAGTAAATATTTGGAGCCTCCAGGGTGGCATAGCGCCAAGAGTGTCTGACCAGGACGCATGCTGCCCACTATGACCGGGGTTCGATTCCACCGGCCGCGCCAGTTCGGCTACTCTATTGTGCAATGTGGTGAGGATCCTATCCCTCTGAGGAGGAGGACTGGTCTCTTGGTCTCCCAATCAATCTGGTGGCAGGCTCTGCCCTGCTTGTTATCGCTCTTACCCGCGTGTGTCGTGTTCCCTGACTGGTGGCCCAACGCGGTGCTGTTGGATAACCCTTTCCTCTAGCTGTGACATCTAACTGACCGAGCGAAAGGGAACGTCCAGGTTACGTAGGGACGAAGACATCACAATATGGCCTCATTGCGAGGGCATTTAGTGAGGCTTTTTAATGGCAGTTTCGTGGTATCTGTGGTAGTCAGTCATTTTACATTGCATTTACATTTTAGGCATTTAGCAGACGCTCTTATCCAGAGCGACTTACACAGTTTACATTTCTTTACATACAATAAATGTATACAGCTGGATATTTTACTGAAGCAATTCAGGTTAAGTACCTTGCTCAAGGGTACAACGGCAGTGCACCACCTGGGAATTGAACCTGCAACCTCTGAGTTACAAGCCCAGCTCCCTAACCATTACACTACACTGCCAGCCCAGTCGCACCATCAGGGATGGCAGCCTGAAATAAATGGACAATTTCAGGCTTGTGCAATGAATGAATGATTAATGAACTTGTTAAATGTTACAGTGCCAGTCCTAAACTACACATACCTGCTTACAATTACGTTTGGACAGGGAAAGCAGGGAAAGGTCAACCGCTACTTTATAGCACTGGCTGAAGATGAGGACATGTTTAATAAGGGGTGGATATTTTCCACTTTTGGGAGAAACACGGCAAAGCAATTATTCCCTGTTAAGAGCATGTGCTGTGACACAGTTATTTAACATTAATAAAGAGGTTAAGTGTGTTAAATGTCAGCATGCTGGTGTTTGCGATTGACTTACACGTCATTACATCGACATTTTGCGCAACCTGGTGAATGTCTAACAGAGTGGATTAATTAAGTGTTTGGCTTAGCCTCGAGTGGTTATAGGGGGAAAATGCTGACCCTGTGTAATATCCCCACAGTTGATGTATCGTCAGCATTATTATTAATAACAATAATAATAATGATAATATTTCCTGGTTAATACCACTTTTGCCATGCCTCATATGTTTCCATGCTAAATGAACCCTTTACCCCCTTCACTGTAATTACACTCTAACAACAAGTGAGTGGGAGAGAAGGAGATTAACATCACATCAAAGATCTTTGGAGAGCAATATGGTGCCATGCTGTGCCCTGCTTGTTATTGCGCTTTCCCGCGTGTGTTGTGTTCCCTGACTTATGGCGCGACACGGACGCTGTTGGATACCCCTTCCTATAGCTGTGACGTCTAACTGACCGAGCGAAAGGGAACGTCTGGGTACAGATCTAACCCCAGTTCCCTGAGCGAGGGAAGGTCACGTCACGAAGTGGCCTCATTGTTAACCCCGGAGTCAGGGCGTTCAGTTAGGTTTTTTATTGGTGGTTTCGTGGTTAATGGGTGGTATTCATGCATTCTGGGAGGTGGGGCCTCCATGGCGATTGACATGCCCCTTGGCCAATCGGTGCTGTTGTATAAGGACATCAGCCTGTCTGCCCATGAGTGGGCATATTCCCATAGCTGTGACTTCTCCTTCCCTCACTCAGGGAACCAGGGGTTACATATGTAACCTAGATGTATAATTATCCCTGTTCTGTTACAGCAAAACTCTCAGAAGTAAGACAAGTTAGAAATAATAATATTCAGAATTCTAATGACTGTGGCGATTTGTGTTGGGTTTTTTTCTTGTGCCATGTGACCTGTCCTGAATCGGGTTAATTGGCTCATCAAATGGACCAATGGGGAAAGGAGCTACAGACTGAGGGAGGCTACTTGGGTGAACAGGCAAACAAACAACACCATTCCTTTGATAAAAGACAGATTCTTTTTTCTGTTTGGGTGGAATAACTTTGTCTTTGTGTTTGTATTTCCTTTCAAATATATATTTATATATATTTTTTATGACATTTACTCAGAAAATAAAAAGCACATAAAAACACAAGAAACCGTTCACAGGCCTACAGGCTGTATTAATTATCTTTATTATTGTGACTTTGATTTTGCTGAACAAAAAGTACACAAAAATGAAAGCAGAGAAACACAACAGGGTGCGAATGCAATTCATGCAAACGCAGTTGTAATTTTCTCAGGAACATCTGATGTTAAGTCCAATTAGCTCAATTTTTTTTTTGCTCAACAGAACATCAAAAGCAGATGTGGTTTTTTTTTACTCATTGGGGATGGCAACCTGGCATCAATTGACAACCCTTTGTCCAATGAATGAACGTCAAATGCTACAGTGCCTGTCTTAAACTATACATACCTGCTTACAATTACTTTTGGACAGGGAAAGCAAAAAAGTCAACCACTACTTTATAGCACTGGGTGGAGATGAGGACATGTTTTAATATGGGGTGGCTATTTTCTACTTTAGGGAGAGACACAGCAAAGCAATTATTCCCTGTTAAGAGCATGTGCTGTGACACAGTTCATTAACATTAATAAAGAGGTTAAATGTGTTAAATGTCAGCATCCTGGTGTTTGCGGTTGACTTACACGTCATTACATCGACATTTTGCGCAGCCTGGTGAATGTCTCACCGTGTGGGTTAATTAACTAACAGGCCGGCCGTGATATGTAGAACAGGAACATGTCTGTAAAAACTCAACCTTCCGCCCCCAAATTAGATTATGCTTCAAGTTTACGAAGGGTAACGGAAGTAGCACAGCATATATTTTATAAGCATTCAGTTCTCAACTGCCCGTGTTTGGCTTAGCCTCTAGTAGTTATATATATGCAAAAAATGCAGATGACTCTGTTTAATATCCCCACAGTTGATGTATCATCATCATCACCATAATCGTCATCATTTTTGTTAATAGCAATAATAATAATGATAATATTTATTGGTTAATACCACTGTTGTCGTGCCTCATATGTTTCCATGTTAAATTCATCCTTTACCCCCTTCACTGTAATTGCACTCTGTGAGGGGAAGAGAAGGAGATTAACAGCACATCAAAGATCTTTGGAGAGCAGTAATGGCACCTTAGTAGCCACAAAAGAGTTCTGTTCACATCTTTAATTACTTTTCCAGATCCCCCGCTGTCAAAAGTTGTTTTTTCCTCACTGTTGGGAGAATGAATTCACTTTGCACAGTAAAAAAAAAGACTGTTAAGCACGCCGGTTTGGCGGTCGTTTTAAAACGGCCAATGAGGGAGCACCTTTTTGGAACAAGAACCTATGCGGGTCGTCCAGCCCCTTCCCACTCTGCAGAATCTGGTTTCAATCTTTTTTTTCCGTTTATGACAAGAATTCTCCGTTATATCTCCCAAAAGCCTTGCTGTTTGAGAATTATTCATGTAAATGTCCCATTAAAAACATTCATTTCAAATTAGAACATTATTTATGGAGGGAATAATATTATTAATTAATGAATCAATTAAAACAAATGAAACAAAAAATGAAATGTTAACATAAATAATGAAATGTAAAATATGTAATTATTTATTTCCACATTATTTATATATGTACATAAGTATTCATGTATTTAATTAATTAATTAATATTGTCACATTTCGTCTGTGGTGTGAAATGGAAAATAATCCAATCTGTCAACATCATCCATCAAAGATCTTCCATTCGATTAGTTGAATTTTGTAAAATGCCCAAGACAACCCATTCACTTTGGATCAGTCAATTCCATTTGTCGATGATCCCCATGTCATCAAACCTAGCTAGCTAGCTTAGTGTAGAGAGAGTACCTGTAAAATCTTTACTGCTTAGTGACAGTATCAGTGTGCCACCATGTCGAAAAGCTGCCCAAGTAGCTGCCATACTATTGGGGGTGAATTGGGACGAAAAATGGGGCAAATAAGTCACTGACACTCCTAGGCTAGTCGCCTGCTGGGATTCCTAGGCAAGTCACTGACATGCCTGTGCAGGTGACTGAGAGAACTGACAGGAAAAGCTAGTGGAGGCGACGATCCGGAGGACATCTGACACCTAGGCTTGGTTATCTCGTGGACTATAAAACATGTCTCTCTTTTTCTCTCTTTCTCTCTTTCTTTCTCTCTCTCTCTCTCTCTCTCTCTCTCTCTCTCTCTCTCTCTCTCTCTCTCTCTCTCTCTCTCTCTCTCTCTCTCTCTCTCTCTCTTCTCTCTCTCTCTCAGCAGAGGAGCTTCTCTGGATCGGATCAGGTCCTCACCACAGGGTGAGTGAAAAGCTTCCAACGTCAACCATTTACAGTGCCCCTGTAAAATGGAAATGCATTGTCCATTGGCATATTTAACATATTTATTCGGCGTCTACATATGAGAAGAGTCACAACATATATGGTCCACTCCTGAGGTAGATAACTCAGTAGTCAATGCCATTGTTTCTTATAATATTTAGCAAAATAATTGCCTAACTAGCTAAATATTTATTTTTTATAAATAGCAGCCTCTCCTTGTATGGGGTGTGAATCATCGCCTCCACTAGCCAGCCCCTTCTCTCAGTTACCTGCACAGGCACATCAGTGACTTACCTAGGAATCCCAGCGGTGATGTATCATTCACCATTTCATCAGTCACCTCCTTCAGACAATGACGAATGAAAGAGTCAGGGGTCGCAACACTTCGATCAAGTCCGACTACAGCATGACAAATCTCATCCAGTCATATTCGAAAACACCTCAGTACGCAAAAGGAATCAAGTGAAGTTGAAATGTTAGATTCCACCCATAGGCTTTGATGGATGATGTTGACAGATTTAATTATTTCCCATAAAATAATTTTGGCCAGGATTTGAACCCAGGACATTAACACCCTATTATTTTTTTGAAAATGAATATATATATATATATATATATATGCTATTTAACAGACGCTTTTATCCAAAGCAACTTGGATGCATACATTTTTCAGTATACTGTATGTGGTCCCAACGGGAATCGAACCCACAACCTAACCTTTGTCAACGCCATGCTCTACCTACTGAGTTACATAAAATTACATACATATACATAATTACTAACATATATATGATATTATACATACATACAGGGGGCACACAAAATAATGGAAGCACCAAATGAAAAAAAGACTCGCAATTAAAAAGAAGTCTACACATGTGTTTCATACTAATGTCAATACTCTGTGACCCAGTATCAAAACATCTGTACATCATAACGTTCATAAAGCTGAAATGTATGGTAGTGCTGCCATTCGGAAAATCACTTGTAACTAAGGCCAATGTGCAACAATGCATAACCTGGCATAATGAGCACAAAACCTGGACGTCTGAGCAGTGGAAGAAAGTAATATGGTCTGATGAGTTGTCTTTTTCCTATATGTGGACCGGTTTCTGTTTGAAAGAAAGCCAAAGGAAGCCTTCAACCCACA
This sequence comes from Aldrovandia affinis, assembly GCA_029706075.1. Classification (NCBI taxonomy): domain Eukaryota; kingdom Metazoa; phylum Chordata; class Actinopteri; order Notacanthiformes; family Halosauridae; genus Aldrovandia; species Aldrovandia affinis. The sequence goes on from JAINUG010000141.1 coordinate 374,102, forward strand.
TTGTCTGTTTCCAACTGTTAAACATTTTAGTGGACTTGTTATGGTATGGGCAGTCATGTCAGGGGAGTCATTGGGTCTGATTATTGCTCTGCATGGTAGAATTACGACCAAGTAATGCGAAGCCATTTTAGGCTATCAGATGCACACTATGGTGCAAACATTATTTCCTCAAGATGTTCCCGTATTCCAAGAAGATAACGCCCCCACACACACTGCTAAATGGATTCAAGAGTGGTTTCACGAACGCAAGAATGAAGTCAAACACCTTAAATGGCCTCCCCAATCACCAGATCTAAACATTATTGAACCTTTATGAGAAGATGGCATTTTATAGGCACGCCATAGACATATTGAGTAGGTTATCCAATATGGTTACTTTAATCAAATTTGTTTGAATTTTGAATAATAACTTGGCTAGATAGAAAAAAATATCTTCCAGTTTCCAGTTTTTTTATATACTGTAATTTAGTTTATCTGTAAGCATATTCCCACTCGCACAATTTAAGGGGTAAAGCTTATTTTAAACTATAGTTTATATATTTTTTAATTAGCTAAAATTGTGTCTCGCTATTGTGACGAGTCAATTATGGCATCACTGCAGGATGGTAATGGATGGAAACAGGGTCAATCAGTGCAGTGTAATCCCCTGGTCTGAAATCAAATGCTGACTGTGCCAGGCCCATGTGTCAGTGCATAATTGGCTATTGGAGGAGGTTGGGTTTCTGTTAGCAGGTTATTCCCCCACAAAAGGAGGAGGGCAACCTTTGTGCCAGAGGCTGTCCGCCTACTCAACTCCAGCCTCACCTCAGCCCTCACCTTTTATGACTGGACTTCATAACTTCATAACCTCCCCCCCTTACTCACTTGCATATGCAGCTATCATTTTACTACTATTATTATATTTATTTACTTATTTTTATTATTCAGTTCGGCACTTACCGACACTGATATTGAGTGTTTTGCACAGATGTCTGTACTGTTTGCCTCGTCTGTCATCCACAATTGGTTTGATGGTTTTATGTTTTACTATGCTGCCTTCATAATTGCCCTTCGGGGATAAATAACGTTTTTTTCATTGAATTGAATTGAACGGGACTGACCTACACATCACAAATGGGAATTCCAAGTCGATGAATAAAGAAAAGTTGCAGGGCCTCATCCCCTTTGATGCAGTGCTCTCTTGTCCAGACAGCTGACCCCTGCGATGTCATATCCTGCTCTCTGCCCCAGGCCTGTTGTTTCTCTCTCTCAGACACCGAAATGTTAGGCCACTTTCTCACCCCTGTTTCTTTCATCATTTCCATCGCAGTTCCCGAATCGGCCCGGTCAGAACTCGACCAGCGCTTCCAAGAACTTGAAACTACTGTTTATCGAGTGATGCAGACATCCCGTCAGAGACAGCCTCTTACTTTTCGGGAGCACAGCATCATTTTTCAAATGAAAAGCACATCAAGTTCAGTTGTAAATTACTGTTTAATTCTTGGTTTAAGAAGATCCAAATGATAAATCTCCTGTGACATGACAAAAGTACACATGATTACTGCTTTCCCAGAGAATATGAAGATGTGAGATGTTTGTGGCATTAAATCGTGGCATTAAAATGATGCTTCAGCCATATCTGTTAATGGCTTTCAGCAACCGCTATCCCAAAGGCATGCACTAAAGCGAGGGAATGATCTAAAGCCAAGAGTTTAAATGTCTGAGAACTAACTCCCTAAATGTCATGGTAAAGATGTTGTGAATACCAGGGCAATTATTTGACCAAAGACACAGTTTAAAAATGTCACTTTGTTAAACTAATCTGGAAGGCTTAGTTTAGCACTTTGCACATTAGCAGGTAAGCCTTTTGAAAAAGCCTTTATTGATTGGGCATGTCCCTCAGGAAGATTAAAAGGTTGAAATAGCAGAGACGACAAGTAGCCACTGAAGGGTAGTGAACACATATCTTACAAACAATGGTATACATAAGTCATTTACCACCTCACAGGAAAGCCAACTTGATCCTCCAAGACCCCACACACATTCTTTTCCCAGCATTTGGGTGGCTTCCCTCAGGCCGGCGTCTACGCTGCCCAGGGTGTGGGACTAACAGGAGGAGGGCCACCTTTGTGCCAGAGGCTGTCCGCCTACTCAACTCCAGCCTCACCACAGCCCTCCCCTCTTAAATCAAATCAAATCAAATCAAATGTATATTTGTATAGCGCTTTTCACAAATGCATTGTCACAAAACGCTTAACAAAAGGGAACCCAGGCCTAGACCCCCCCAAAAGCAAGGCTAAGGCGACAGTGGCAAGGAAAAACTCCCTTGATAGGGAGAAACCGTGGGAGGAACCAGACTAAAGGGGGAGCCCATCCTCTTCTGGTGGGCACAGGGTGTGTCTAAAAAAGACCGTATCATGGTCAGTCCAAAAGTGACTCAGGACTGGCTGACTTTAGCACCTCCGAGTTAGGTAGTCAGTGGGGCGGAGGCTAAACCACGTGAAAGGGGTCTTATGGCTGGACTTCATAACTTTCCCCCTTACCCCTCCTTACCCACTTACATATGCAGCCATTATTTTACTACTATTATTATATTTATTTTTTATTATTCAATTAGGAATTTTAATGATGTTGATATTGAGTGTTTGCACAGATGTCTGTATTGTTTGTCTTGTCTTCCATCCAATATTGGTTTGATTGGTTTGTTGTTGTTGTTTGATGGATTTATGTTTTACCATAACATCATAATTGCCTTCATAATTGCCCCTCAGGGATAAATAAAGTATTTTTAATTGAATTGAATTGAACTGAAAACACTGAAACATTGAAATATTAAACAGTTGACACATATGGCACATTTGTAGAAATACTTTTGAGAAAAGTTATAAATTCGAGGACATGGATATTTAATTCAATTGAGCACATAGATATTTAGTCTGATTGGGCAGATTGACAAATGCAGAGTAAATGAGTTTGATTCCAGACCAGACTTGTCAAAAGCAACTGAAAATCAATCTCTTCCATGCAAGAAATCTATCTCTTCAACCTATTGCCCAAATTATAATAGATTTAATATATGTATTAATGCCCCCTCTGTAATCCACAAATACTGCACACGTTTCCACGTCATTGTTCACTCATCACTACATACTCAGGTCCCGGCACGGATCTCTGCATGCCTGGCCGACATATCTGCCTGGATGTCCACCCACCACCTGAAGCTGAACCTGGGGAAGACAGAGCTGCTCTTCCTCCCAGCGAAGGGCTCCCCGATGATTGATGCTTCAATCACCGTGGAAGGCTCCATAGTGTCTCCGTCCCAGTCTGCCAGGAGTCTTGGAGTGACCCTGGACAACCAGCTGTGCTTCTCGGGCCACATTGCAGCGATCACTTGGACCTGCCGTTTCTCCCTCCACAACATCCGGAGGATCCAACCGTTCCTCACCCAAGAGGCCAAACAACTCCTGGTCCAGGCCTTGGTGATCTCGCGTCTGGACTACTGAAATTCCTTGCTGGCAGACCTTACGGAACTAGTCCAGAACGCTGCCGGACGTCTGGTGTTCAATCAGCCGAAGTCCACCCACGTCACCCCTCTACTCTCCTCTCTGCACTGGCTGGCCCATCACAGCACGCATCAGATTCAAATCACTGGTGCTTGCTTTTCAAGCGGCTAGAGGTAATGCTCCCCCATACCTCCAGTCACTCATCACTCCCTGCACCCCAGCCAGACCCCTCCGCTCTGCCTCCTCTGGCAAACTGACTGTCCCAGCCGCAGCCGCTCCTCGCAGTCTCGTCTCTTCTCTGTCCTGACCCTGGTGGTGGAACGACCTTCCGCAACCTGTCAGGACCGCGGAATCACTTGCGATCTTCCGCAAGAGACTCAAAACCCACCTTTTCAGACTTCACCACCACTGAATTCTGTACATCTAGCTAATTGTCATCACTGCCTACTTGCTCAACGCTATGTATCCCTGCTTACTCCTCATTTAAATAAATGAATACATGTTAAAAAAATATATTTTAATTACTAACCTTTTCCTTCCCAATGTTACAGGTAGCTGCCTGCAATGATGTCTATCACTGTATTACTGCACTGATCTCTTGCGCAAACTATGATTGTTCCTACCATGTATTAATGCACATCTTGTAAGTCGCTCTGGATAAGAGCGTCTGCTAAATGCTTAAAATGTAAAATGTAATGTTTTTGGTAGTGTAATTCAATAATCCAATAATCCAACAGTATACAATATTTTCCCACACATTTTCAAAAATCGATTCCCATTGGGACCACATATACCGAAAAATGTATGCACTCACTAGTCAGTAAGTAAGTCGCTTTGGATAAAAGCGTCTGCTAATTGGCATATGTTATTACTATTATTATATAAGAAATATATATGTATTATTATAGATTCACATTGGTTAGATACACATCTTTGAGTCAGGAACTGTTTCAGTTGCATTATACTCTGAAAGGGCCTCATGAAGCTTCTTTTATTTCCCTGGTACAAAACAACGAGGTCACGTGACACCACGTACGCTTTGCATGCTGTGATAAATGACTTACTGCACATTCAGGGGGGAAAGCCATTTGTTATCACCTAATTAAGAAGCTGACGTTCCAGCTCCTGTTGAAATTCTCTGTTTAATACATATTTTCCTTCCATCCCACCCCCACCTGACCAAATGAGTACTCAGGCGCCTGGGTTCTTTGATTGCGATCTCACTCACCAGACCCCCACCCCCAAATGTTCCGCTGATTGCGCTGATTGCTTTAGCATTAACAACATGTCGCGTGGTGTATATTCTCTGCACCTTTGAGACAAATGACTCCTCGACCAGGCTTCGGAAAAATTACGCAGGCCATCACAGCACCCACTGCTATGAGGAGCGCTACAGTTTCCTTGATTTCTGACGTGCGCTTGGCGGAGGGACCTGCTCTGTGTATTACTGAGCAGAACCTGTCACTCACAATTTTACCACGGCCTGATGTCGACACTCTCAAGTCTGGTCCTTATCCCCCCCTTCCAACCCCCCCAAGAAAGAAAAGCCACAGACTTGGGGGAAGGCCAAATTCGCCTTCCGTCTTGTAATAGTAGTCTCGCTCTTTTCGTCTTGCTTGTGTGAAACGAGAGTGCTTTGATCAGACGTCCCCGCCGCGATGCAGTGATGCTGCCAAGACTCTTCCCGGCGGTCGGGAGCGACAGGGGCCATCGTCGGGAAAATGAAGCGGAAAAACGCGCTACTTCCACGTTCACCCCTGGTGAATAATTGCCTGCCATGCGCATGTGAATAACTGCCTGCCATATTATGAATAGTTTAAAAGCACATTGCTGATCTGCCCCCTTTCCGATTTACGAAGAATGTTGGTAAATGAGTGATGAGACCAGACTAGAAATAAAATTGGACATTCCAGATTGGGAGAGAAAAATAAATCAGAGTTATACATTGTTTAAAAAAGATATGATGTTGATGATAAGATGAATAGGTTTTTGATAAATGTATTAAGGAGGAGGCCAGGGAGGCTGAACTGAGAACTAAATGCAATGTTACAATATGCACTGCTGCAATGGAAGCATACAGTATGTAGCATAGTATGCAGGAATACTGGTTGTATAGCCTTCTGTGGAATTTCTCAGTCTGTAAACCCGGTAAATGTAAGTCCCTCTAAATAACATATTACCTATATGATTAATGTTGAGGAAAACAAGGTATTTTTTTAAGTAAATATAATGTAGTTATTAATGTGTCATTAAGCATTAATAGCTTCATATTCTAGAAACACATTTCTTCATTTTTATGAATGTGCAGAAAAGGGTGAATTTAACTTGAGTTCAACTTAAACAGGGACATTTAACAGCTAGTAGCTGCACAACCTTACATTGTAAAGCAAGGTGTCAGGATTCCATGAGCTTGTGATAAACAAAACCTTTTTTCCCAACCTGCAGATAAATGTATGATATATTATTTAGAATTTGTTATTATATTGTTTTCCTGAGACTATGCCAGATCTGAAGTTGGATAAATTGTGATGGAAAGGCCTGTAATGCACAAATCATGACTTGAGCTGGCTTTGCGGCCACATAACAAATGTCGCTTCCAAGAAAAGGGAACCGTAACCTGTTCTCTAATGGTCCGTGATAATTCCTGAAACCACCAGAATGGAAAGTGTTCATGTTAATCCATCAGAGATTTCTAAGAAAAAAACAAAGGACTTTAGTTTTCCTAATTCAGTTTGAATTTGTTTCTCTCTGTGGTTAAACTCCAACAGTCCACCATACAGTAAATATTTGGATGTTGGCATGCATGTTGCTTTTAAACAAAGTCAACTGACATACAGGCCTAGCACCATAATTCCATTCTTGTCCTTAAATGTGGCAATAATAATAATTTTATTATTATTATTATTATTATTATTATTATTATTATTATTATTATTATTATTATTATTATTATTAATAATAATAATAATAATAATAATAATAATAATAATAATAATACATGTGTTAAAAAATAATAATATTTGGAAATGTAGGCATCCAATATGCTGACATAATAGTCATTTATAATAGTCTTTGTGGTGTGACCAGGTACAGTATCCCTGGAGGAAGGGCACAGATGAGGCAACAGTCCAGAATCATGGGAAATCAAAAGGTTTATCAACAACAAGGGAAAACTCAAAGGTAGAAATGTCCAAACAAAATTCTTTAACGTGGTGGTGCACAAAGGGCCCGTGGGTGGTGGGCATGCTGAAAGTGCACAGGTTGGAGTTACGAAGGCACCTCATGTGGTTTGGTCTTGGAAGTTTAGCTTTTAACCCAAAACTGCATGAAATGGCAGCTCCAAGCCCTAACCCCAGCTCGCTGAGGAAAGGTGCCAGCTGCTTTTATAGGCAGGGAACTCGTTATCCCAGCCCGCAGCAGCTGGCCACACTTTGGGAATTAGGCCCGTCTCATTATTCAATAATTGTCCCTTGTGGCCCTGTCCGTGGTGGAGAGGAGGGCGAGGGTGCCGCCGCTGTCCATGGTGCTGCAGGTGCGTCAGGTTCGGCAGGATGACAGCATACGCGGGCGGGGTCACTGTTCCCCGCGCCACGCCTTTTAAACACAGAGGACACACAGTCGTTCTTATTTCAATAGTGACAATAGTGAGCAAACATCTGCGTTTCCTCCCTTTTTATAAGAAGACATTTACAACGTTAATTTGTCTCGAAGCGTGACTTGTTATGACAGCCTGTGAAATCAGAGAGACAAACAAGCGATACCAGAGCTGTTCCTCAGCAAACATGTCGCTTGGACTGCTCCTAAGGAAGGACACGTGCATACAGTGTATGTGCAGTGCTGCCCGGACAGGCGAGCTGGCGTAAACAGAGGTTAGTGGCCGCAATTTCACTGCGCCTCAGCTGCAGCTCGCGAGTTCAAAGTGCAATCAGTTCTCGGGGGAAAAAAACGAAAACAATGTAAACGTGTAGATGCGAAGCAGCTTTCAAGTGCGCTGTATTTAAAACTACCCAGAAAGGTGGAACCCAACCCGACCTCTCAGGCTCATTCTGTCATTGGGGTTAGAGGTTTCTTTGTTTATCTCAGTCTGCATGGCCTCCCTTTGGTCTTAATTAGCTGTAATTACCCTGACTCGCAATAACTTTAGAATGCTTCTTGAAAGGCAAAGGTTGAAATGCCTTCAATTACCAGCACACACACACACACACACACACACACACACACACACACACACACACACACACACACACACACACACACACACACACACACACACAGTAAAAAATAATTAATATGTAAACTTTCTTAAGGACCCCATGAAAAGTTCAAACGGAATAGCTCCTTCCCATTGTCATGTGTCATGTGCTTATTTTATTTACATCAGGGATCCTATAAGTACAATCCAAAATCAATTACATTGGATACAAATTTGCAGATCTCAAAATGCAAGTGATATGTATTGCTGATAGTTTATCCAATAAATTATTACTAAGATCTGGTTCTCACAACATTGAGCAATGGTGCTAAACCTGCGTAACTGCAGGTATAATTACTTTTAAAAGTTTAATTAATTGTGTAATTAAAAAGTGCTACCATAGGACTTTTATTGGCACTACCTGTTACTGGTTTATTTGATGACTTATTTGCAGGAATCGGTTTATTTAAGTACACGGCTAACAACAAACATGTGTGAATTGGATATGAATGCAAACTTGGTAAGATGTCAAAAGTTAAGGGCAAATGTAAACCGAATTCAGGACTAAATGCCAGTTATTAGCCCTCCAATATGAGTAGTAGTTTTTGAGCAAAATGTACTATGAATTGTGCATGGGTCCTTATACTTACTGAATAGGAAAAAATGAAAAATTATTGTTTGTATGGTTTCAGACCCTGGGCCCAATGTGGTAACTGTGTTTAATGATTGTTTAAAAGTTCCAAAAGCGCCAATGGGAAGTGAAAGTTAAAAAAAAGACATCAATTAAGGCAGATTTCTGACTGCATAAATAAATTCACAGTGGGGAAAAAGATGAACATATATACAACATTCACAATCAGCTTGATGGCGGTTTTGCTAATGGACCAGAGTCAGAAAGAAAGCTTAGTTGCACATCTCACATTGACATCAAAATGACCTAAACAATCTGTTGTTGCACAGTTCAAAGTAAAGACTCCCCCAAGTGCGGTCCCGGGGGCCAGGATTCCATTGCAGAAGAGCTTCTGGATGATATAGACTTTAATGGTATAAACAGGGTGGGCGACTGGGTTATGGAGGCAGTGATTTTCTTGCCAAAATATATATATTATTTGGTGAGGGGGGGTTAGCAGATGGGAGTTAATATGCACGTTTGCCCAGTTGTAATTTGTGTGTAATTTGTAATGTAAGTGATACATGTTGTGGTCTTTTATGTTTTGGAAGAAAAAAAGGTATTATCATCATCTATACTGGGTTTTATGTTATTTTGTATTTCAAACCCAGGACACTTTGTGACAGTCAATTAATCACATGGCCATGTTTTAACTTCATTGTTCTTGTGCTCATGAAGTTGAAACTGCACATGTATTTTTGGAGGGGCAGATATTGACGAGGTAGAGAGGCCTGTGATCATTTTACTCTTGAAGTAAAATGTATTTCTGGCCTGTGCTGGAGAAACAAGCCAGATTAAACCAAACGGGAAAACAAATCAGAGAAACAACCCCAACTGAGCTTATACATTAGAAACACAATTCTAGAGCTGAGGCTTTCTGGTATAGCGACCAATAGCTTCTGGATTCATTTCATCATATATGTCAATGTGAACCGTTTATGTTATTGAGAATAACACTTTATACTTGTGAATTGATTCGTTTGAAAGCGCCTTTGTTATAGTTGTTAAATGTATTTAGTAGATGGTCTCATGGTTGCTAGCTATCAAGATGTAACTAGATTACCGTAATACACTACGCTGGCTGCCAGGCTGAAATGACTAGCTCGTCAGCTGCATAGCTTTCCTTTGTGTAACAACCGATATGCTTCCTAAATATAACTTGCTATATGCATGTTCTTGTGTATCGTGTGCATGAGTTTCCATTTCTCGTCTTTCTGTAGCAGCCACAGAACTATAAATATAATCTGCGTAGATATACATGTGGTGGAATGTTTGGGAGCCCTGGGGAAATGTAGGTTTATTGCACTGGCTTTAATTACAGGAGAATCAATGCAAATGCTAAATGCTAGCGTTCAGCAAGGTTATTTGTCTTAATGGATCTCTCCAAAAAGAAAAGTAAGGCTCTGAGTTCTTCTCGCTGTCAGACTGGCAAAGGGCTGGGCACCTCAAACACTTTTTTTACAGTCCAACGGGGGCCAGGTTTACCCCTATACTGTCCATGAATATAAAGTTTAACGCCAGACATTATGTTGCGGTTGACTTAATTGACTTCAGAAGTCATACAGTTTTTGCCATTACAGTGTCCTTCTTGTTGAAAACGGTTTTCAAGATCCATTTCCCTTTTTTATGTACCATGGCTACAAACATGTGTTTCAATTCACTAATGATAATACAATAAAAAATACAATAACGGCAGTGATAATGGTAAACTGCCGTAAGGCTCGGGTTCAAATGACGTCAATGAGTAACAAAGTGTAACGGTGTAATTACCAAGGTGTTTAGGGCCACCCCCTGCAATTCCGAGAAACCTGTCTGTATCAGATCTGTGTGTCTGTCTGCTGCAGCGTTTACATCATCTAAGCACTTCCTGTATGATCTCAATTTCAATTGATAATTTTAATGATGGAGCACTGTGCTTTACTCCACTTCCACTGAACTTGTGTGTTCACTGTTGGCACCTCCTGCTCCTTCCACTACAACATGCAGCAGCAATGCTTCCCACACTGTCTGGCTACACGATCAAAGGCGAGTGATTTCATTACAAATAGCCTCTTCTGTGTGTGTGGGGGGGGGAACCCACGCATCTACTGGAAAAACACCACAGTGCTTATATTACAAAACTGGCCGGGAATCAAGAGAACAATAAAACAATACTTTTAGAGAGTGGCCTGTCCGGCTGTGCGAGCCTCCCTGTCTCTCTCGTTCTCCTCAGTTTCTCTCTCGGACCCCCCGCTTTCTCTCTCTTTGTGTCTCTTGGTTGACTCCAGATGACTGGGATGACGGGAGTATTCCCGTGGGGGAGCCGTGGACATCTGCGCCCCGACTCCCCTCGCTGCGCGTTCTTTCCCACCGCCTCACTTCCGCCGCCGCGTCCGCCCCGCCGCCGAGCGTGTGCGGTCTCGCCGTCTCGTCTGGCTCGGCGGGAGAGTTCCCTGTGTTCGCCTATCGGCCCGTCCGTCCTCTCGCACGGAAGACTCGCATCTGTCGTCGGCCTGCCCCCCTCGCTGAAAGACCGATTGTTCGAATGAGGTGCTAATGACATCCGCTGCTATTTTCCCACAAAGCCCTTCAAAAACCTGGGAAGAAGCCTCTGACTTATGGGCCCTGTCGTAACCTTTTTGGGGTTTTTTACTTTTGTCTCGGCAGTTTTGTTTTGCGGTCTCCCAGTCATAGTCGGGGGTCTCACGGTTACGACACAGCCGAGGCTCGAACCTGCACCTGGCGAGGGCCATTGTCGATTGCTGAGTCGATTGGACGTACGTCACTGGTGATGTAACAGTAAGACAAGGTCAATCAATCAAATATATCGATCAGTCAGTACAACTAATTACATTACAGGCATTTGTCAGACGCTCTTATCCAGAGCGACGTACAACAAAGTGTTAACCGTAGTCAAGAACAGTTTAGCTGAAAGCCACCCTAGCGGGAAGTACAGTTCCAGGTGCTAGGAGCAACCACATAGTTAAGCTAGAATCCTGTAGGTAAATCTGTAATCTAATCAATGCATTTAGTTGATCAAATTTACTTTGCTGATTGACCTTCACCTGCACTGGGTCAGGAGCCTCGTCACTGATGACAAGATTGCAAATGAAGTCAATGTCAATCAATGAATAAATCTGTTATCCAATCAGGGCACTTAATTGACACGGTTAAGTGTGAACACTCCTCTAAATGTGGGCATGTGCTAATAAGTTGGGAGAGTAGTGGCAAATACAAAATACCTGCATTGGAGAGAGTGTCAAGGGTTAGCAAGATCTTTCCGTTGGGTGCCTCTCGACATTGTGGTTTTGACTCATCGCTCGAATGAAAGCTGTCCATTCAAAGCCTGCTGTATTGTATCGGTTTCTTCATTTTATGAACTGAACAAACCACTTAAACATGATGTCTATTTAGTCATGTTTAAAAACAACAAATGAAGATAACATTTTTACATAAATATCAGGATAGAACAACAACGGTCTCTTTAGATCAGGGGTGTCAAACTCATTCCATCGAGGGCCGAGTGTATGCAGGTTTTTGTTGCAACCAATGCACTACTCCAGGTGATTTCAATTAGGTCCCTCCCTTGGTTGAAGAAGTTGGCTAATTAGTGAAATCACCTGGTGTTGTGCATTGGTTGCAACAAAAACCTGCACACACTCGGCCCTCGATGGAATGAGTTTGACACCCCTGTGCTTTAGATGATCAAAAATGTGTGTCTTCAGAATGTCTGGAATTGTACATAGCAGGAATGGGCAACATCATTTCACAGACATAGTAGTCTTAGGCCTGGATTCGATCAACATTTGTCCTTAACGTTAGCAAACAAATGCAAACGTTGCTCCTTTTCAATGCAAACACAATTTTTGTATCGAATTTTGATGCTTGCTGAACTCCACCAAATCGTGCTTGTGAAGAATAGCAAACTATGCATTGGATTGTACGTAAACGTTTAGGACAAACGTCTGACTTGATTGATTGAATCCAGGCCATAGGGTTAGCGAAACTGACACCATGAGAGGGGATACAAGGGATCAGCCCAGGTAATTTACCAAACAGTGCATATAGAAATGCTTCAGGCCAGAGAGTATTTTAAAAGCTCAGGAATGTCTACAGGGCTAAACATTATGTGGTATCAGATTAAGGGTAATCACTGATGAAGTCCAGAAGCCCTGTGGCTGTCAGGGCAGGAACAAGTTTCATCACATACTAAATAGCAGATGCTGAAAAGACACTGAGAAAGAATGAGAAAGAGAGAGAGAGACAGAGAGAAAGAGAGAGAGAGGGAAGACAGCAGCAGAAAGAGAGAGATGAGTGACAGAAAGCACCGACTTACAGGTTTAATGGGTTTTTATTTTCTTTGTTTTCTTTTATACTTTATTTTACTTCAGTATTGTGTCTGACCTGGAAAGGGACGCTACGGCCTGCTCATACAACGCGTCGACGTCACCGCTCATTAGGACCACCGTGGTTTTCCAACGCATTTGTAGATGTCCGGTGTTGAATCAACTCTGATTTGGGCACATTTTACTCCCATAACGACTCCCAAGTTCTGCTTTAAATGCTGCCAAGGCTTTGTTCTCCACACGCAAAAGGAACATTTTCTCAGTCTGTGTACGTCCCTCTCTCTGTACAACACAAGCTGCATTTGACCTCCCCACAAAAAAACGATCGCTCGCTGGTTGTTGTGCGGAATTTGACAGTAATTAACGACGGCACAGGTTGTACACTCGAGGAGGCTGGAAATGGGGCTCTGGCTTTGAAATGACTCAATACCCTCTCATGTGGTTTAACGCTTTCTCTGAGGAGCAGGAGGGACAGTTATGGGTATTGATTTACAGTATGCTGATGAAAACCTTCCTGGTTTTCATTTGAAAGTTGTCCGTCTGTTTTCTTTTGTTATATTATGTTATGTTTCTTGTTATGTTTTCTTTTTTTCTGCTGCAGATCGGCTGCGTATCTCTGCGTAGAACTGCACAGCGCAGACCAGGCTCACAGCAAATGCCTATGCTCTAGTCGAGTCTGACTTAGTCAGAGAACACACTGACGTGCGCGCTGGTGTGTTGAATCCAGGAGGTTTCTTGAACACAAGGGCATACTGTGGCCTGGATTCGATCAATGTTTGTCTTTAACTTTGACTCGCAATTCAATGCAAATATCAATTATCTTATTTATTCATATTTATGTGCCACGTCCAGCAAATAAAAACAAAACTCACCAAAAGAAAATTCACCAAACTCTCAAAATGTCTGCAAAGGAATAATATTTTTTTTTGCATTTATTTGTATATTTGTAAAATGGTTATTAAACCCAGGCCTAGGCGAGACATCTGCTGTAATCCATTGTCTTGACAAGGGGTCCGGACCTCTCTTCTGTGTGAGTCAGCACAGCTTCTGGTGCAAATGCCCTGAGTTTGCCCTCTAGTCTAGGCCCTCTCATCTTCCCCCGCAGCTCACTATGTCATGTTACCATCACACCATCCAAGACCTCCAAAGAGCAGTAACATGTTGCAATCCTGACAAAATCCTTTTCCTCAGAAAAGCACATTTACTGGAAAAGTTTCCCGAAAGACTTCAGGGAGTCACGTGTGCAGTGCATCGGATGCTGCCTCAGCAACTATGCCAATGTAATCTGTACTTGTCTCAAACATACCTGTCTCAGTCAATAATTGATATAAATATTCAATAAATATTCAACCTAGAATTTGCCTAGAACAGGCTGTACTTAAAAACTGAGCATCTATGCAAGAAGACGCTATTATTATAAATTGCAGTTAAAATCAACTCTGCTCATATGACACAGGGGGGCAGAAAATGTGAATTTTCATATTTTTGAGCTTGAGGCAGAAACAGTAGCAAGGAGGAGGTAGCAACAGTGGGAAAAGTGGAGACAGCAATGAGACGCATTTGTATTGTAACATTTTTTATTTCACTATAAACAAATGAACACTTTACAAATTGACACATCAGCTGTAATTCAAGTGTTGAGCAGTGTTGTTAGCAGGCCTCTAGTGCAGGGATAAATACAGATTTGGGTGAAGGACGGAACTGAAGGGGTGAAGACAGACTACAGGAAGCTGAAAAGGAAGACTAGCTGAAGCTCTTGTGCCACAGGTGCAGGTCAAACCTTGTGACCCAAGTACCAGACACCTGACACGAAACACAAACAACTTTTATTTTTCTTGTTTTTTAAAGCCAGAGCAACAGGGGCCACACTAATTTAAAGATGCTAATGTTAGCTGACCGACCGCTAACGAGAGAGCCAAAGAGCACAAAAAGCACAAAAATGTTGTCAAATGGCACAGGCTAACTCTCTTTATGCCTTTGGCCCTGCCTACAGTACAAACAGATGTGTTTTAATAGGTGTGGTAGGTACAGTAAGTCCCCTGCAAATGAGAGGGAGGAAAAGCGCGCTGGCGAGCCAGCACATCGGTGTCAAGTGTCACAGGGCTAATTCTCCCCTATGAAAGTTTGGCTCCATCTCCAAACAGATGCATTCGAAACAATGTAGTGCTGATTTTGAATTTATAAACGGGCTACGGAAAGGCTTTTCTCCTCCAAAGAGCCTGTGGTTTTATTTGTTTAATCTGTACGGATACATAAAGTTCCAAAGACCCCTGATGACGCTGTAAACAGTAACATCTGTGTCTTAATGGGGCTCGACCCCTGTCTGCCCTCGCAGGGAACCAGTGCACTGTCCAGATCCCATTAAAGACACGGCTCCCAACCGGAGGACCACAGCTGACATTGGCTCCAATAAGTTCACAATTTACAACACGTTTAGATCATTTAATTGGGTACATTTGGATTCACGGGTGCTATTTTTAACATTATCCAATTGGCTTTGTCTAGGTCTAAATATTGCTGCAGCCCTACTTACATCAATGAGAGAGTGCACACGCCCTAGGTGACAAGGTTCAGACCCTCAGGTGAAATAAATGAGTTAAATTGAAGTCGCGCATTCTTGTGTCGAAAACTCTAGTGTCGAAAACTAGATCTGATTCTATTGCAAACTCTTTTTCAAATGTTTTTTTAAATGACTAGAGTAAATGTGTGTAATTACTTTTTACTTGATTCTGTAGTTTTGCACGTCCCATGTTCTTCACACAAATATCCCGTCTAGTAAAATGTTGTACTTAACTTTGGACTAACAATTAAATGTGTCAGTTTTTTTACAAATTCTGTCAGCAAATAATTTAAAAAATTTGCTTGTATTGTATAATATTTTACTGCTTTATATGGCATGTTGTACAAAAAGCAGTCTTTGTGTTTACTTGTAAGTCAATGTTAACGACAAACTGATTGCGTTTGACTGAACCTGAATTGGGGGAATCTGTGTTCCTTCACTAAGACCTGCCATGCATGTGGAAAGAAGAAGCTAGGGAGGTCGACAGCAGTAGTCATGTCTGCACCTGCTCTGAGCTGCCTGTGCCTGTCTCCCTCTCCAGCATGACAGAACCCAGGGACGAGCGCGAGGCCTTGCTTATCTGCCCAACCTCATTAATTTGACTTAATGGTGTAGAATGGACTTTTAACTGGCCCCCAGGGCAACGCCCCTCCCTGTCCATTCCCTGCCCCCCTTTGCCCGTGTCATGGCCGTGGGTTGCAGTCTCACGCCGTAGAGCTGTACCTGCTGGAAAATCCTGCCTCCCTTACGGCCGTGGTCCTCGGATCCGGGATGGCGGAATCCGACAAGCTCTCGTGGAGGTCTGGTCACCCATCTCACAAGCACTCCTCCCCTCCCCCGCCCACCGCGCAAATCCCATTTGGATCGGCACAAGGACATACAGCATGGTGATGAGTTCAGGAGAAGTGGCTCATGGGTACATACTGCGTCTTGCCTGAGGAGTTCTGTCGAGTACCTAACATTCCTTTTCATTTGAAACAATAGAAATAAATGTTAACTGTTCATGATCAATTTGTATATTATACTGTAATTCTCAAAGACAATGAAATCTGTACAGTATGTAACTACAAATCGCGAGGAAGGGAGGGAGGGGGGGTGTCTGGGCCTTGTGTCTGTTCCCCCTCTCCTTTTCCCGAGTTCTGTACATCATGTTCGGAACATTTAGGGAGTTATAGGAATACCATCACAACAAACCATAAATGCCGGTTATATCATTTTCATGCCACAGCATAAATATTAAACACTTAGCAGATGAGAGTACGTTTGTCACTCAATCAATAAAATTTGACTTGATGTAGCGCTCTTGATCAAATAACTGTCACAGAGGACATCTCAGATGAAATTACTCGTCGGGGACACCTTATATAAACAATATTATATAAATAATATAAGCAATTTGCTCGAGGAGACCAAAAAAACCTCCAAAACATCTGGTGTCGTTAAAGAAAAGTAAAGGGCCAAAATCACTATTATTTCTGCAGGATCCTGACACACTTAAGTCGAAACGCACATCACCACGCTGTGTATTTTGCACTCTACGGACAGGAATGTACTGTAAAGGAAACTGCACCACCTACTGATTCCCGCCCACTGTTCCCCTTGAAAGTCCTCCTTTGATCCAGTCCAATAACTACCTCCGGGGGCTACTTTGATATTTTCCGGAAAAAAATTGATTGCGCTATCATATCAACTTTTACTGTACGTTAATAGGAGGTGCGTAGGTCAACTGAGGAATTTGGGATTCGCAGCTGTTTCAGAATCCCTTACTGCAAACAGAGGCAGCGCGGGGCAATGCCTCTCTAAATATCACGCGCACTTGTTGTGACATTTTGGAGTTTTGTATATAAAGATTGCCAATGGAATAACCCCTGTATCACTGATGAGGGAAGCATGCCAATGTATACACATTGTAAGCGTCATCCATATGTATACTATCCAGTGTATACAGAGTAATGATTGCGGCGCATCTTTAAGCAATACAGTGCCATATTTGCACATTGGAATTTAACCCTTTGCTGTGGACATTCTATGAAACAATAATGGACCCTGCATCGTGAATTTTTGTGTGCACGTGATTTCATAATTTCACGCTGCAGTTCCAGAATTTGACTGTTTGAATTCAATTGAACATTGTATTTATACAACGCTTTTCAAGGTACCCAAAGTGCTTTACAATGACAACGATAGGGGAAACTCACCTCAACCACCACCAATGTGCAGCACCCACCTGGGTGAAAAAGCCAGTCTGATCGTCCGGCATCGATACTGCACTAGTATGTTAGACACTTCAGCTGGTGATCAGTAATGAATCATTCATGATTACATCATGTTGAAAATTGCCTGTAACTGTCATTATCGGAAAAAATAATTCATATTGAAACTGAAGGATTTATGACAGGAGTTCAGACAGACAGACAGCCCTTGCTTGGTAGCGGACGTCCCTTATCGCCACTGTCATGGTTACCGGAACTATTCACGCCGTCTGTGTCGCACAAATCACTGTGAACTTAATTGCTTGTAATCTCACTTTTATTTGCTTTGTGAGTCATTTGTTTTCAAATAGTGTTGGCAATTAATGTAATCTGCTGCCTGTATTCACTATAATGGTCACATTTGATCTACAGTATGTAAAATACTGTTCAAAGATGAGAGGCCTTGCTATGCAAAGCTAATGTTTTTATGGCTACGGGGCGCAGCCGTTTTTTTGTTTGTTTATTACACTGTTTATAAAATAGCCAGGAGCAAGCAACTTGCTTGTAGTTACAGATAAAATTATAGATATGTGACGTGCTCAATTTACACAATTGTACTTTAACTCATTGTTTGTTTTCTATCAATTGTTTGTTTTCTATTGTTATCTACTGTTATCCTATGTATTGTTTTCTGTTTTCTCTCAGTTCTATCTCAAACTGAGGCGGGTTTATCGGTTCTGTATGTGTTCTGTGTTGTGCTTGGCTTGGCTGCGTGCATGTGCATATTGATACTTGGCAATAAACTGTTGAGTTGACCAATGGAGTTGCCAAAAAAACTTTATTGCTCATCAGGGCAAAATGTGCATATAACAGAAATGAAAAACAATCGGCACAATTTTCTGTGTCAGCGTGTGAACGTTCTGTTGTTAACATGCCAATCACAAATTTATGGCCTTACACTGCGGGGACCACTCATCAATGATCACACATGTGATCACACAGGGCTACGAGTTTTGCTTGCACAGACAGAGTCGGAGAAAAACACTCTGTGTGCAGCTTCATACACAAGTCTGTGAGCACCCGATTGGACAGCAGGGGTCGCTGGTGTGTGATGAGACACAGACATCCTGGCTGACTGATTCCCTCCCTCTCTGGGTAATGCTGCCACCGTGTCTCGCCCTGCGGTGTTGCTGGCTGGATTCGATACCAGACCGTGGGCCTCATCCACACACTAGAACAGTGCCTTAACACGATGAGCCAACCTGCACCCACCCTTCCCCTGGTGGGAAGAAGCCAATTATGTCCTACAGCTGCAGATTCCCAGTTATGATTGGCCGATGACATAAGCAAGGCTCGAACCTGCAGTCTCTCAGCTACAGGGCCCAGCTTGTGCTCATGGAGAGCTCCTTTACTGACTAAGCCACTCAGGAGCCCAAGAGGGCCTCTATCTTTCAATTCCTTTTCACGCTCTATCTGTGCTACCGTGGTCACTGGCCCTTTAAGGGTGGCGGTAGACGGCGAGAAAGGGACTCAACACTAGTGTTCAGCCCATCATCAATAATGAGTTTTGACCTCTGTCAATAAACCGCCTGATGTTTTGTTAAGGGCGCTCTCTGTGGCTGTCAGGTTTTTTTGGGAAGAGGGGGGGAAAAAGGAACGCATTCCTTTTGAGTGAAACAAAAGTCGCTTCGGTGACCGTCAAAAGCGTTTGCAGATGTGCTGTCAGATTTTTCCGCGTTCGCCTTCTCTCCGCGCCGAGCTGAGATCGCCTTAGCTTTCGGCGTTCATCCGGATCTGCGTTCCTTCGAACCACCCGCTTTAAGAAACAAAGGTGATTAGCAGTGCTAATTTGTTTCATTTATGAGTCGAGAGAGGGGGGGGAAACACTCACCGTGCACATCCTCATGTCTTGTCATGTCAGGATCTTGATGGATTCCAGACGGAGTCTGGAATGGCTTGGTGCTCACAGGCCAGTAAGGGTCTGACGAATGTGAACGACGTGCCAGTGCCCATCAGGCCGTGATGCATTCATACTTAGTTTTGTTTGAGCAATAGCAGCAAAGCAAGGTTGTGTTGATAATTGGCATGGTTCCCTTGCAGTTGTTTCCCTACCTAAAAACTGTGTGTGGAGATGTGTGACGTGTGTGCTGGCTGTACTGCCCTGGTTCGCAGACATCTGAAGTTTCAGTGTGGGGCCGACCGATATGCGTAAGCTCAACAGATGCTCAGAATAATAGTTTTCACAACTGTGACTGTAGTCTGTTTTAGGAGAATAGTGTGTTACATTTTATTTTAAGGAGATGTTTATATTCATAGTTGACTAATACAGTAACACTTTATTTTACAGTTCACATATTAAGGGCTATTTAAGACCAAATTAACGACTCAATAACTGTGTATTTAGATGCTAAAAAATGCAGATGAAACCAAAATCTCATATTATCCCTTCTGCAATGTAGGAAAAAGATGGTAGCTGAACCGAGTCCCTGTATACCATTTCTAAGCAGAACCATTTTAATATAAATGGTTATAAACCATTTATTGGTGTCTAGATAGATAGTTATGAGTAAAGAAGGCCATATAAAATAATACAAGTAATGAGTTGCGTAGTATATCATATGCTCAATAAAACTGGGAACTGGGAAAAATGACATTCGTTTATACTATTTCGTTTATACTGTGTGAAGAGTGAATGACTGAAAATCATATTTTCAGTCTTGATCACTGAAGTGAGAAGTTTTTTCAGAAGTGATCACATTTATGTAAAAAAAAAAAAAAAAACATGTAAAAGGTTAAGAGCATACATTTTAGCCAACAGGCTGCCCTGTCCCATCTGTTATGGATTAGTGTATTTTTTTAGAGTTGGTTCCTGGTTATGTAATGCTGCTGCCTTTGAGAGGGTATCAGAGGCTCCACCTGGAGTGCGGCCACAAATCTGCCCGCTGCTTTACCCGCGCACCAGCATTCTAAAGAAAATCAGAACCAACGTCGCCCACAAAAATGACCCATAGATGGCAGTGTAGTGTAATGGTTAGGGAGTTGGGCTTGTAACTCAGAGGTTGCAGGTTCAATTCCCAGGTGGAGCACTGCCGTTGTACCCTTGAGCAAGGTACTTAATTGCTTCAGTAAAAAAATATCCAGCTGTATAAACGGATTGTATGTAAAGGAATGTAAAACTGTGTAAGTCGCTCTGGATAAGAGCATCTGCTAAATGCCTAAAATGTTAAATGTAAATGTATTTCCCGACACCATCATGAGGATCCGTCCCAGATTGGACACAGGTGCAGGTCAACGCACGCAGTGACCTTTTTGGGCCTACAGCTGGTCCTTTCCGAGCCCTGTCCGGGGAGCGCTGCTTTTCAGTTCCCCCGAAATAGCGTTTCCCCCCCAAAGTGTAATGACCCGTTGATTGATCTGCGGTCTGAATTTGCAGTCTACAGCTGTTTGCCTCTAAGGCAGAATAACGGCAGAAGTATGCCCACTAGATGGGCTCTCAGATGACTGGTGAGTTATCTCCCCGTAGTGTGCTGTGCTGTAATTCCTAGAGAGGACTGATTCATTTCAGTCGTATGTTCCTCTAAATGTTTCAGACCAGCACTTATCCTGAAGCTGTCTGGATTTGAAGTGCCTGACGGAACACTTCCCTACCAGTGCAAAATGACTTAAACTACAGCACACTCTTTTTAGTAAGGGCTACCTCCAATTAGCAGCACTGCATTACGTTTTGGTGCATGTGCAAGCACAGACTAGCATTTAATGTTTCTCATGCTTGTCTTCGGCGTTGTGCACCCAGTACGTGTGGAAGTGCTGAGAGAAATTCCTTCAAATTATATGGCATTGGCATTTTGATTGACTGATCGCGCCCGGAGCTACACCTCACGCAGACCGTAATGACTTACAGACTCCTCGGGTGCCATCAATCACTAGAGGACCTTCGTTTTATTCTGCGTCTGTTTTCACCCTGCATTTTGTGTACTGATTGCTTCAATTGTGTAACGACTGCAGAGTGTTCGTTTTAAGCAGAGAGCGCATCGGAGTACGCCTGTTTGACATAAAATGCCCTTCACAGGTGAAACTGACCAGCCTTAAACAGAGATGAAACAGAGCCCCTACGGTAAATATCCACAAACACACTTGTGTTTATGCACAGCCATTAAATCAGACATTCCCCCTCACCCCTTTCCATGGCCTGACATTCAGAGGCAGTTTACCCATGAATCACAGGGCAGGACCTGTTATTTGTGAAGACGTGCCAGGGCTGCATCTTCTCCACCGATGAGTCACAGGTACAAGGTGCTCCTGGTGGCAGCCAGTCTGGCCGGGGGGAAGGACAAAGGAAGAGAGTCAGAGGCAGAGGATGGAGCAGAGACAAAGATGGAGGTGGCACCATCAGCAGGCAGACGAGAGAAAGATTCAGCAGAGGGGGAGTGAGGATAGGCCTGGGTGGGAGTGAGGTGGGCGGGTGTGCGTGCTTGCACATGTGCACTTGACTCATAGAGATAGTTGCGTTCATCCCAGTACAGGTGTGAAGCAGGAGCCGTTGGTGGAGTCTGAGTCCCCGAAACCCTGAAAGCTGGGCGAGAGACAGCCGCTTGTTTCTTTTGTTTGTTTGTGTTTTTCTGGGAGACCAAAGGGAGAGAGGTGGGTAAGCCAAACTACACCGTGCCAAAGAGCCCAAAGTCAGCATTGTTGGAAGGAAAACAGCTTATTAGCACCGACAGGCTGGAAAAAGTGACTGAATGGGGTCCAGAATTTGTAGCAAATAGAGTTGGAGAGAAACTGAGCTGCAGAATTTGGACAAATAACAATGACAATGGAATCAAGATATTAACCCCCAGATTCTCTTTTTCCTCCTGTTTGGCACAACAGAGCAGCGTTTTCTATGATGCCCCCACCTCCCAGACTCATGATGAATGACGAAAGCAGGAAATCTAACAAGTACCGTATTAGTAGCACCTTCGACAGTCTTCTCTATCATTACAGGTAAAACAAATATATGATAGTTTTTCCCCCATGATTTGGAAATGTTGAGAGATCACTACTGATAGTGTACCAGGCCAAAAGGAAAGACATTTTATTTGATATTTTATCAGCTCACTTCCAGCTCTTAATTGGATAACATTGTGGTGACAATCTAAACCAAAATGTAGCTGCTGTTGGGTCATTAATGTGCAAAAATAAAAATATGGAAGAAAATTGTACCGCCTTTACGTTTACGTTTTGCATTTATGCTTATGCTTACATTTTTGCTTACGTTCTACATTTATGCTTATGGTCAAAAACTGTAAAAAGTCTTCATTTTTTGTGAGCACAGTCTGAGTGCTACCAGGTAAGTCTTCTTTATTCTTCATCTGCCTCTCGAATCTTTCACTGTCCTCCTTTTTCTCCTTCTCTAGTCTTTCTTTCTCTTCTTTCTTTTTCTCCACTTCTGAGCAAGCCTTCTAAAATGTATTTAATCGTTGAAATTCCCCCCTCATGATTAGAATCGTGGTGACACCAAACATCAGTAGGGCCAGGGGAAAACAGCTTGGTTTTTACCAAAATGTGGATTGAGCTATTATTTGGAGAAAAGTAATATGATCAGACAAAGAATATTGCTACTATGTGCTACTATGTCTGGGGGGAGAGACAAGAAAAAATAAATAAAAACTAGACCAACAAACTCCGTGTCTCCAGTCTGCTCTGTTCCCATCCAGGGTTTGTCACGTGGCGTGTGACAGTATTATTATTATCATTATTATTATTATTATTATTATGTACATGCCTAAATGTCCTGGTTTCATTCATTCATTCAAGGAGTAATAAAACCTGTCAGTGAATTTATCAGGGAAGCCCACATGTATTTATGAGCTTTTAGGTTAGGCCGGGCCGTATTCTGGGTTGCCTGGGCAGGATCATAAAATGCACCTCCCTGACAAACATAGCCATTAAACGTGTACCAGTCTTATAAATGCTTAAAAATGATGAATGAACACAGATATAAAAGAAAAGAATGTACCACTATAAAGGATATTTCACATATCTGCCCGTGTACATTTCTCAAGACCTTCGACACCACTTTTGATTGAGGTGTCTTTTAGGAAGGTCTTACCGTATGAGGTGCAAGCAGCCAGACGGTTAATAATTTAATCCATTACTAATAAACACTTATAAAGCATTACTTCCATTTACATTTATGACTATTAAAAGGATAGACTATACCATTCCAGGAACTGTCAGTGAATGCCCAATTTATCTTTTAGGATGGAATTATAGTCTAAATAAAATGTTTTGGCTACTCCAAGATACTAAAGATTATGCAAACTGAAATCAGGCATGGTTTGCTAGTTACAAAGCCTGCACAGCACCTGTAGCACTTTCATATATTAGATTCCATAACAAAAACATTGTAATGAATGCCTTAATAGAACATTCATTGATAGATTATTACTTATTACGACTGCCTATTCATTAATCATCTTTTATCTGTTTATAAAGCCTTTGCAAATGTCCACATATTCAGGTGGAATTTATACAAGCTAGGAATAAGAATGTACATGTGTCCCTTGGGAACATATACATACAGCACGCTATGCAAAAAGACAAAGCGTAACTGCAGCTTTAGCCAAAGATCGATGATGCAGCATATGCGATATATGTTTTGAGTTTCAGGCCTCCCTATAGCTTTTCTCATTCAAGTAAAGCCTGACTAGATTTATTTTCCCTTTTTGGAGTGGACAGAACAAGATGAGTCAGTTGTTCCATTTGTTAAACTGCTGGCACTTTTTTCAAACTGTTGGAGACTAGAATGTTCTGATTTATTAGCCACTACTACAACATTAAGTCCTTTCCACTTTAAAATAATACATTCAAGTTGTGATGAATCTGCTGGCCTTGAGCTATTTGGTTATCAAAAACACAATGCAGATTGTTTTTGTGTTTTTTTGTTCTTTGTTCCCCTCATAAACATCTATCTGCTATGTAATCCAGAAATCTATCTTGGTGAGTTTGCAACACAAACACTGTTAAAACAAAATAGAGGAAAAAGACTCCACAAATTCATGACATTTTATAGGATTACAAACCAGGGGTAAAATACTGTATGCACAACAATATTTTTTAGGCTCAAACTATAATATGTACAGAATCAGCTCCAATCACTTGGAAGAAAAAGGAGTGCCTAAATTAATAAGAACTATCACGTGATAATATAGCCATAGCTTGTAGAATGGCCAAGCTACTCCGCTCTGCGATGCACCCACTCATCCAGAACTTTCTCTGATACAGTATACTGGTGCTAAACATATATGATTGATGTATTTCACCTCTACTGTGTTGCAACAAAAACCTCTCTGAGGAAGTTCCCACTCTGAGGAGTCTCGAGGAATCCACTCTGGTCCAAGCTTTACCATATTTACCAAAATATGTTACAGATCCTAATTCAGAAATATTTTGACTTAAAAGGAGACACTTTAAAGTATTTTGCATTTTAAGCACTGTATATATGTTTGTATCTGATTAGTTGCATGCTGATCTGATTTTGTTTTGGCTTGATGCTACTGACATGGTACTTGCTCTTAATTTGGCCTTGCTCTAAAAGCTTTTATGAAACACAGAATGGCCTGGATTCCATTGACATCCGTCTTTCACTTTTACTGACAAAGCAATTGTCAAACAAACAAACCAAAAATACTGAGTAAAGGAATGAACAAGTTGCATTTAATTGTGAATCAAGATAAAGGGAAATGTTGGCAGAATGTATCTTACCATCACAGCCATGTAAGTTTCTCTGTATAAATGCATCTGCCAAATAAATCCATAAATAACCCACCACCCCCCCACCACCACCATGGGTCAAGCACAGGTTCTTGCATGAGTCAGATGTGGAAATTCTCACTCTGCAGACTCTACAGATTCTCAGTCTATAGACTATGACGTCCCACAAGGCCTACAGGGAATTAATGGGAGCCGCTGAAAATCTTAAAGAATAACATTTTTTTTGTCAAAATAAATGTTGCATAAAATAGGGGTGCTGATTGGATTGGGGTTCAGGTGTGTTTGGTATGTAGTTTTTTCATTGCGTAGCCCTGGTGTAAATGTGGTGTAAATGATTGAATGATTCTCTTGTTTTACCGCCACCGTTTTCTCTTCTCCGCCACCATGTGTCATGTTGTTTGGCAGGTGTTGCCCGCTCAGCCACGATTCCAAATGATGTCCCACTGATTCTTTCACAGTTCCTTTCCAAAGTTCCACATCTAGGTAAGCTCTAAAGATCTGAGGGCTGCCAAGTGGCTCATCCTGCTACAACACGGTTCCAGTGCGCGGATGTGTCCCACGGTCTGACATATCTAATCCTGACCATACCAGGGCTGACTGCCGCTGGCAGCCGCACAGCGTGGCGCACAAGTGGCCAAAGCGTTTCCCATGGAGCGAAGCTTTCAGCCAGTGGGTCTCAGGGTTTCATCGCTCACCAGCGACTCCTTGGGGGTAAATCAGACAAGTCTGCAGTCTGTTTATGCCAAAAACATATTAAATAATAATCACGGTTGAAAAATGGCTTAAGAAGAAATGCATAGAAATCGGCATTCCCTTTAAAATGCATACTCCTCAAGCATGGAGAAATAACTCAGCTCCGATTGGAAAAAAGTCTGTTGATGGAAGCATGGCTTCAAAGTAGCTGCTTCACCTGAAAATGCAGTTACTGTGTCTCCTGGTATGAGTTAAACGCAGTACTTTATGTGCTTGTTGAGAGAGTGTAGTCAGACATAGCGGTTTATTTTGGACGCGGTCCAGTCATCCGCAGAGAGTGAGAACCCCCCACAAAAAAAACCAACCCATAAAACTAATTTCTGCTTGTGGCAAAACTTTGGCAACATGGCTTTGGCAATACCGCACTCTCGCTGCATCCTTGTGAGGTGTCCTATATGGTGTCTCAGAAATAACACGATTCAAGGATTTTCACGTCTTCGTTCAGCTCACAATCAGTTAAAACAACTGGGGCCTATTAATATACACAAGTTTATTTTCCACTTGCCTCCCTTGCGGGTCATCTCCCTTCAGTCAGAAAATTGGGTTTAACGACTTCAGACTTTGCGTCTGACAGAACGCATGTCTTCATGATGTCTTATACTGCAGACTATTGCCTAGAGTATTTTTATATAATATATAATATATGCCATTTAGCAGATGCTTTTATCCAAAGCAACTTACAGCAGTGAATGCATACATTTTTCAGTATATGTGGTCCCAGTGGGGATTGAACCCGCAACCTAAGCATTGCCACAGAGAACCATATATATAGGGGCCATGGTCAGTACTGTGCTGGTAGCTACATGTTCTGTAACCAATTCTGATCAAGTTAGCTCCTACTGCAGAATATAAGTATAGATATATTGATCTATATGGTTTTCAAGGAGACAACCTCAGCAAAATGAAAAAATAAATGTCCCCCTAAGAATTTTTTTTGTTTTGTTTATGTTTTCCTATTTCATAAATAATAAATGGGATACTTTTGGATAAACATTCTTAGTAATATTGTAACCATGGTAATTACTAATATGTATAGCACTACTACTGCAGCATATGCAAAACGTAAAATGTTAAGAAAAATATTCCCAAAAAATGAATAGGTAAAAACATTTCCAACAATCAACCATAAATATTTTAAAAAAACATTACAAATCTTAGACATACATACATATCATAAAACTGATGTATGTTGCTCAATGCAGCCACACTAGGCTTATAGTTATATATAATGTTTTAGTTACATTGTTAATGTCACTTTCGGGCATGATAATGAACTGCAAACCATAGACACGAGAGAGCACTCATCGAGGGTGAGACTGAGGGTGCTTGGCTCATTTAAACCTATGATAGCGGTTGGAAAAAATTGTCCGCAAATGTATTCCCGTTGTCTGCACCCCCCACCCCACCCCAAAAATACCAGATGCAAATTTGCCGTAGTGAGAAACACATGCCCCTAATAACGAGCGCACAATGGGGTGCTTCATATTCAATTACTTTCTTGACTCTGCTAACTTGCCGGATGAGGAATGGGTCATTTCTCCTCTCTGTTTTTTGATTTATCAGCCTCATTGTTTATAGGGAAATGGATCATTTCGAAAGCACAGGCTGCATCAGGTTAACCATTCATTTGGCACTGCGCTTCCATTGTCATATGTTTGCTGACTCTTTGGTGGATTATTGCACAGTCGCCAAAACCACCCAAAACTTTTCCCCAAAAAAAGGTTTCCAATCTTTTTGATTCATAATTGCAACCTTCAAAACTGCCATTTTACTTAAAATGATTGCACTTCTCTTTCGGTCCAATGGAAAAAAATATACATCGCTGAAGTGGGTTTGTGTTACAGGCTAATTAGAGCCGTCAGAGTTTTCGATAAATGAAAGCCAGAATGCACGTGTTCACACCACTGCAACATCCCAGGTCAATCCGGGGTGGCTCACTCTAGCACGCCCATCGTGCCAGTGACTCTTCTGGTGAGTACCACAGCCGCCATCGACTTCCTCCACCAATCGCTAACACCACGATGGCTCTCGCATTCACTCCACTTCCTGTAAGTCGGCCTGGATAAGAGCAGACATCTGCTAAATGCCTAAAATGTCAATGTAAACGCTGCAGGGACTTTCTGGATGCTGCACCTTCTGCCAACGGCAAGCTGCAGGCCCCACCCATTCTCAAGCTCCTCTCTCCTTTGCTCTGCATCTGGGTGGGGCGGCCAATCTGCAGACTACAGATAAACACGTGTACGCCTGTGCATGATACCTTATGGTTTTAATGGCTAAATTCAATTTGATTTAATTCCCTCAGTATTCTCCATCCACCCATTCTCCCCCCAGCACTCCTTCATCAGAGGAACTCCACATCCTGTACATACAGCTGCATTTTATTGATACCATTATAAATACTGAATACTCCACATGAATGTGGAATACATATATGTAAGGAATAAACCATGACAAGCCATGCATTCTCAGGATTTATACACATGTCTGGGGTGGTGCTGCCAGATGCCATAAAAAATGTTTAAATCTGCCAAGAAATATAGTTCCTCATTTGCCCAGGTCCAGGAAGAGATTAAAATGTTCATAACTAGATATCACCATAGATGGCAATATTTCATTTGTAGATAGAGAGATATTTGTAAAACTGTGTTGGAATAAATGTTGGACATTTATCCCAGATACATCCTTGTTGTCAAGAACACAGACACAATTATAGCAAAAAGCATGTTAGCTTGAGTGAACATCAGTTAAAAGTAATGGTAGCAAAGAAGGGTACGATATAAAAAGATGTAAGTTAGCAGTGTTAACGTTGGCTAGCTAGCTAAAGTTAATGACTTAACTTAACAAAACTTGTAAACTAGCGAAGTACAGTATGTTGTTGTAGTGAGCTAACTTAGCCAGTTAGCTAGATTAGCTACCTAACAATGCATAAAGCCAGCTTGCTATCAGAGTTTGGGGACTCGTACCATAGCCAAGGAGCTAAAATAAGTGAATAGTGGTGCTAGCTCAATAACTAATGTTAGCAAACATTTAATTTATGTATTACATAGCTTGCTAACATGTCTGGCTAGTCAAATCTGGCGACTGTCCTGGTGGTATTAAATAGTTTCTTGCAATCATTTTTAGTTAGCAATGGCTAGTAAGTTACTTAGCTAGCTATCTAACTTGCCAGATGTTTTGTGTACGAAGAAGTTAATAAGTTAGCCAGACACGTTAGCAAGCACACATGTCAGGAGTACTGCAACTGTGACAGTGACTATTTTACACCCTACAGGCCACACAATCCAGCAGGAGAGTGCTAATGCCAACTAGTATTGCTGACAACAACTGTAGCCAAGTACATTGTTGGGAGGAATTAATGCAGTGGTTACCCAACGAACCCTGCCTGACTTAAACCACCCTTACCCTGGCAGGGTGAAGTGTGTCTTCTTGCTGATTATGAATTTCTCGCAGAATATTTATACTAACTAAATAAGAAATAATTTCAGACAATCAATCATATCAGGGAATGTGGCATGGCCATGCATCTTGTGTGCCTTCATGTTTCCGAATTTTTGTCTGCCAGCCTGAACCAGTTCAAATTTTGGAAAATAAACTGAGCTAGGATATAATTAATGCCATGTGATTTTTTTTCTTACTTTGGACTTTGTAAGTTGATCATTAGATCCGAGTCAATGGATCATAGTTTTTCTCTTTTTTTAAGGGGCATCAGAAATGCACAATCCGCATCTTTTAATCTTAGACTGACCGAGATCTGCACTGGTGTTTACTCATATAGGTCAATAGGTCTCCTGTTTAGATAACCTAACATCTGAAGACCTGGATTTCAAACATGAGTCTAGTCTCGGCCAAGATGGATAACTGTCAGGGGTCACATTTCATTGAATCAGTCAGGTTTGTGGCATTACATGTCACGGGGGTTGACAGCATTATAACATGGCTGACAGAATACTCTGCCCAGTCTGTGTTACTGAGAGTAGATTCAAATCATTCCGAGAGCATTCACCTCTTTCTGAACCCAAACACATTATGACAGCTCCGTAAGCTAATTTATATTGAACTAGACATCAGAGTATGCTTATGCTATTTAAATATAACCATGGCTCAGCTTTAAATATAAGATAAATACAGCTCTAACTCCCTAACACTTCAGCCTTAAAACAGTTATAAGACCCTCATTCAGTTTTAACATTCAGCTATAAGATCCTTTTGTGGATGAATAAGAACTTATTGGTACTAATTGGTACAAGTAATGTCTGGGCAGGAGAAGTGTCATCAATATGTACTCACATTTGTCAATCATTTGGTGCGTTTTCTTATTCAGTTCTTATTCCAATTTTAATCATGGTTTTCTTATTCAGTTCTTATTAAAATCATGGGTCAGCAGTCTATCATAAGGTGTTGTCAGATTTGATTACAGAAATCTTGTATAAACCAAAATGACATTATCTTTAAACACCTTTCAAATTCGTATTACATATTGAATTGCTTGCATTCCTGTCATGATGCTGCTTTAAGTCCTGCATCTACAGTCATTTTTATGAAGTTCTGTGTTCAGTAAGGAAAACAAATATGATTCTCAGGTAAAACGTATTAATCATATGTTCACTCTGGGTTCATGTTATGTTAGGTTAATTTCGCCAATTTCCTTGGCTCAAGCCAAGGAATCTAAGGGGAAAAATAATTTTGTTTCCAGGCCACACAGCTCAGGAGTTATGGGCCAAAATGTAAAAGTCCAGGTCATTTGCTTTGCCCGAGTAGTGGGTGTGTATGAGATTATTCCTGCCAAGTTTCATAGCTGTACAACTTTCTGATTTTGCTCCCCATTCAGTTTTAGGGATGAAAAATAATTATAATTATAATAATAATAATGGAGAACAAAAACTATAGGGTTCCAGCACTGCATGCTTGGACCCATAATAATACCTGATGTACAAACTACCAGCTATGTGCAACTGTTAACTGCAGTGTTGTAAGTGGCATGCTACCTGAAGGCTCATGACTGGGTCACATGGTTCAGTCACATGGTTCAGCCAGTATTTAAATGCAAATGTATGCGCATATATGCATCTCATATATATATATATATATATGCCATTTAGCAGATTCTTTTATCCAAAGCGACTTACAGTAATGAATGCATACATTGTTCAGTATATGTGGCCCCAATGGGAATCGAACCCACAGCCTAAGCGTCGTCAGCGCCATGCTCTACCTACCGAGCCACACAAAACCACATCATCACTCATAACCACCTCACTCTAAGCCAAACTTCACTGGTTTCACCGGAACGTCACAATTACTGAAGGTGCTGCGATAGCTGGGACAAACAATAGGCGAGTGCTTTGCCTCGTCAGCTGGCCCGTGTGACGGCGCGCACACAGGGCACGGGATGAGATGGATGTTCTCTTCCAGACCGATGGAAACGGCTTTCGTGATTTGAGCGCTCGCGATGACGACCAGGAGCAGTGCCGACCGGAGCCCACCCACGGCGACGGAGTGATCAGGCCATTACTTTTCCCCCAGTCCCCCACCGCGTTGTCCTCACATTCTCACTATTGCGGCCGACCTCATCCTGAAACACTCCTTCGCGCAATGAATCATTAGGATGCAGTGATAAAAACGAATAGCTGGGGTTTGTAGTCTGTGTAGACAACAGTTGGTTGACAGCTCCGTGGCACAGGACAGGGTTCGAGGCTCTCACACTACAGCGCAGTACATCTGGTAGTTGATTTTTTTTCTCTTCTTCATCTCTTCAATATTCCAATGTGTTATTCATCTGCGGGAGTGAGATGCCAACTGTCAGACCCCATACGCTGCAACAGCAAGCAGAGACAACCGAAGCGCTGATTTCTCCAATTAAGGACATCGGTGTCTCCTAATCCCAAGGTAGCTGGGATCTGTAGTGGCACTGTGTATGTTTTTACGTGATAGCGTTGCAAAACTGGTTCGGTCATTTATGTATTTTGAACATTTACACAGAACACTGACAGGTTTATGTGTTGGCATCCAGGTTTCCAGGAAAAAAGTGTGAACTGAATGGCATTCTGGAAACAAATAACTTTTGCTGTCAACAAGCTTTTAGATAAATGTTTTAGTGGGAGGAGAGTTGTCTAAACGTGATGTGTCTGTGAGCACATTGTTATGCAGCAGAAGGAGGATGCTTATGTTGAAAAGGCCCTATACCTACGTTGAAACGTGATGGTGGATCTTTGATGTTACGGGGATGTTTTGCATCTACAGGTTCTGGGGCTCTGGTCAAGGTCAATGGAATCATGCAATCCAGAAAACCTGGTTTCCATCTGCCATGAAGCTGAAACCTGATCGCAAATTGATCTTTCAGCAAGACAATTAGCCCAAGCGTATCTCAAAATCAACCAAGAAATGGTTAACTGACCACAAATTGACTGTTTCGCAATGGCCAACAATCAAAAATGTGTGGTTTGAATTGAAGAGGTCAGTACACAAACACAGACTAAAGGATCTGAAGAATCTTGAAAGATTGTATTCTGTCAAAGACATGCTAATTCAGATGTATTTTCGCAGTGAACTACGAGGGAGGGGATTGAACTAAGCACAGTGGGAGTAATTGGCTACCAAACTGGGAGAAAAACAGGGTAAAATCTGAAAAATAAATTTTAAAAATTTTAAAAAGAAGGGAGAGCAAAAGGTCCAATCTTAAAAACTGGCTGAACAGAAGGCACTTAAATTTCAATCAACAACTATCGCGAATTTACCATTGACCTTTTACCTATTAGAGTGTCAGTTTCATCCTCTGTTGTACAAATATGACTCTGGAAAATCTGATTTTGACTACACTATTGCTTTAAAGAAAACAGGAATGCACAAAAATGATGTGGGGAGGGTGTATGTGACCTTGGGATAGGAAAAGATTGAGCTTGCCACTGTGTGGTATTTTAACAACATTTGGCCTGGGGCTGCTCCTAAGGTCTTCCAGGCCCTTTCTGAGAACCTCTTAAGATGCCAGGGCTTCCAGGGAACACAGCTCAGACGGACATTTTAAAGAGAAGAGTGGCCCTATTGTAGGGCATCCCACAGCCCAGCACATAAGGCAGCTGCAGAATGACGGAGTGATGCACGTGGTTGACATTGGTCCACACTTCTTCTTTTTTTCAAGTGTGAGCACTTGGGAAATAACATCACCGTCGCATGGTGACGCTAACATGTCCGCCCGGACTCCGGTCCTTGTTTGTTTTGCTGTGTTACGGGGGGAATTTCTGACTCACTTCACATTGTTATTGCGTTCTTGTTCAGAACATGTTTACAGCAGCAGACAAGTATGTTTTTCTTCTACAGCAACCTGAATATTATTTTATTGCAGGCTCCACTGGTTGCCATCTATGTCCCAAGATTAAAGGCCATGATTCAATACACATTTGATCTTAACTTTGACTCATGATTAAATGCAAGTGTTTGTTGTTTTCTTCACAAGCACATAGCTGGTGACTGCTGAAGTTGCCAAGCTGTCCCTGTGAAGAAAAATTAACACTTGCATTTAAACATAAATCAAACATGGGACAAACATTGAAACAGTGTCCCCCGTCATGTCTGCATTTGCATTTCTGTACATTGTCTGTATAGTAAATCACTACTTCAGTGGCAGAGCAGATGGCTCTGAGATCTAAGCATGGTTGATCGGCCTTCCCTAGGCCTGTTTACAATTACTAGGCCTGCCGAACACAGACTGCTGCCGTCCTGCATATAAACAGCCTGGCCATAAGATGATATATCACACACATATTTTCTTCTGATATTCGAGATGACGGTCGAATTACACTGTGAAATGGCCCTGCCGAAAACTGCGCCAGCATCTTGGTGAAACTTGCTGAAAGCGCTGTACGGCACAATGAATAACACTTCGTATCCATTCGGGTTTCATTTGGAAAGTTGGATTTTGTTTTGATGACTGATCTAGGCAATACTATACCTCTCTCTATTGTTTTTATATATTATATTACTATGAACAGTAGTACTGATGATTGTGAGTTACTGTACATTACTAGGTACAGTATCTCATTTCCTTGGATGCATAAGCGCACGGTGATGAATTGACATCATGCTGGCCCAAATAAATACCAAGAAAAAAAATGTGGCATAATCCCATAAGCGTATGACACACAGTCTGACTGATAAAAACCTGGATTTGTCCCAACTCAATTGCAACCAGTTGGGCACGGATTTGAAAAACAGAATTCACGTGAGCATCACTATCACACTGCCAAACCAAATTAAACTGTCAATCATGGGGTTGCACAATTTAATTGCACTGCTGCTTCCAATATCAAAATACCATAGCACCTTGCCAGCACGCCACATGCACGGACAGGTTTCCACCCTCTTACGATTGCCACGCCTGTCTACAAGTGCACTAGCAACTTGGTCCAGCGTCCAATGGTATTTCCCAGAGGTAATCATAGCAAAAGGAAAATGCAGCAGCAACTGAACCCAGGCCTGTTTCCTGGTTACTCCTGAGAGAGTCATTGTTTCATGGTTGATGAGACATGAATGAGCACCTCCTAAAACCAAACCCACATCAAGACCTGTCACCTGAACAAAGAGTCTACAACTCAATCCTACCCCGCACCCCTCTGAAAATGGAAAATGCACCCTGCATGTTAGCGAACCGCACTGGCTTCTTCTCCCTCTCGTTGCCCTAGGATCCCATCCAGGTGCAAAACACAGCCATATGAATAGTATGAACAGGATGAATTAATCATTTTTATACCTGAGAGGACTAGCAGTGCAAACATCTGGCTCATGGACAATGCAGAAGACCAAACATACAGAATTCTACATTTGGCTCAGGGTCTGGATCCA
This sequence comes from Aldrovandia affinis, assembly GCA_029706075.1. Taxonomy (NCBI): domain Eukaryota; kingdom Metazoa; phylum Chordata; class Actinopteri; order Notacanthiformes; family Halosauridae; genus Aldrovandia; species Aldrovandia affinis. The sequence goes on from JAINUG010000141.1 coordinate 408,866, forward strand.
TGCAATATGCTGCTAGTTTAATTCCCGGTGTACACCGTACGATCCCCGATTTAGCTCAGATTTGCCGTCGTGGATCGTGACGTTTTAAGCCAAGCGGCTTCAGGAGAAACGGCCGTTACATTTGAGAGGCTCTCCGATATTAGAGTCCTACAGGATTTGGAGAGTTGTGTAGTGTATAGCCAGCACAATCTCTGAAGTTTACTGATTTGGTTGAATTCAAACTTTTGAGCGTAATTCATAATCTGGGATCTTGTTGCAATTGGAAGATGTGCATCAGAGAGTGAGATGTCATGAACCCCATAATGGACAGACCAAACATGTTTTTATCAGTGACTCACCTATTTGATCCAGTTACTACAGTGACCGCAGTTGGGAGAGGTTTACAGGTTGGGATATTTACCACGCTAAGTAAAGTAAAAGCATGTAAAGTACAGCATGTAATGAACAGACAGACAAACAGCTGCAAATACACTTACTGGAGAATGCACATGGTGAATTCACAGAGAATGAGGACGGGAATGGATGTGAACACGCAACAGGGTTTGGCAGGAGATTAATATAAACCAATCGGCTGTGGCACAGAGCCGACCAGTTTTACAACCGCAGATTCAAAAGAATCATGATCTCATACTTGGAAACATTAAAGAAACATTTGGAGGGGTGAGTGTCCTTTCTTTCCATTTTATTACAATGGGGAAAAAAAGCCTATTCAGACAACACAATGGCAGCTGTGCAGGCGATTGTTAATCCACATTTTGCAGGTTTAATTCTCAGGTGTGAAAAATATGAGCCATATAACAAACTACCTGGACAAGGCTACTAAGGAACAAACAATGTAATGTAACTCATTGATAATGACTAGGCTTTTGACACATACACTTCAATAGCAATAGGGTATTGGAAATAGGTAATATGAAATGGGTAATATTTGAATGCAGTGCAGTGATTGCATGTTCTGTGCATCACTGCATAAAATGTATTTATTAGCCACTAAGTACGCAAATAATGGCAACAATATGTACATTGACAGATCGTGTTTATCCTGAGTATTTACACACCATTCCCTGTAGAACTGTTGTCTTCTTCGACCAATTTATACAGGTGAGTGAGGTGAGATTTACCTTTTGTAGGGGCCAGGTGTGTTTATACCACACCAGGTTATATTTCATCAGTCTCATAAATTAAATAATTATAATCAGTATCATTTGATTAGCCACTTATGGATTATGAATACATTGATGCGTCAATGTTTATATCAAAGCTACAACTATTGGCAATATACAAGCAAGAAGGCTTTTGGCATTCTTGGAATATACTATGTTCTCATGTTTGCATAACATCAAAACAGACACAAAAGGCGAATGCTACAATAGCGGGCTTGCGCAATGGATTAGCGATGTTTCGGTGAATAAAGCCTGGAACATACTTTCAGCGAACTGATGTTTCGCAATGGGTCAGCAAAGTCAAAATCGAACTTCGCAAGCTAAAAGCTTTCATATTAAATGCGATTCCACTCAGTTTCGCTTGAGCTAATGCAAGTGAACTCCCCTGTACTGTTAGGTGGCAGTGTGCACTGAATTCAGTGATAACTCAGTGCACACTGAATGCATGACATTACCACATTAAGTTAAGTATAGCAGAGTTCAGAGATGCCAGTTAACACAAGAACATTCACTACAGTGTGGGACCTCACTCCCTGGTGAAGCAATAGGAGCATGCCTAGTTCCCTTGGCCGGGAGCTTGGTCTTTAGCCCAGCAGGCTAATCTTATCTCTTATTGTGCAGAGCGGCCGACTAGATCTGTGATTCAAAACCCGCGGTGGAGCCACCCCATTACATTTGTTTTATATAAATGCTATGCCGTAATGTTTTCCCCTAAGTCAATAGTATGGGAAAAATGCGAAATACACTTATGCACAAATGTGCAATAAAATAAAATTTACCGCACACAATACTTACCGGCTGCACTAAGAAATAAATCACCCAAATGTAAATGATCAAGTTGTCACTGACATGGCGCTTGCTAAAATTACGTAATGAGAACTTTTCCAGACAAAAAGCTATCTGTATCAGTTGCCTTGGTGGATGTGTTGAATAAAAGTTATAGTAATACTTAGGTAGTTATATTTCACAGGAACATTGTTTTAGGATACGTTATAGCAATGTATATTTCCTTGCAACTCTAGGGTTGGACACAGGAACTGGGTATGTGCTTGTTGAACAGCAGCTCAGTTTACCTTTTCGGCCCCCTAGTGGTAAGCCTTTGTTACTGTCATTACTTTGTTGAGTGAAGAGGTTACAAAATTGTTTCCAGCGCTGGTTCCTACAATCACAGCCATATATTATTCGTTGAAGCGCTATGGAAATTTGATGGTCCAGCTGCAGCAACATGCAAGTTGTAAAATGTAATAATAAGGAGGATGGTAGCAAGACCGATTACATTTACTACATGACAGCAGTGTCTAACTGCATAGGGTTACATGCTGAGTGCACATTTTCATTCCAGGTGATCTGTACCATTTCTGTGATTTGTAACTAAATACTTTCTTTTTTTTAAACTACAAATAATTTGGTCTACATTTATTTTAAATGATTCAAATAGGTTTTGCAAAGAAAGCACAGGGAGAACCATAATTATGTAATATTTTTTCATTTTCATTTTCATGTTGAACGTAGGTTAATAAAAACATGCTTCTCCAGTATTAAAATTCAAACACTGGTCTATCTCTCCATTTTAGACATGCACTTGTGCAATTAGCTCAGTTCCACAATATGCGGTGACAAACATGAATTGACGTGCCACATTTATTCCTTCCCAATACAGATGAATCATACTGGAATTATACTGTTTGGCAGGCGTTCTTGCATCACACGACCAAAAAACAAGGAACACATATATATATATAAAATAATGGATAACCCCAGAAATATAACAAGCTCTCACAGGGAGCAGTCTGTCCCTAAACCCACACAGCTCCCTGGCCTAGGACAAGCAGTCTTACTCCCTACGTTAGTGTCGAAAGGAAAATATGTAGGGACGTGAATGTTCCATTTGGAGATGGAATCATTTCCAAAAACATGTCGTTGCTCGGATACCTGAGGAGGAGTAGCCTGTTATCTTCATTCGGTCCAAGGAGGAAAAAAAAAAAGAGATTCCACATTATTTGTGATTATTTTTAGTCATCTGTCTTTTCCACTCCAACGGAAAGCAACTGTGAAAGAAATTATATCACTGTATGCACATGTCCTAATAATTTCAAGGTAGCAACCATCTCCTGTCAGAACTCTGAACTGTTGAAAAGTTAAAAGACCTGTCAGGAGTGAACCCACACTCAGCATCACGCAATGCACAACTGTGTGTGCTGGAGAGCCATAATTAGGACCTAAGCCAATGCGTCAGGCACAGTAAAACTCTGTCATGCTCATTTCAGTTTCCTTTCTTTTTTTGGATTCTGTTCACCATTACTCCCACCTAAAGCATACTTCTGTGTGTTTGTTGAATTAATCACAGTTTGTGGCAGTGTATTTTTCAAAACAGACTACACAGGAAGATCATAAATTCATTAGTGAGACAGACAACAGAAGTTTTCATTCTGCCCACCAACATGTTATGGGGATTCCCCAAGCACATATCCGGCACCAAGCCCTGTTTCCAAGGAGACCGATGGAGGCCCTTGCCCAGAAATGCAGGTGCTAGCCTTCAGCTGTCTGGCCTTCTTACCGCGAAGAGCGGGAAGGCTTAGTTCTATCAGTGGGAAGAATGCAGGAAAAGAATGTCATTATTATTTTATTATTTTAAATTAAGAGCTTGTGAGTCAACAGGGAGTAGAGCAGAAGCCTAGCCCAAGATTTTTAAGCAGGAACATTTTTCACATTTTGGTATCTTACCAATCCTCAGAAATTCACATGGACAATTTAAATAAATTGCTTAATTCATTCATTAAAATGCCACCACGATTCTATAAATAAAACTCAAAACAAAATGACATTCAATAAAGTGACATTCATGAAGTCAGTTACATAATCAGACTTTTTAAAGGCATTTTTCCTCATAATTTACTTTTTTTGAAAGTTCTAAGGCATATGTTTGTAAGTCAGCTCATATCCTCTATAGTGTTTAACTGTTAACAAAACAGTGTGGCGGTGTAGCACATCAGGAATGAAGGGCCCAGTAAAACATGCTGCCATGGGCATGCTCAGTACAGGTGTCGATCCTCACTTATCACCCCGTTAATGTTCCCTCTGCAGAGGAAACTGTCACTCCCCGCCGAGAACAACCATACATTAAACAGTTATGTAACGTAAAGGGTGAGAGCAGCCCTTTTCAAAGGTACTCCTCTTTTTTTTTAAACCAACATCCCGGTAATCAATGTCACTCTTGCTGAAATAAGAAACGTGTGCAGAAAGAAAGTTTTTTTAACCATGTTATCTCCTCACGGTCGAGGTGACTTCACTGATACTGATATGGAAGAAAAAGAACGATAATCTTTCTAACTTAGGGCATCTCGAGCAGCTCTTTGATGATTTCAAAGTCAAGACGATGGTAAACATCCTTAATGGACAAAGTGCCTCTTCCTTTCAAAGCCCCATCACTCTTCCCCTGCTCTGCTTTTCACAACGCGCTTTGAGACATTCGGCTAACAACAGTCGCTTCTTCCCCCTCCAAAGCAGCCACTCCCCATGATGGAAATGTCTGTACTGTACGTTAGTCTTAAACAAGGCTTATCAAAGCACACTCAGAAACCGCAAATAGTACATGAATGTGCGTGAACAGCTTGTTCTGGTTAAAGAAACCATACGGAAAGGAGAAGAGCAACCTGTGTGTGGTGAAACAAGAGCACCACCTGTTTATTGTTATACAGCACTGGGCATGGCGTAGAATGCGTGAGTCGAGCTCCAAAAACAGACGGGCAAAGAACAAAAAAATCAATGGCTATGGCTACTTGGTATGGAGCAATGTGTTGTGAGCAATCTGGTCTTCTTCAGGCGGCGAGGAAACAATAGGTATTCTTATAAAAAACAGACAGTATTCTAGTTGTACCACATGCAGGCTGCTCGCCGCCTTGCCGTATGGTTTATGGCTTGAGCCCTTTTGTCATTTTTCAAGCAGGCTACGCCTTCAACATTTTGATTCTGGTTAAACAAACTCTTATGATGTCATATGATGATGTGATCCGTTTTCAAAAGAAAAAGATGTGGGATTGAACTCTCTGCACAATATGCATTTTCACAAATGAGAAACTCGGCAGTGGTGAGTAATCACTACCTTCCATTGCACGGACATATAATTACAACATTCCCTGTATATGACACTGTTTAGTATTCAACCGCAAGTCACAGACACAGATTTAAAAGAGACAAAGGCTGCATAAAAAAAAATTTGAACATCCTTATCATGACCTCAACACTCTTGTCATGACCGAAAGGAAAACTGTTGATGTAAATTGCATTTTAGTGTCAGATGCCCAACATTTAACGATTCAATTTTTCCAGATTTCTTAGGTAAATTGTCGGAGAACAAATATCACAAACATATTCAGTGGATTCCCTTGTTGATCTAGGTTCTATAGATTTAATATATCTCAATTTGGTCATCAAAACTATGATAAATCTTCCGATTTTGATAAGCAAAGTTGGTAGTGCAAAAAAACTATTGAAACTTGGGACTGAATATATTTTCATATATAAGTTTCAGTGCTGAAAATGTTTACTGCCAGTCCAAAATTAAAAGTTATTAGGGTTCAAAAATGTCTATACCTTTCTTTCACTTGGAAAACGTGTTCAGAGGGACATAAGTAAAAATGTTTGGACTAGGAGCTTCACATTTTGCATAGCTTCATTATATATATGGTTGGCACTGCGCCTAAAAAAATCGAGAAAATCGGAGGCCATCGGGTAGGAACGTGTATGCGTAATCTTCAGATTTACCCACATATATATATCAAGAGCATCTGCACTGTAGGATATTAAACGCATATTTAATGCATGTCAACGGTTCAGGCTGGTGGTGGTGGTGTAATGGTGTGGGGAATGTTTTCTTGGTAAACATTAGGCCCTTTAATACCAATTGCTAATTGTTGCTGACCGTGTGCATCCCTTTATGGCCACAGTCTTCTAATGGCTACTTCCAGCAGGATATTGCGCTATGTCACAAAGCACACGTCATCTCAAGCTGGTTAGCTCCAACTCTAGCTCCAATAGAGTACCTTTGGGATGTGGTGGAGCGGGAGATTCGCAACATGAATGTGCAGCCGACAAATCTGCAGCAACTGCGTGATGCTATCATGTCAACATGGACTAGAATCTCTGAAGAATGTTTCCAGCACCTTGTTGAATCCATGCCATGAAGAATTCAGGCTGTTCTGGGGTCCTACCCAGTACTAGAAAGGTGTACCTAACAAAGTGGTCACTGAGTGTGACCTTAACCCCCTGAGGTCGGCTGGATCGGCGCCGATCCAAGCAGCAATACAAGTATATTACTATTTCTAACTTCGCGATATTTTATCATACACACGCGACAAAAACATTGACAGAAACCTTAGAATCGCGACTTTCCGATTTGAGCACTGGCAAATCAAATGGGATTTTTAAATTAGGTTAATTAGACCAAAAGTAAACCTTGCCTTTTACTCTCTTTTTTACCTGGTAGTAACGTCCCCCTTCTATTGACATGGTAACTAGGTGCGAGTTTCGGGAGGTGTGGGGAGGGGCGTGGGGCCATGTGTGAAAACGCGGCGTAAACACATAAACTGTCCCGACAATTTGAAGCAAGATTTTATACAGACATACAATTTTATTCAAGATGGAAAGATTTTCTGCGCTGCAGTGTTTGAGAGTATTGATGAAAAGCGACGAAGACAATAACTGATCTAACAGTAAGTAACTATATTTGATTTGCCATGTTATCAAATACTCGTATATATATTCAATATATGAATTCCGTCTTGTGACTACATATTCCGCGTGTTGCAACGTAACAAATTGCAATATGCACACAAGATCTATGGAAGAATACTTTTCTAAAGAAGAACAGCCTAAAATGTTATTTATTTCGCTTGTTTTCAAATACTCGTGAAAATATATGAATTCCGCGTCTTGTGACGCCAAACATATTCCGCGTGTTAGTAACTTAATCTAAACCCCTAACGTTAGTAGATTAGTTGGTTAGTACTATACACATCTACCTAATATATACAAAGTGCAATCTAGAAAGTAAGAAGGAAGAAAACGAGATAATAAGCGAAGGCGGAAAAAACCCCGAAAAGTATAAACTCCCGAAGTGCATGACACGACAAGGAGTGGATCTCGAAATAAACGGAACAAGGACAGACAGGGAGCAGAACGTGACAGAACAGGGAAAATGCAATACTGGATAAAGAATAATGAATAAGGACTGAATGAAAAATAAACAAAGACCAAAAACAACAGAACAGGAACTCAGAATATAACACTGATGGCCCAGTGAGATGGCCCATCTGACAGATCTTAGAGGTGTGGACAATGAATAATGAATATTCAGGTATTTAGCATTTAGCCCTCCCACAGCCTGAAATAAATGTGACCAGTTCTGATAAAAACAGGTTTTTAGCTATTTAGATCTCAGATGTGCTAAACTGTTTTCACACCCTTACATAACCAAGACCTTGATGAACAAACGTACATTGGCAAAACAATTCGTCACTATAGTTTAGTGTGTGCTTTCACAACTTTTGTGACAGCAGAAAAATTTACTATTTTTAACTTGTGTGTTTGTAGATCTATTTACAAGCTGCATATGATACTGACCAAACTATTGATGGCATACAAATGTAGCTGTGATTGTCCTTCAAATAAAAATATCAAACACTTTGGAGTAAGTGTGTGTTAAATTGATGAAATTGAGATAAATATCAGACCATGCCAAAATCAAAAAACATCTAAAAGCTTAGCATGGACCTCAGAGGGTTAAAACAACAAGTTTTCTGTGTCATCCTTGATATGCCTTTATAAAATGTACATGTATATCAGGATGTAACCATGTATTGTATTTTTTTAAGTGTAATATCGAATAAACTAAACTAAACAACGTTCAAAACATGAGCCCAACAGTGTTGCACATCAAATATTGTTCCACATAAGACGACATATTCCTCTTTGGCACCTTTGCCTCCAGCAAATGATTCTGAAAATAGAAAGAACAATAATAATTAGTGGCGGTCGGTGACAGCATTTGATGCACATCTGAATATTTTCACACCAAAGACTAACTGAACATCAATGAAAAGATGCATGATCTTATTTTTGTTTCTTATCTAGCAGCCCACTACAGAAGGCGATGGCACCCTGGAGCTTCACTAAGACTGCGATTAGTTCCCTCGGCTGGGCACCTTCAGTCTGTAGCTTGGGGGAGCTGATCGTATCTCTTGTTGCACACTGTGGCCCGCAAGGACCGTGGTTCGAGACTTCCACACGTCCACAGAATTGTACATTTGGTGGAATTAGCTAAAGCAGGGAAGCAGGGAAAAGGGAAAGGGAGTCAAGATCCTGTCGTGTGAGGGCTCTTTATCGGAGCATGAAGTGGAACGATGGAATTACCTCAGATAGGACTGCGCTACATTTTAAACCATCTAAAAGCGCCCTTGCGACATTTTCCATACCCCAGGAAAGCGTTCCTCTCGTTTCAATCAATTTAAGACAGCAAGTCCTCTTTTTTTAATTCTTCCACTTCCACACACAAGTGAAATCGGAGTGCACACTGATTTTTTTTTCTCATCCTTGCAATGACATGGCAAGCTGTCAGGGTCAGTGTTTCCAGTGATGAATAATCGTGTCTTCTCTACCAAAAATTGCTATCAGAAGGCTGTAATAGTGTGGCCGCACGTTACAGTATGTTTCATATTTGAGTGCTATGATCTAACCAGGAAAATCTGAAAGCCTGAAATCTGGGTTCCATCCTTTTTATTAAAGAGTTCCCCTTTATTGAATTATTTTTGACATCGCGAAGAAGAAGTGCATAAACGCGACCGAGATTGGTTAAAGATTTGAAAATGGATGTGTTTATGTACATGTTGTTGATTTTCCCCTGCAGTAGCAATGCTTTTTTCTACTGAAACTTCCATCAGCATGCTCTCATACACTGTCAGGGCCACATGCCTAAATAAGATACCAGCACTAGACGACACAGGATGGCTTCTCTTTCAAGTGCAATTGTGTTTACAAGAAATTATTTTTTATTGATTTTCCACATCAAAACAAGCTTTTATTCATAATCATAAAAATCAGTCACAGCAATTCTGAAGATGCAAAATACAGGCTCCACAATACACAGTACCTATGCCCTACAACCCTACAACACCTGCAGCTGGGATGAACAGCGTTCGTTCCACAAAGCCTTTACATTCCTACAACTGCAGCAGGTGCAGCTGGGGCCCTCTTTCACATCCTCACGCACAATTCTGATGGGCGTCGTCAAATTTAGTTCGGTTTCATTTTTGCAATATCATCAGAGCTGCTGCATTATCCCCCGGCACGGAGTTGGATAAGAGCCAATGCCACCTGTTCAACTGAGGATCTTCTCAAAGCCATGGCCCCCTTTCATCTTACAGCTACATGCAAGATAACCCACGTGAGAATTCCATCAAAAACGTTACAGTGTTCTGACATCGGTTGACGCTCGAGGGGTGACGTGTGTGTCAAGGTGCCAGAGGATGGAAAAGCCAGTGTAATCGGGGTAGGTCTGCCGCTGGAGTTTCGAACCGATGCCCCAGACGGGCCCGCCCTGTACAACACACAACAAGAGATTAGCCCTGCTGAGCTAAAGACCCAGGTCCCCAGCTCCGCGGACTAATCATACTCTTATTGCTTCTCAAGGGGCGACGTTACATTCTGTTGCGGACGCCCGCGCGCTTAAATCACGTCTCAGAGCTCCGCTATATTCTCCCTCCCTCTAAACTCCTGCAGCAACCACAGCCGACCGATAGGCACAAGTGGTATTATCCGAGTCATGGCACCACCGTAACGGGGGTAGGTCTGCTGCCGGATTGTCAAACTGAGGCCCCAGATGGGCCGCCCCATACAACACACAACAAGAGACACGATTAGCCGAGCTGAGCCAAGTCCCCAGCTCCGGGAACTAGTCATACTCGAACTGCTTCTCAAGGGGTGAAGTCACATTCTGTAGTGGACGCTCACGTGCTTAGCTTACGTCTCGGAGTTCCGCTACACCAGCATAGCTTTGATGAAATGAGTCTACTTGCTCGGTGAGGTCATACGGGCCAGGCCGCATACAGCGCAGCTTGGCCATGTAACGGCTGGACCCCCAGGGGCAGTGAATTCTGTGAAGGCTTCATCATATCTATACGGTGTTTTCTGGGGGCAGAGAACAATAATCAGAGCACAAATTAAACAGATTAAATATTTATACAATAATTTGGGTTGCTCAACATCTTTCTGATGTCACAGTAAGCACATTATTTTGTTTGCTTTTTTCGCCCACCGCCCACCTACCCTTATTTACATTGATCGTTTTTGTGCATAATCACATTAAGGCTTCAATATTTCCTCGCTAAAGGGGAACTCAACTCATCTTTGGCACAGCGGGTTTTGAGAAACGTGCTCCGTAACTGGATGAACTCTCGTCGTCTTTAGCTGCAGCGGTTAAAGATTTGTTCCTGGAAACGTGGAAATTGGAACGTGATATGTCCATGAAAGTGCATGGGGTTTCTGTCTAAACTTTCCCAGCGTCCTTCAAGTATCACGGAAGCATGAAACGGGGCTGTACCAGGAGAAGAATTTCCTTTTCCGTGTTCTTCAGTCAGCCTCTTGATTATGTAGTGGAGTTGGCTGTTAAATATGATGCCTCTCCTCTGAGTTATCAACCTCAGAGGTGGATCAACAGTTTCCTACTCACACAGAGCATTCAGTTATATCCAATAACCAATATCACTACAAATACATACATGACTCATAGCTTCCAGTACAATCTGTCTGCTTCCTCAAAAGGACCTTTAGGAGCCTGGCCAAGGCAAACGCGGGAAACAAAGAGCTTTAGATAGAAAATGAGGTTGAGAAAATTTCACTTTCAGCCATAGCTAGCCAACTCCTGTTCATTTTTTCCAGCTTAATATCTCTAAAATCACCCGATTGTGTGCGTGTTATGACTGCCTGCCATGTTCATACTCAAAATGCAGACCTTCATCTCACCAGAATCTAAAACACACTCTCTCCTGAATCTCAGATTTTTTTCCCCCACAAATAAACACTTTTGCAGTCCACAGATCCGATGACTCCTCTTTCATAACAAGGCGCACATAGACATTGGAATGGCAGTGTCCACAAGAATGGAAAATACTCACAAACAAACCCAGCGGTCTGTATTTCGCTCTCTGGAAGTGATTTGAGCTACAGAGGTTTGAATGTAGACCCCATATCTGGTACAGACATCCCACAACATCTGCTGCAATTACAGAAATCGCCTGCCTAGCAGAAGACCCAGGACTGGCTTGGAGTCCTAATTCCGAGGCCTACTTTTCATGTTTAGAGTAAGTAATTCATTCCTTCTTTTCTCCCTTTGTGCGGCACAGCCGAGGAACACATTAGTGGACAGCAGGAGGAGTTGCACATGGCACGGCTGAGAAAATTTCACCCTCAATTCATTCAAACTCGCCACCACAGATGATTTTAAAACCCAATCGCATGTGAAAAATCTTATTCACGCTTCCCCCCCCTTCTAGACTGTTGTCCTGCTTTGCTTGTTGGGAGTTTAGAAAAATCCTGAATAAATTGCAGCTTGTTCAGCTTGCAGGTAAACAAAGTCTGAAACCTATAAACACATATTGCCAATTGCAAATGGATCATTTGGCTTGTTTGCTCCCCTTCCCTGAAAGGAAACAGCCCCTCCCATTTTCAAAGGGGGACGGGGGGACCCAGAACAGAGGCAACTGGCATGCGCTGGGGAGATCCTAATCCCATGTACTGAAATTTCAATCAAACCTATGGGGCAGGGCGGCCCAGGCAGTGGGTATCTGTGGAGGAGTTTTCCCCAGCGCCGTCTGCTATTCCAACATCAGAACAGATGGCAGGAAGCTGAATCTGAGGTTCTTTACATTGGCACAGCTGCTACGTTTCAATTGTCAGCGTAGGAGCACGGTCCACATCCTTCCCGCCAGAGGCTGTGTCACTTTCAGAGGGGGCGGTGACCCGGCGGGTCACATTCAGAGGGGGATCCAGTGAATCACATTCAGAGGGGGACCCAGTGGGTCACATTCAGAGGGGGGGGCGGTGACCCGGTGGGTCACATTCAGAGGGGGACGGTGGACGGTGACCTGGTGTGTCTCTGAGTCAATCCCAGAGTGATTTAGCAGAGGGCAGGCGCACCCTCTTTATATTCTCCTCAACAAAAAGGCCCAAAAATGACCATTCTGTAGCTGACCATTCTGTAGGCGAGGACCCCCACCTCACTAAAAACGGTTAATGTTTGACACCTTCATCCAACGCCCACTACCATTTGTGAGTCAGTCTGAATCACTGCAGATTTTGGATGTTGTTTTCTTTACTCCAGTTTCCTTAAAGAACAAAAAATAATAAACGTCAGAACAACAGGCCGGGCCAAGTTGTTGTGGAGAGATGTGCAAACAAACACAGCGTGGGCTGTTTTTTAAGGCGAAAGCCAACACATTTCCAGCACAAGTGGCCGTGCAGCATGGAGCCTCGACCAGCCACCGCTGAAATTATTCGTCTTGCTCACTCATGCTGTTTTACAAGACGCTTTCACGATTCTATCACCATTTGTCCTTAATTTTTCCTAAACACACTTTGGCAAGTTCGGCAGTCGCTAACCATGTTTAAAAAAAACTAAAATACACTTGTTTTAATTGCGAGTAAGACAAGTACAAACTGTACAGACTGAATCCAGGCCTCAGACATAGTGCTCATATGGCTGATACAAAACAATATATATATATATATATATATGCCATTTAGCAGATGCTTTTATCCAAAGCGACTTACAGTAGTGAATGCATAATTTTTCAGTATATGTGGCCCCAGTGGGGATTGAACCCACAACCTAAGCGTTGCTAACGCTGTGCTCTACCTACTGAGCCACAGAGAACCCCAGGTACCACGGGTGGCTTTAGACTTGAGGGCTGCTTTTCAGTCTTTATCATAAGCTCAATTCACATCCACCAATACCACAGGTTTGTTTACCAAATTAAACTAGCGGGCACTTCGAGGCCCCGTTTGTTTGGTTTATTGGGCGGCAGTGTAGTGTAATGGTTAGGGAACTGGGCTTGTAACTCAAAGGTTGTTGGTTCGATTCCCAGGTGGGGGCACTGCCGTTGTACCCTTGAGCAAGGTACTTAACCTGAATTGCTTCAGTAAAATATCCAGCTGTATAAATGGGTTGTATGTAAAGAAATGTAAACTGTGTAAGTCGCTCTGGAAAACAGCGTCTGCTAAATGCCTAAAATGTAAAATGGTTTTGAACAGCCAGAGTTTAACCGCTTGTACCTGCCGGTCCCCCTTCCGGTGTTTCCTGGACTCCAGAGCTACCAGGAGTGGCGAGGCACGGCTCTGAAGCATGTGGGTGCCAGACCGCTTTCCTGGGCCCCACTCCAGAAGGCGGCATGAGCGCTTTCAAACAACACATCCTATGGGACCCCTTGGAAAGGGCAGGAATGAGAAATCTGTAAAACCAACTTCAAAAAAACGACATGCTCCAAGTATATTGGTTTTTGGAAAAGTACTGACTAAAACGGCAAAGATGAGAAATGATAAATGTACGTGTATACATTTGGTTTTGACATGAAGACTTGACAAGACTAGAGGTTAATAGATGAACCGGGGCATTGATCAGTAGGTGAGCAGGCATGACTATTTGAAGTTTGGAACCTGTGTGCGAGTATATGCAAACCACATGTAAAAAAATTCTGAAGCGGTTTGGATCTGAAGAGCAGGACCAGAGCACGGTGTCAGGTAGAGTCCAGGGATGGCTTTTGACACATCACGTGGAGACCAGACTTTCATGTTCCATCAAAACTGTCACGCAGAGGGTCAACAGGGCCATCGGCTCCTGAAGGCCTGTTTTATTTTACAAGCCACTGCCGGGAGTTCATACTGTGCGAGCAGAAAGTCGCGGTGGCAATGTTTCAGCTTCAGCTGGTAAAAGCCGGCATTGGCTTGAATGGTCTCTCCTGATCTGCCGAGTGTGGCACCCAGACACAGGAGACCTTTGTTCTTGTTTGTTCCCCCATGCCCAAACAGGCTCTGGGCTGGAAAATCGGGAATTCTTAGGGCTTCTTCCCCATGGAAAATAAGATATAGGTTTGATGTACGTATATACATATACTGTGGGTAAATAGTATTATGATCATATATTTGTATTAATTTTGTAATTTAATTTCACTTGTAACCCCTTTTTCCCCCCTTTTCCCCAAGTTGGAATGCCAGGTTGCATTCTTCAGCCCCTCCCATCGCCAAAACGCCAATTGGGGACACGTACTCACGGCCATTGGGCCAAATATATATATATATATATAATTTTTTTTCCAATTAATCAGAAACTGAAAACCTTTCATCTCAAAACCACCTTTCATCTCAAAAAAAAAAACTCTGGGGCCTCCCGGGTGGTCGACACTGGCCACTGCGACCGGGGTTCAATTCCACCGGTCGTACCAGAGTGCGGGAGTGCCGCTAGCTGCGTGTCTGGCTGTCCGCCCCAGGAAGGAGGGAGGGAAGCCGACATGAGTTTGCTGCGTATAGGAGTGGCTCTGGAGTACCGGAGTTATGGTTGACGGCTTGGCAAGTGCCGTCTCGGAGACGATACTTTGCCTTTGTCACTGCCGGTCACAGGGCTATGGCAGCGAACTCACAATACGAGTGGGGGATAGACATGAAAAATAGAGGATAGAGGGTGTAATTGGCTACAAAAATGGGAGAAAATCTGAAACAACTTAACTGATGTATATATCGGTTCAGAGAAAATATCTCCTAATCATCTCACAGATTGAAATGTTGCAGTTGAGACTTCCAGGAGACCAGTTTGGTATATGGTGTCTTAGTTTAAGTGGTTACAACACAACACAATACAAAAAGCTCTTATATAGCGTTCTTCTTGTGGACAACCCAGGGGAGCTTTACAAAAATCTCATTTGAATCAGCTAAGAGTCCAAACTAGGAAGAATAGACACAAGTAAATCATCCCAGAGCGCTTTACAAGAAATGTGCAAATTAGAATTAAAATCAAAACGAGCTAAAAGTCCAAACTAGGAGGAATAGGCACACGAAAACAAATACGGTAAGTCTTTAAACCCGATTGTAGCTGCACTTCTGATATGGCTCGGAATTGAGTTCCAGAGGCGAGGTGCAGAACAACTAAAAGCTCTTCCCCCAACTGTTTTTAAACTGTACCGCCTACTTCCTGGTCTACCTGTGGATGCCCTAACCATACAACGATCGCTGGCATATTGAGAATCCCAGACCGAAACAACTTTGAACATTAACATTTTCTTTGGCCTCATTAAAATGTCAGTGGATATTACTCAATTAGTACTCAAAGATCGCTAAGTAACACCACAAATCACATAGTATTTATTCATTAATTTCTTGCAACACAATTTCCACTGTTTCTGATTAAGAACAATAGTCAGGCCAGAGTTTGTTGGAAAGTAAATTAATCAGACAGAATCTAACCATGGTGGGCGGGGAGTGTGGTTAAGGGAATTTGATAGAAAATGAAGACTGAGGTTCTCGTATGCTGGGGAAAAAAAATATTTTACAAAAACAATTGTTTAAAAATGTTCAATTAACAAAAAAAAATACCCAATGTAAAATAATTGCTATCGCTACCCCCATCAGGCAGTGACTGTGAGCCAATTCGTATGTCACAATGTATAATAAATGGGAAATACATTGCCGGGGATTGAATCTTAATAAAACACAACTTTTCTTTGGAGGAAAAAAAGTTACCGACTGCCATGGTCTGTGAGCCCATTGACACATGGAAGCCATCTGTAAGCAACCACAATAATTAAACCACAACAATTAAACCACAGTATATCCACCATTCATTGCCCGTGCAGTCCTGCGATGACAACATACAAGGCCGTGGAGATAAAAATATCGGACACATGTATGGCCTGAATGTATTGTTCTGCTTTGTATATGCAGCTGTCCAAACCTATGGACACATTTAACAGCATTAATTTAATCCAAGCAGAAAAATTACCTTTAATTTGCATGCCTAGGTAACAGATAGTGGTAGACAAAGTACATAAACCCTTTACTTGAGTCAAAGTACAGATCCCTGGTAAAATATTACTCCATTAAAAGTGAAAAGTCCTACATTTAACCCTATTTGCCATGGGAGGGAAATGTAGGGGAGTAAAAGTAAAAATGGAAATAGTTAAGTAAGCTTACTTGAAAAATGTACTTAAGTACAGTAATTTACTTAAGTAAAGTAAATGTACTTTGTTAGTGTTCACCACTGGTAACAGACTCAGAACCCACCCACCCCCCCGATACTGACACTGACACACACACACACACACCCTCCCCGCATACATAACCCATAACCCCCACCCATAGCACACACTTAACACATGTTCTCCTTGTTATCCTTATGTAATCATTGACAAAAATAGAAAACAGTGAATGCATAACTACAGAGTGTAAGAGTAGTTCAGATTTTTTATGGTCCATGTAATAAATGTTAAGTCTTCAACTGTATGGCTAAATTGGAGCATTTGCACTTTGTGTATGGTTCTGTTTTTCCTCCTCTTCCTCCTTACTCTCCCATGCTTTTTGGTTTCATCCAGCTGGACAGGAAGCAGCTTCCGTGTCTGCCCTTAGCCCGCCTGTCGGCCAGCCACGCTAGGTATCAGTGCGTTTCGTCCTAGGGAGAACCAGATGCTGCACTGTTATATACAAATGTACACCCAAGCGCACAAAAATTTGTTATTAAAATAACTTTTAAAAATTACATTGAAAAAAATTGCCACCCTACATTTTAACATTGAAAGATTCACAAAGTTTAAGAACATTGAATTGTATGAGAACAATCACTATTTGCTGGCTATGGCCCTCTTCAGATAGATTCACAGTGATTCACATACTTTTGAGCAATACTGTTCAACAAGTGCCTCAGAGCTCAGAGATTTCCCAGATTCACCTTTGATTCATCTATACGTTACATTTATCATGAAAATTGGGCATAGTGACACCGCATTGGCATTGGACAACTTGGAGTATAACTTTGACTCACATACACACAGAGAGAGAGAAACTTCTGCATAGCCATGTGTACATTTTTCAATAATTGTTTTGGGGTATTTATTTATGCATTTATTTTTTTTTTTTTATTGTCTTCCCAGCTGTGTTCATGTGATCATGCTCATCACTGAAACCCGTCTGTCAATTTGGGGAAGAGCATGCGTTTGTCTACACTCCCCCTGGGGCTTCTGCCCCTTCCATCACCCTGAGTTCACAGACCGCTCCAGCACCTCCTGGTTCCAGCCCGGACCATGATGCAGACTGGAGGCCTGGATGAATCGTCCTGCTCTTCTGATCCCTCTCACGTTCACCAGACTTTTTCTTTCCACCTTAGAACTTCACCTCACATTCTAAGGTCGTTTAGCCTGTCTGCCACTACTGATACCTGGGCCAGCCAGCGGAGGATGGGCTCCCCCTCAAAGCCGGGTTCCTCCTGAAAATCCTTCCCACTGGGAAGTTTTCCTCAGACCAAACCATTGCAAAATGTCAAAAAAACAAGGTAACGTGCTTATTGAGAGGCTGCTGTTGCCCAAAACACAAGCACGTGGAGCCTTGTCTTTTCCATGTTTGTTTCCTTCCCTGGCAACAATTAGCTTTTTTTCCCCCCCATCTGCTATGTTTGAAGAGTTTTTTTTCTGATGGAGGGGGGAACTTTAAAGGCTTCGGGAGTGTGAGGTGTGCCAATTTAGGAACATTAAAGGAAATGCTGGAGAGCCATCCATCGTAATGCCGTCCACCTGAGGGGTGGAAGGAGGCCAGCGTCGGGCCCCTGCAGGTAACGGCCCGGCGAGCCGGGGCCAAGCCCAATAAAACTGGAGCCCAAGAAGCAGAGAGGCGGGACTATCGTACGGAATTCCGTAAGGAATGCAAATCAATTACAAATGTTCAGAGGCATTCCATTCCACGGGCCCAGGTTGCATTGCCTTATTGCATTATCTATTTGCTTATATTTTTGTACCAAGCTTGCTCATATTAGGCATATTTTGGAACTAAAAACCATGGTAAAACGGGGGGTGAGGTACACATTTTTTTTCTTGATGATATTCCAAATATGAAAGAATGCTCTTTAAAAAAATTGCAGGTTAGATAAGAGTTTGGGAAATTGTTTGCACGTGTTTAAAAAGAGGGGGGGGGGGTAAAGACCGGACGACTGGACGTGCCAAAGACGTGTTGCGGAAAGGAACCGCCTCCCTAAACCGCCCCTCAAAGGCAAAGGGGCTCAGGAGGGACCAGTGACAAACAGGAAATGAAATGGCAGCCTGCACTGACAGCAGACAGTGCCAGCGGGATGGGGAGTGCTCTAGAACAGGGTTTACTGAGGAGGAAGAGGAAGAGCAGGATGCATGGACCACAAGCCTGTCCTGCACTGGGGAGTTTACATTTACATTTCAGGCATTTAGCGGACGCTCTTATCCAGAGCGACTTACACAGTTTCTTTACACACAATCCATTTATACAGCTGGATATTTTTACTGAAGCAATTCAGGTTAAGTACCTTTAGCTCAAGGGTACAACAGCAGTGCCCCCACCTGGGAAATGAACCTGCAACCTCTGAGTTACAAGCCCAGCTCCCTAACCATTACACGACACTGCCAGCCCAGGGAGTATAAGGCTTCGGCTGCAGTTTCATGCATCTAATCGGAGGTGGGCAGGACACAAAAGGAAAGCAAAAACACTCCAGCACCATTTAAAAAAGTGAAATTAAAACCGGTGTCAGTCCCCCAAAACAAAACAAAACAGCCAAAGAAGCCGAGTAACTGCCAACCGGGGAAGAGAGAGAGAGTCGGAGCAACTGCACACTGCTCTTTAACAATACCTCAGCCAATCATGATGAATGCCAGGAATACCTGCGCCAAACACCAATCAGCAAGCACATAATGGCCGTGCCTACATCTAGAAGAAAACGAGCTCTCAAGTTCGCAGGCTCACGCCACGATGAAGCAGCGGCAGCATCCAGCCTGCTTTCACTGTCAGGTTTTCCTTTTATGAATCACCTTAACGACATGCAAATGTAAAACTTAACATACCCAATGTTTATGAGTGTATAAATCTGAGAAGTCTTTCACAGGTTGGCGTCAGCCCCTGTTACTGTATAAACATTGACTCTAACTTTTTACTATTATTTTTTTAATCACCCTTACTGTGTCACATTTCTGATATCCCCCAAACCCATAGCTTTAAAAAAAATATATATACACCTTATATCATTATGGTTATTTCTGTGGGAAGCCATGAAAAAAGGCAAACTCTCAGTGCTGTATAGGTTTGATGGCGTGACCCGCTAGCCCGTGACCTGGTGGGTATACCCGCCATCCTAATTCACAATGATTTAAATTTTTGTCGGTGCAGAAGTCTTAAAAATGAAACATTTAAATTTTAAAATGTAAAAACGTAAAAATGTGTCAGTGCAGAAGTCCCTTTCTCTACGCCCTGTGCACGCAGCCGCAACGTAGCTGCCAGGTTCCTACGCGTCGCTGTGCAGGCACACACGCGTCTTTTGCGAAGGCCGTGGGTGTTTTCTTCTGTTGTAAATCACTTATGACACTGGGACTTCTTTGCATCCATTGCGTTTTAGGTTTTGCAGTGAATTTAATTCTCCCATCAGTCAAAAATTGCAGTATTTGCACTGCTAACATTCCCTTAAATGCTACTGCATTTCCCAAGAAATCAGTTCCATAATAAAGACACATTGTGCAGTCTTCCCCTTATTACTGCTGTTGCTGTTATAATTATTATTATTATTAGCCTACTATAATTATTATTATTATAAAAACAATAACAATCCTCATCATCATGTAAGTTGCGGTTTTTAATGAAAATATATATCTTTCCAGTTCTCATAATTCATTTGCACCTTTCTGTTATTTTGGAAATTTAATATGTTTTAATCTCCATCAGGGCATCTATTGCTTGCTATTATCATTTATTTTTTTTATTTTTTTATCTCATTTTGTATTTTACATTTACTGGCTATTGATTAGTCTCAATGTAAACCCCTTTTACTGCATCACATGAGTTTTGAGCGTGGGCGTCAGCCGTCACTCAAGGTGGTGTCTTCCCTTGTTAAATTTGAATCTGTGCTCACAAGGGCCGGACATTCTGAACAGGGGAAAACTGCCGACATTTACTCACCTCACTCAACACCCCAAACGCCTCAATATTTTGAAAACCAGTAGCTATACCCCAATAGACTTAAATGTTACACGAGATTAGAATGATAGGGTTTTATCTGCTGAGACTTGCCGTGTAGTTTTGAGTTTTAGTTTCCCATAGCATTGCATCGATTTTAGTTTGAACATATTTTAAACGCAGCCTAATTGCAAGTGTTTCATCTATTGTACATTGAAATGACACGACAAATAGCATCCTCCTGTCAATAACTCAAAACGTCAGACAGATAATAAAAAATATATAAACAGCCTATCTAAACTCTCGATTACATTAAAACAACTTATCGTGTTGCTTTTTGGGATTGTCTATCAATACTGCCTTCATAAGACGAGCTGTCAATATTCACAATTTCATAAACGCTCCTAATAATTCAGTTAGGCTATGTAACCGTTAATTACGTTAATTTTTAAACCTTTAAATATGAAGTTGGTTGGACTATTCGTATCGACGGCACGAGGTTGCTTCATACATAGGTACATGGCTCCCAAATCACACCGCGGGGGAAACTAAGGGCAGGATATTTGTACAGTCCTTGCTGGGAATGACATTTTGTGTTCCGTCGAAAGTATTTAAACATGTGCGGTGGGTAATTGGATTAACATCTCCTTCTGCGGCCGCGCTACCTTTGCCTTGAATGCGGCCGCCTGCCGGGGGGTGGCTGTCCGGAAAACTCCTCACGGGGTTTAATGTTACTTCTTCTCTTCCTCCAACGCTGAGCTATTGGCTTAAAATATAACGACGTTTCAAACATTTGAGGATGGCGTTCAGTTCAACGCTTACGCCATATAAATATAAACTGAACAAAATAAGCGGATTACATGTTGCTTGTTCTTATAGATCACCTTTGGAGACGACGTTTTGCGGGGGTGGGGGGTGGGGGTCACCTCCAGGTGAAATGCGCTAGTGGAAAAAACGACTCTCATTCTCGAAGGCTGTCTCTTTCTTTGGCACGTATGTCGGAACGTTTTGCAACACCGACCGCAGACGGGGGGTCGAAAAAGTGAGACCGAGGAAAGCCTTGAAATTATGTCGTGCCAGACACTGTCCAAGAGCAATGTTTAGCAGCAATAGCTCACCCTGTCCGCGACCCACGAGCGAAGGAGCCGTCTTTGCAGAGCTACAGTGACATCTAGTGGCCTGGTGTGTGAACGCAGGCGCGCCTATGCATTGATGGTCCGCTTCCATGAACATAGCCGTTACGGAATTACAGCCTGGTGCATTGTACATTCAGAATACACACTCGGGGGTCGACAGAGATTTAACTGTCAATATAATGTCAATGTTTTGATGAAGACTAGATCGAAACACGTCAGCACAGACTTGTTTTGCTTTAAAATAAAGTCATGATCTAAGTGACTTCAGTTATTGCGGTGAATATCGGTCATGCTATGCAACATTTTACTTAAAATCGCTGAGCTTTAATTTCACACAGATACTGTATAGCAATGTGTTATCTGTGTTCAGTGTTTACAGCTGGTATAGTCAATGTTGCTAATTGCTACACCTGGGACTTGCCAACATGACTCACCATTGGCAGAACACCTAAAAGCTGTAAACGCAAGAACCCCAGTGTATTTCTTCAACATGTTAAATTTAAAATAAACATTTTAATAAATAAGGCTCTCGGCTAAATACTGTGAGGGTGCCTTGTCATAACCATATTATGGTTGGATGCAACGAAGATGAAGTAAATAGATTTGATTATTGCATGTGCATGAAGTGTAGAGTTATTTCTTCTCAAAACAGTAGGCGAAGCCTTTAGTTTCGCTCAGAACCTCGTAGTCCAACAATAATACACCAGATTTGATTAAGCAAAATGCAGTATTCCAGCTACTGATTCTCAACCAATCAGCATATTCTAGTGACCATCTCATCTTTCCACTTGTTGCCAAGTCAGACCTGTGAATGGTGGGCTTGTTTGTGTGTGTGTGTGTGTGTGTTGTGTGTGTATAAGAGAGAGAGAGAGACTGTCTTTAGTTGAATGACTTCTGCACAGGCAGTGTAGATGGCGGCATTAGTTTCAGGATTCACCGTTTCATGGAGAATAGCACATGAAATGTCACATTTATGCATGGTGTGTGTTTGGGGGTGTATGTGAACTTGTGAGAGAAAGGGAGAGGAAGAGAGGGAGAGTCAGCAAGGTTGTGGGGGGGGTTGTGGCTCTCCTTGTGTGCGATGCATATGGAGGGCAACTTTCAGCACTGATGTTGTAAATGAGAGGTAAATGTCAGCTATGGATCTATGGACAGAAAAAAAGTTAATACTTTCTTAAATGCCCTGTCGTCTCTTTGAAAAGGAATATTATGAGCAGTCACTGTGGTGTCAAACTCAAGTCCTGGAGGGCTGCACTGTTTGCAGGTTTTTGTGGTTTCTTTTGAATCAATAGCCAATTTAGGCCTTGGTGTGGACTTTTTTGCCAATTAATGACATTATGCAAATTGCTTGAAACACACCAAAAACCCACAGACACTGTGGCACTCCAGGAGTTCAGTTTGACACCCTGTGATTTCGGGAGATTCACTGGTTAGTGCCTTTTTCGCCATCTAGTGGTAAAACATGGATATTGTTGTTACTTTAGGGGACCTGCTGACTTAGTGAGTCAGTGGCACTACTATTTCTAGCACTGCTTATCTGTGGCCCAAATCTCACATTACTGTCAGAAAACAAACAACTTTACCCTCTTGTTGTGGAGGTTTATAGTTAGAATCAAATTATCTTATATAAATTATACAAACTAAATTCATAAAATAAGGAAGAGAAAATAGTTGTGCTTGATGATTTATGTAATACCCCTCCAGCCATGGAGAAGATATATTATTATCAAATTAATGTTCCTTGGAATGACTGGTACACCAACCACTGATGATAACTGTAGCTTTGAAGCAGGGCTTTAAAACATGACGATTGTTTGAAAGGGGGGTGGGGTCTGACTGCTCTTCTGTTTTTACTGTGATTCTCCTTCTCTTTGCTTTAAGAGAAGTTCAAGTTAAAAGCACTACTACTGTGCTGTTACCAGTGTCCTTCACTGTGATTAATGTGGTGGCCACATCAAAGCCAGGAGCTCCCTACGACCTCTGAACTCTAAAGCAGGCAGGAAGCAAAACAAGAAAAAGCGTTGTTCTGTCTTACATAACTCACGTTCACTCCATCAGCTCTGAGGATACAGGGTCTTTCAAAAGGGAACAATATGACGACCTTTTCACTCGCCCACTGCTTTGAGCTCAGAAACACTGGCCCAAGCGTTTGGCCCCAAAGTGCGTACAGCTTTGCAGAGCTGTTTTGCAGATGGACGTGAACAAGACTGCAATCCCTCGAGAGTCTCAAAAAAATAAAACATAAAATACGAGTTCCTTATCACTGTATCAGATAATGTCTATAAAAATAACACATTGGCTTTATAAAGCTCAGCATCCTTCCTTCCTCCTTCTTATCATTATTGAATAATTTCAAAATAAATAAAGTCAACATCTGTGCCCAGCTTTCATGAACAGCATGATGAAAGGCTTCCAAGTAGCCTGTGTTTAGCCTAAAACCATTGCAGGTTATTAACATCAAGACTAAAAACGGAGCAAATAGCTGCACGGCTTTAGCAAAATGTGGTCACAGATTAAAAGTATCCTTAATTGTTTACGTAGCATTTATAATGCATTCCTAAGGCACTATGTTACTTACAGTTGCTAGCAAACACCAAAAAGCAACTGCTTTCAGCAACAGCCCATTCATTTTGGGGTATAAGTGGAACATATGACCGAATTTCCAGCTCTTTCTGAGGTTGTGGTCTCTAACAAGCCCCAGATGGAGATAAGCGTTCCCTTACATGTCTATTACAGTTTTCCCTCGCACGTCTCATCGTTTTCCAGTGGCTCCCCACTGGTCAACTGGGCACCCACAGTCTGGCACTGTGGGACACTAAGCTGCGCACCAAGTGTCTTCCTCCGACTGTATGTGCGAGCTACTGAAACGCGGTGTGAAAAGAAGCGGTGGCTGACGTTACGTGTTTCAGAGGAGAGCTCGTGCTCGTCTACGCTCTCCTGAATTGACAGCGAGCACAGCTTAAAAATGCAATTTGCCGTGTTAATCAATTTAGTGAAGTTCACCCTCCCTGGTGGCACAACATCAACATCAACATCAACATCAACAAGATGTTTCACTCCATGGGGTTGGTTTTAACCCAAAGGCCTTGAGCTCTGGAATTGCTAAATGATTTAATCTGTGTGTGTGTGTGTGTGTGTGTTCGTATGTGTGCATGTGTATGTGTGTGTGGTCTTGCTCTTGCTCCTATTAGCTTGATAACAGGGGTAAATCAGGTTGTGAAATGTGAGAAAACAAACATTTTAACTAATGGCTCTCCTTTGAATTAGCATTCCGGTCATTTGTAAGCAGAGGTGTGTTTGCTGTTTCCCAGCGCTAATTCAAAGCCAAATAAAAACAGAGCACATATCTCAGCCGCCAAGGGAGCAGTCATTTAGGGTTTCGTGCTTGGCAATCAAACAAATCCTACGCTGTGTTTACTCTCTGGCTCCGTCCACTCAATACGTATTCCGCTGAATATTCATTTCACATCAAAAGCGCAAACAACTGAAATGATCCATCACTCACAAACACAGTGCATGGGCTTGCCCTGCAGGCGGAAAGTGCAGGGTTGAGGTAAGATGTTTATCGAATTGGAGAAATTTACTGCCGATTTCCACAGATTTAATTGTGGTTGAGTGAGAATAAAATCTGGAAAGCTCTCCGTGGTCACATGCCACCTGCAGCTGCAGGACTTCCTCCTGCTGTCCTTCGGCCCGAAAGGAGTTTGTACACTCCTCTACGATGTTTGTTCGCCCGCGGGTCAGCCCTGTGTCTTGGTGTATATATATCCCCAAGGACAAAGGATTATTTAAACTTTTACATCGCGCCGCACGTCCCTTAAAATATCCCGGAACACGGCGCTGCGCGTAAGACATTAGCGTCGGTGTCTGTTTACAGGAACGGGACCTTGATGATTTTACGCGTGACATACGTTTCAGATCACTATACATTCAACAAACAGGGCGACACTTCAAACGGACATCTGATGATAAAGGCATTGTTTACCCTGGAACGCTCAGCCTGGGAATTCGGTGACATGAAAGCGTCGCATGCGCGGGTTAAAACTCCCACAGTGCCACCTGGGGTCACCGCGTGCAACCGTATGGACCATATGTAAAAATGTTTCGGTTCCATCGACAATTTCCCACTTTCTCAGACAGGCTTTATCCGTGGCCTGCTCCTGCCTGCTTTTATTTGGACCCACACATCAGACTCTTGGGAAGACTGATCTTATACGCCCCCCCTGACTAGCGACTTCCCCCACTCCCTGTCTCAAATCCATAACAAAATCCTTATCTTTGGCTTACATATAATTGCAAGTTTTACTTTTTTCTCTTCGCAATCAGTTTGGGCGAGTTCAATGATCACCCGAGTTAACTCGCAAAACATTGGTAAAAAAACACTTGCATTTCTCTGTCAAGTCAAAGCTTTTAATCATTACTTTATCATTACTTTGTGGAACACCGCAAAAAAAATCTGTGGGGAACAAGAAACGGCAGAGCTTCCATTTACGCAATTAAAGAGCCACGGAAAATTTCTTTATATATAATTTTTTTCTCTTATTTTTTTTTCTGATTTTCTCCCATTTTCTCCCAATTACACCCGCTATTTTCAAGTCAATCCCCCCCCTTCTAATGTGAGTTTGCTGCCGTAGCCCTGTGACCGGTAGTGACGAAGGCGAAATATCATCTCCTCCGAGACGGCACTCGCCAGGCCGTTGACTGCAACCCGGCACTACAGAGCCACTCCTGTGCGCAGCGAGCGTCCTGTCGGCTTCCCTCCCCCCTCCCTGGGGCGGACAGCCAATTACCGTCCCCAGGTGGCACTCCCGGCCAGAGTCAACTCTGGCGCAGCCGGTGGGATCAAACCCCGGTCGCAGTGGCCAGCGTCAAACGTTGTAACCACTAGACCACCCGGGACGCCCTCACCAGCATAGCTTTGATGAAATGAGTCTACTTGCTACGTTGTAACCACCGGACCACGTGGGAACAACATTTTTGAAGGGTCCCATCCACTACAGTGTATTTATTTTACATAATCATGAAAATGTCTGCATGGGTCACAAATGTGAGGCATGAGCAGATAAGTGCGACACGCCCCACGTGCTCCCCTCACACTCAATAAAACGACTCGTCAGAAGGACCCGTGCAGGAAACGTCGAGTCTGCACATTGCCGTATTGTTTTAGGGAGAAATGCTGACGACACGGGATTTACTACATGTGAGTTCTTCACTTTAATGAGTGGAAAAGAGGCTGTGAGATGTATTTGTGCTGTTGGTTGGCAAAGTGTTCAGGAAGCCCTTTTGGCGAATGGAAAACCCTTAAGCTGTCTGTGGTCATGCTTCAACCGCTGGCGGAGAGGTCTCTGCGCTTAAAGCTTTGCCGGAGTGCCACAAATTCACGACAAGGAATAATATTTACACTTTTATAGAGTGAGCCTAGCCATCGACAGTAAAGAGACCTGAATCATGTAATTCACGGCCGTTATATAACTTGCGAATAAGAAGCGTGCAGCAGCATCCTCGATACAGAATGTTGATAATCGTAGCTGTGGTTAGTCAGAAAGTCCTAAGTTAGGAATAAAGCGGCATTGCTTTTGTCCTAAATGGGGCGCTATAGCGTTATCGCAGGTTCGAGCCACATGATGTCACATCATCGACTGACTATGACCAGGAGTCTACAGCAGCAGGACACAATTGGCTC
Organism: Aldrovandia affinis; assembly: GCA_029706075.1. Lineage (NCBI taxonomy): Eukaryota > Metazoa > Chordata > Actinopteri > Notacanthiformes > Halosauridae > Aldrovandia > Aldrovandia affinis. Next base: position 436,060 of record JAINUG010000141.1, read on the forward strand.
CTCCCCGGCAGGGGTAGGGCGGGTTTAAGTGGCCCAGGATTCCTCGCGTTTCTGCTGCTTTAGCTCCTCCCAATGACACACCGGTTGTCATTAGTGAGAGGTACAGCTCTACTCCGATTAGCGTTAGCGTCCCCAGTAGTGCTCTAATGTTTGTAGTGTGGAGCTGGCTTGCAGGAGAGCACATCTGGAGGAGCCCACGTACTTCAGCTGCAGTGCTTCTTTTGCGCAAGTGCCACAGCTGTGACTCCAGAGGGGCTTCGTTGTTTAAAAAAAGGCAGGAAAATAATAATGTCTGTACTATCCTACTCAATCATTATTGCTGGAGGACCAAAAAAGGTCCCTGTAAAAGAAAGGTGGCCAGAACGTTGGCGATTTTCACAGGGCCAATAAATATAAACTTTTTTGTTGGAGAGAAGATTGAGTGCCTTTCTTTTCCTCCATCGTTTCCTACAGATATATTACGGTCTTCTAGCTCGTGCTTAGCCAGATATATTACGATCTGCGACACAGGGATGGCCCGTGCCATCGCGAGGGGATGCTTTGCCAGTGAATCATTTGAAACCCACCCAGGCGACGGGATTTATAAGGCTCCCATTAAGGCCGGCATCAATCACACTCGTTCGCAGGATGTTAGCTCATCTCGTTTACGTTTTTTAATACTCCTGTAATAGGCCAAGTCATTTGCAAGGCACTAAATTACATCGAGCGCAGTGACCCTTTTGATCTGAAAGGACAGATGCAACATTTAAAACAAAGGAATGTGTTATGACTACTTGAGCACTGGTATTTGATTGCTGGCTCATGGCTGTGCAAACTGGTAAGTAAACGAACAAGCGATGCTATCTCTAGGCCGCGGCAGAACCGCAAATTCATGCTTTGCGTGAAAAGCACCCAGAGCTTTACCAGATCGCAACGCAGAGTTAATGCAGGCATAGCTATCAGCGAGTGGGAACACCCCCACGTTGTGGGAAAGAACACTGCTCTGTTGGCACACACACACACACACACACATATTGCTTCAATTCCAGAAGCTCCAGGCTGTTTCTTATAGCCCGAGAGTGTTGGTATGTACAGGTATTTTAACTACACGTACAGATGACAGATCCAGAAACAGTAATTGGGGCAAAAAGGCAATGAGGTATTCCCTGGGCGGGGACTCGGAGAACCCTGAAGGAGGTCAATTGTTCTAATTTTTATCATTTTGCTCTGCGGTGTGACAGTATCTGTTTGTCAGTGTGCATTTCTCCCGTGAAAAAAGTTAGTGTGAACAACAAAGTAATGGAAAAGAATGGTCAATATTGTAATGTTCCTTGCACTCGCACGCATACATACATACGCAAACATACAGGCACGCATACTAGTTTAGAATCGCACACACACATGCGTGTATGCACACTCATACACAGAAAACATGTACACAAACACGTACACACACACATGTAGCCATGCATGCACAAAGAACACACACACACACACACACACAAATGAACTGAAACAGGCTAATACCCTTTTCCGGGCACTGAAAAGACACTTTTTGACCCATAACCTTATGACATACACAGTTCAGTTATAAACTGGACATAAAATACTTCCCCAGTGACCTTCTTTGTTATCTGTCGGTGTGTGTGGCCATTACTCAGCTTGTGGCTAAAAGGAGACTCTTTTCTCACCAGGCATGGCTCGGAGGAGGGAGGAGGGAGATGCCAGGTGATGCTGACATTCAAAGGCCCTGCAGCCGTCTCTGGTTTTCGTAACTGAAACCATAATGGATTTGAACAATCCAATTATGCGTGGCTCCTTGTCCTTCTTTTCCATGACTCAAGCACTCTGTCATTTGCCTGGCTCTGATGTGCTGGGGGTGGGATGGAGGGTAGGGGGGGGGGGCGAGCAGAGCTGAGTCATCACCATTGAGACAGTGTGGCCGCAAAATACCTCAGACTTGTGCACCGGAGCCGTCTAGACTAGATAATGCCCCCTAACCCCCCACGTCCCCTTTCCCACCCCCACCCCCCCAGCAGAGCAACATGGCCTGTGTGGGGTCAATTTAATAAATCTCTCATTTTCTCTCTCTCTCTTTCTGGCACCAGCCAAAGAGGCTGCGAATGATGAGAGGGCGATCCACAGGGGGGCTCTTCGGACACGCCGGCACAAAAAACCAGGAAATTGCTCTGGAATTACCAGGAGGAACTGTGGAGGAGATTCTTCTATCGGACAGTGCCCGAAACCAAAGATACATTGCCCCTTTGAGACCGTACGGTACAAAGCCTTTACTTTTTTATCAGCACACTACATTTAAATGAGGCCTACATTACATACATTACACTGCATTATCAATCTCTCTCATTTCACGGTCAGGAGAGCACGACACAATCTCCGTTTGACGTGAGGAAAAAAAAGCTTATCGTGCGTATCTTGTTTGCTGTCAATTTAAGTTGGACGTGCGATTCCCGAATGCGTCACGAAACAAGAACAAAAGAAACAACCCCAGCATAACCGTTTTATGTCTCGTGCCTGTAAACTGTTATATATCCGCAACTCCATTGTCTCACCATCACAAAAAAACAGGGGTTTCCGTAACATAACGTCATTTTCCACCGCGCTGCGATATTACCCCAGTTTTCCTCCTTTAATTAAACCCGTAGTCCCATAAATCTTCCGGAGTTTGTGTTGCATAGAGCCCCCAAAAGAAAGCATGGATTTATACCGCCTGAAATACGTGTTGATTATTGTAAACTGTTTCGTGAAGTGCTACTGACAGCGCTTCGCTGATGCAGCGTCGACGCCCCTCTTCCCGGACGGGGGCCGGGGTTCATGTGGATGTCAGATGTTTGAAGTGAGCCATCAAAAGGAAATTCGTTTTGGGCCACACGTTTCTGCGGAAGCCTATCGCTCCCGGTGCGCAGTCCGCGCTCCTCCCGGGAGGAGGGGAGACCCGTCCCATCACCACACAGCCCCGCCCCGGCAGAGAAACCGCGGCAGACCCTGCTCTAGACCCCACCGAGACCCTCCCGGATAATCGCTCGCAGATACGCGCGGGTGTCTCGCACGGGACTCTGGGCCCCTCTGTGTCTGTGGGTGCGAGTTGGGAGTCGGCAGCCTACGGGCATTTGCAAAAACTCGACAATTTGATATAACGGCATTTCAATTCAGTACTTTCTTTTTGGTCACTGTAGTATGCACAGTGGTAAATATGTATGTACTATTATGTATGCCTTTTTTTGTTTTGACCACGTTATTGTTCTTTTTTAGTTTCCAGCACGGAATAGGGACAGAAGCAATTGCTTTTTCCATCCATCCATCCATCCATTGTCTAAGCCGCTTATTCCTGGTCAGGGTCGCGGGGGTGCTGGAGCCTATCCCAGCATGCGTTCCGGGCGAGAGGCAGGAATACACCCTGGACAGGTCGCCAATCCATCACAGGGCACACACACCATTCACTCACACACTCATACCTACGGGCAATTTAGACTCTCCAATTAGCCTAACGTGCATGTCTTTGGACTGTGGGAAGAAACCGGAGTACCCGGAGGAAACCCACGCGGACACGGGGAGAACATGCAAACTCCGCACAGAAAGGCCCCCGGCCTGGATTCGAACCCGAGACCTTCTTGCTGTGAGGCGACAGTGCTATCCACTGCACCACCGTGCCGCCCAATTGCTTTTTCGTCAGACAAAAATCTAAAATGAACTATTGCAAAACCACTGGACGGGTTAGATTAGACATGGTGCTCAGTGAGTCACCACCCTTCATCTTTGGATGAGTATCTTTAGCCGATTCTGATATCTTTAGCCAGTGATGCTAATCCGCCACACCTTGACCGTGCTCAAAGGAAAGGAAGAAAAAATAGCTATGCCAGCTGCCGGTCAAATTTCTCTAAAACTCTTCAGCTCACAAAACAAGAGTCAACTCCTTATAACAGCATACTGTATGCACCAGACTCTTGCTAAGATATAATGCCAGAGTATGCATATAACAGGACCAAGTAAAGGTGGAAAGGTTAAAGCCTACTGTGCAATAAAACAGAGTAGGAAATGATGCACTACAATGTTTAAATCATATCAGTTTACTGCACTGCACGTTCAGTACTGTACCTGAAAGTCTCTCTCATTTCCCCCCGCCTCTTTAACGTTGAGCATCTGTCAACTCGCCTTGAGGTAGATGCAGGGAACGTTATTGCCAACAGATTGATACCACGTGTAGCTGAGGTGTTGTGCGCAGTCCGCTGTGGAGGGGTCAAGGGAGCGGTGTGGTGTTCAGCTCTGTGCGTGATTCCAGATGCAAGCAGAGGTCAAAGCACCTGAGCACAGTGCCAAATTTCATTACTCAAATACAAAGAATTGTCTCCATTTTTTTGCCCTTCAGATTTTTCAGTGACAGTGACCTGCTCCAGGGACATAACTGATGCTGAACAGACAGACAGAAAAACACACACGTGTGCGCGCACACACAAACACACTTCTCCCTTCTCCCACCCTTCTCCCACTGCTACAGACAGACAGACAGACAGACAGAAAGACACACAGACACACACACACACACACTGCTGGCACTGTATTGGGCTGACAGAGATACAGAAAAACATGCACGTGTGTGCACACACACAAACACACGCACACTTCTCCTACTGCTACAGACAGACAGACAGACAGAAAGACACACACACACACACACACACTGCTGGCACTGTATTGGGCTGACAGAGATACAGAAAAGCATGCACGTGTGTGCACACACACAAACACACGCACACTTCTCCTACTGCTACAGACAGACAGAAAGACACACACACACACACATACAGATACACATATGCACAAACACACTCTCTCTCTCAGTAAGCTTTGAAATTCATTATGTCTGCCAGTTTTCAAACAGGCTTTAAATGCCAGGCAGATTTGTTGTACATGGTTTTTTTTTTCCTGATTAATATTTTCTGTAATTATGATTGGGCAAGTGTATTTGTGTCCATCGTATCCACAGTAGTGCAATTCAAAAGATATTATTTTGGACATCTGTATGAAACTGGGACACAGTCTTCAGTTATACGTGCTTGGCTCCCAAGCAGTCCATGTAACCTCTTGTCAACTTCGAGTCAAACGCTCTCTGATTTATTAATCCATAAATATCAATCAAACAAAGTGGCCTGGTTGTGCGGCCAGCTGCATGAATGGTGCAATCAATTGTGAGGAAATGTGATGTCTCTCAAGAAGAGATGAAAAAAGAATCAACATATTTGAAATGCAGTGGATGTCGAGAATAAAACCAAGTTCACCCTCCCCTGCCTCCCCACCCCCTCCCCTGCCTCCCCACCCCCCTTCCTTCTCATAGCAAGTGAAAGAACATTAATCACCAATCGTTTACTAGTGGAGCAATGAGCAACACTGGCCCAGAAGGCTAGGAGTCTGATTCTTATATTTGTTTTTTTGCTTCCAGAGTTGCCTTGATTGGATAGCGATTTGTTCAAGCTGTTCAGCAATTGGCTAGTTTCAGAGATCAATGAAAAAAAACCTTGAGGACAAAACTTCTCCATCAGTATCAAGGGGCGAAGGGCTAATACTGAAGACAATTAAAAACAGTACCCACTGTCTCTGTGTGGAATTTTACATTATAGAGAAAGATAGACTTGTGATAGACTAGAGACATTGGTTTTTGACAGTGATCTGGTTGGTTCAGGAAATGGAAATCAGGATTAGGTCTGACTCAAGCTGTTAGGCTGGGCAGGGCCAGAAACAGTAAGTTCTTATCAAACGCGATATTCATTGGTCTCGGCTCCTCATTTGCTGTCTGTTTACCCACGAAATGAGGACCGCAAACATTCCAACAAGCCCTTCTTTAATCCTTACAAAGCCGCAAATGAAGACATTCCTTGTTTTCTCCCAATGTGATGGTCAATAGTACCCTCCATTGATTTAAAGTCCCCAACACGGACCAGCCACTACCCCGGTACCGGCAGTGACGAAGGCAAATTAACCACTTCCCTGGATACGGACCTTGCGTGGCCGTCGGCCGTGAGTCTGGGACCCATGCCGACTTCCCTTCCCCCACCCTCTAGGTGTCACATTCCCTTTGTTCCTGTCTCGTCTTTTCCTTGTCTTGTTTTCCCCTGTGTTCGTTTGTTCTCTGGTGCTCTTCCCTCGTGATTGTTTGTGTTAATTGTTTTATTATTTTCCATTATCCAATCATCACTCCTGATTACTCCTCATCCTGCTCACCTGCTTCCAATCCCGTCACCTGTTTCCTGCACACCAGCCTCCCATCTAGATCATCAGCCCTGCAGTATATCTACCCCGGTTTTCCAGGCAGATCGTTGTTCTCTCTACTGACACTTGAATTTCGGATGTATTTTAAGGAACCCTTGTTCCTGTTACCTCCCCTATGTGTTCAGGTTATTCCCCGTCTGTTTGCCAGCCTGTTTGTCCTGCCAGTGTGCCTGCCTGCACGCCTTGCTTGGCCTCCGGTTTCCCTAGCCTGCCTGCCCACTCATCTCGCCCACTCCACCTGGGCTCCCCTTCTGTTGTTCCGTTCCCGTCACCAGTCCTCCAGCTCATAGATTCCATACCCCTGTGGTTCTCTGTGGCTCAGTTGGTAGAGCACAGCGTTGGCAACGCTTAGGTTCACTGGGGCCACATATACTGAAAATGTATGCATTCACTACTGTAAGTCGCTTTGGATAAAAGCGTCTGCTAAATGGCATATATTATTATTATTATTATTATATTATTCAATAAATCATCTCTCTTTTCATGCCAAACCCACCTTGTCTGTGTCTGCGTTTGGGCTCGTTCTGTACATCATAACATTAGGGCGGACAGCCAATCGCCGCCAGCCGAGCGGGACTCCTGGTCATGGCCGGGGATCGAACTCCAGCCACAGTGGGTAACCTGCACTCCGGGGTCAGTGCCTTTACCAGTTGCGCCACCTGGGGGCCCCTCAAATGAAAACATTTCAGCTGAGAGAATCAAACCTGGGGGTGGGAGTTCTCACTTTTTCCAAGAGTTACCCCCCACTGACTCAGCATGCAGCTCGTATGTACGGTGAAGCGCGACGTCACACATGACCGGCGCCGCCACCTGTTTCCCATTATAGCCATCCGCTGTCACGTTCAGAGAAAAGAAAAAAAGAGCACAGCGGCTGTCAGAGTTCGTTCTTGCAGATTTGCCAGGGGAGGAGAAGGGGGGTGAAGAATGTAAGCTTTTCCTCTCCTGAGGAAGCCACAACGGGTTGGGGGGGCTTCCCCGATGCTGGCAGTGTGGGGGTGGGGTTTGGGGCTAACTTCGGGGGGCAGGAAAAGGAGCCGGCAGGGGCTCGGCATAGCCATCTTTGGTCAGCTGGGCCGCTGTGATCTAACGCAGGCCTCCGCAAGTCGGGTCACCCCAAACAAGGCCAGGATTAATCAGGCATTCTGATCCAAGGCCCCGGTCTGAGCCACACTGATATCAATCTCAATCACAGGCTGCGCACAGGGTTTTTTCTAGTTTTCCTTTTCAGACAGAGGGGGAAAGAGAGAGAGAGAGACTAAGTCCCTTACCCTTGTTTCTTGTAAGGACAAAAATTTGAATGCTTTGAATGAGGTAAGCCCCCCTGGTGATGCTGTTGTGGGATGTGGCACTGGGTGAGCACCTGTGCTTGTTTTTGGGTCACGACCTCGGCCACGACCTTTCCCCCAAACCTTGGAATGCTGCCACCTGCCCCCCAAAAAACCCCAGGCCACCTGACCACAGCCAGCAATGATGCAGCACTTCTCAGACTAGACTACACAGACACCCACCCATAACCCCAGTACTGACCATAAACCAGCAGCTCTCTGGACCATCTCCATTCCCCCACTAATGCCAGCCCACATCCAAATCCCCAAATATAAGCGCACAGTTAAACCCCTGAATATCAGTCCACAAACAACCCCCCGAAAATCAGCCCAATCAACCCCTGAACATCAGCCCACAGTCGAATCCCCAAATATTAGCATGCAGTCATTCAGGCCTATTTGGCCGAAGTGTTTTGTGTCCTTTTAGCTGTGTCCAGTCCTGATCTGGAAACAGCTTTAGATTACACCAGGATGTGGATGAAGCAACATGCAGTATGGCCTGTATTTATTCCTCTTCAGTAATGGGAATATTACAGCATAGTTTTTTTTACAATGACACCTTGTTTGAATTGTGCTTACTGTCAATTTTGGTGTATATCAAATCTCAATGTGTGCAGTATTATTGTAAGTCTGGAGTGTCTGCTCAATGAATACACATAAATGTAATGTAAATGAATTTGTCCATCTAGCAGTCTTCACCACTATACTCCCAAAAAATGAACTTTAATTAACTTCCCGGTGTTACAGGCATGGCATTAGATGCCTGTATGATGTCTATTTTTTTTTAAACAAATGATTGTGTCATCATGAACATAATAATCATAAGTAATAATGTTCTATTTGGCCTAAGCGTTTTGTGGCCTTTTTGGTCGTTTCGTCCGCAGGCCTGGTCTAAAACGCCTCTTTAGGTGTGTGTGATCTGTCTCATTAAAGGTCTCTGGACAAACAGCAGGTCACGGTCATGTAAACAAATCCCTGGGTGGGACGGGAAGTCTCCAAAATGTTTCCACGGCCTTCCCACGGCGAGAGAGGGGGGCACTCTGCTGAGACAATGCATCACCACATGCCCCCCGAGGTCACGTTTGGTGATTTGTCAAAAAAGGATTTGATGTCACAATGAATCATGAGAAACCTGGTCAAGGGGTCTTGCGTTGCTAGTGGAGCCAAGTTTCCTTTCAATTTGGCTGCCTTTCATGGCCACGTTGTTACGATTTGACATGGGCACCACAGACACCCTGATCCATGAACACATATTGAAGAAATCGTGGTGATTTTGTATGAATTTGGTCCTGGTTGTGTGGGCTATTGTTCTGTGTCCTCCTGTTAACCTATAAATGGGTCAATTTGAGAGGAAGTATAAAAGGTGATTTGAAATGATGTTAAATCCTTAGCAATCAAGTTTATTTCCATGAAAATTAAAGCGGCCCGCCTTGTTTAATCTTTTAAAATGAGAAATATTAAGAACATAGGATGCGGTCCATTAGTGGACGTGGACTCAAAGCAGTTAATAATGACCACATTCAGTCATTGTTTTCCTCGATGCCAAATTTTGAAACATTCTATCGTTGCTCTATTTCATTAATGGGATTTTAATGAACGTTAATGAACGTTTTGCGCAACTGCATAGCACAGCGGGACTGGCGAGTACAACAATGAAGAGTTATAATGAGCAAATCAACGTCAGGTTGCTTTAAATGCATCGAAGAAGTTGGAGTCCAACAAACCTGACGAACCTCTCGGGCTTCCGGGATCTTTTTGTTTCAAAACCAACACAATTTATTCTACATTACGCCACATCCCGTCCAATCCAAACACTCAGAGAGTGCTCTGGTCATTCACAAGGGTGGGTTTTTGACATTAATTCCCCTCTATTCCCATGGCGATTCCATTAAATACATTTTTTATTATTATGAAGAATCTAATGAAAAGAAATGCCCAGCAATTAGGCTCGGACGTTACTGCTTTGACTTTGACGTCAGGGACAGGACATTACCTCGGGTTTGAATATCACTCGAACCCGAGTCGAGATGAGAAGAGCCAGAGCGAGTGCCCAGCCGGAAAGCACATGTCGTTCCCACGCGTGAATAGTTTTTCCACTAGAGTAGCACAAACCGTTGTTTATTCTCAGACCTCTGCAATTGACTTAAAAACATTCCCCATTACCCTCGAAATTCCTCAACGTTCCTCATTACTCATATTCGCTGGCGTGTAAAATTAGTCTCAGAAATACAATCCAAAAGTCAAGTTTCATGGACTCTTTAACAGCAGACAAATAAGTAATATGGCCTGGGTACGCACGCGTGTCTGGACTCAGGTTGCGCACAGCGAGCGGGAAGATCGATGGACTGCGGCATAAATAAACAAGAAGAGGTCATAAAACGGCAGGCCAGAATATGACAAACCCCGAGAGCTGCTGTCCATCAGGGCCCTGCTATGGCAGGAAACCATCACAGAGAAAACAGGGGAGTGCTCCGTTATACTGGCAAAAAACCTGCCGATCCCACAACCCTTTAGGCCTCCAACACACATCTTGAGGAAGGCTAAATCCCCAGTGGTATACATGCCATTTAGCAGATGCTTTCATCCGAAGCGGCTTGCAGTAGTGAACGCATACATTTTTCAGACAACGCAGGGCATCGGATCGCCTTTTTTCCTGACCACATTACATTACATTACATTACATTACAGGCATTTGGCAGATGCTCTTATCCAGAGCGACGTACAACAAAGTGTTAACCATAGTCAAGAATAGTTTAGCTGAAAGCCACCCTAGCGGGAAGTACAGTTCCTAGGTGCTAGGAGCAACCACATAGTTAAACTAGGACCCTGTAGGTAAATCTGTAGCCACAATTCAAAGGTAGCAATAAAGCAAACAGTGCGGAAAATAACGCCTAAGCCTAATACAATACATAAACAACCACCACATTGCCACGGTTCATTTTGTTCTTCCTCACTTGCTCAGTTGGGAATCTCATCAGTGTCACATTTCTGCAGACGTGCAATACATTATATGACTAGATGCATGAAGCAATGGCAACGTCATCGTGTCACGAACAGCGATATAGCACACCCTGACGATGGCCCTAGTTAGTTAACCATCGGTATTTATGAACGATTATCCAGCGTTTATAAAGTCGTTACGCAGTGCTTATAAATGTTTTATCGCTCGTAAAGTATTTTTAGTTGCGCTTGTGAAGTTATGTCATTCCTACATAGGACCCTTGGAATAGGATCCGATAAAAAACGGAATTAGCGAGTAGGCTCGAAGTATTTCACGCACTGGAGCCTACACAGCTGTAATGATGTCATGTCTGCAGTTCCTCCAGCAGCCCCGGCTCCTCCTTCACCGAGTCAGCAGTTTCAGTGGTGAGGGAAGCGTTCCACTCCTGCATGCCACGGTGTTGAATAAGCCCGCCACATAAGAGTCTGTGATGCAGCATGGTCCACTTTCTGACCCAGTGTCTGTCTCAGTGTCTGACCCAGTCATTCTGTCTGTCAGCTCCGACAAGGTGGGGTAGGAGCCAGTTGGTCGAATGTGAATCTGACCAGATGGCGTCATATAACCCCGGTGCATATTTAAGTTTGAGAATGCATCCGTTCATCAAAGAAAAGCACTAAATCACTGTTTGTGTTTGAGGTTACTTGTGAGGTCATGCAAACCTCACAGCGTTGTCCTCATGCAGAAAGTTCATTTTTAAGATCTGAAGTTCAATTTCCCATCAGAAATAATAGGGGATTTCTGATATCAGAAATTGAATTCCTGATATGAGAAATAGCCATTCCTGATATCATAAATTCAGTTTCTGATATGAGGACGTCTAATTCCTGATATCAGAGATTCAGGAATTAAATGTTAAAATGGCTTTCCGTAACATCGGCTTGACCAGCGCTCTGATTGTGTCAGAGAGTGCCAGCATCCTTGGAGATCAAATAGTAAATCAATACTAAAAGATTGGGTAAAAATGTAAATGTACAAAAAAACGTAAATGTAAATTTGCTAGATAGGCAGCGATACAACTGTAGAAGGCTATAAGCTATGATCATTTTTAACAAAATCCTGGAGAATTTTTTATTTTATTTGTGCATGGCCTCATAGCTACTAAAGAACTGAAATTTACCTCCAAGCACTGCTTAATAGTTAAGTGAGTGTAGGGCTATTCTCACTTCCCTGAGAATTGTTGCAATACGATCTAATAAAAACATAATGTATAGCTGGACGGCCTATATTTTCTCGGTATATCAATTAAATCAATGATCCGTCACCATATTTTATGGTGGGCATAAGGTGATTTCCTTGTATGCATCCCTCTTTTAATGGTGTAGCCTACATGGCCAAAAAGTTCCATTTTGGTCTCATCTGATATTAGCACCCAGTTGCAGTCATAGACCCCAAGATGGAAATAAAGTCTGCAGCTCCTGAACTGTGGTCCTAGGGTTCTTCCCCCCCCCATCTTCCTCACTGTACATGAAGACAACATGCACTTGTGTCCTCTTCCTGGCATGTTTTGCAGCTATGTTCCAGATGTTTGAAACTTTTTGATTATTGCCCTAACAGTGCTTAGTGGTATGTTTAACCGTTCATGTTTTTTTGTACCCATTACCTGACCCATTACCTGGATGTAGGTCAACACCTATCTGTCTCTTTTGATTTGACAGTTATGTAGCTTTCCCCATGATGATGGATGACAAAGGCATTTTTCACTTCCCGGTCTGACCTACTTAAGCAATGCTTGTGTACCACATGAATAAATTAAGTGTAACACACTGTATTTACTGGTTATATGAAAAAAAGTCTGGAAATGAAACCCCCAAAAACTATGTTTTAAGTGAGAGGTAATGGTTGGCAAAAGCCAACAGAGACAGGAAGTTCACACGATCGCCTCAACCATCATCTTGACCTATATAATACCAAGTCTTCCAACACAATGCTTTGATATCCACTACAGGCCGTTGCAGTGACCGAACAGACCTACAAATACAGTTGGGTATTCAAAGTTGGGACGAAAGACAAAATAGGGCGATACAAACTGGTAACAGTTATAAATTATGTGACCACACAGATGGAGGCATAAATGCAGCCATGTACTGTAAGTAAGTAAGTAAAATTTTATTTATATAGCGCCTTTCATACATTTAAATGTAGCTCAAAGCGCTTTACAACAGGGAATTCATTACAACACTAGCATAGGCATCACACTGTTACATTACAATACTAACCATCTCCACACTGTTCATGAACCATCTTCACATTGTTACATTACAACACTAACCATCTTCACATTGTTACATTACAATACTACCATCACTAATCATTACAACACTAGCATAAGCATCACACTGTTACATTTCAACACTGACCATCTCCACACTGTACCATCTTCACATTGTTACATTACAACACTAACCATCTTCACACTGTTACAATTACAATACTACCATCTTCAAACTGTTACATTTCAGCACTAATTGTGTGCTTGTGTGAGTGATCCAGCACAAAGCAGCAGCTTTAAAGCATGGTAAAGTGGTGGGGTCGGTTAGGAGGCTGGCTGCCCTCTTCACAAAGGGCGTCTATGTTAACATAGCGTTACATATACATTTTACATTTTAAGCATTTAGCAGACGTTCTTATCCAGAGCGACTCACAAGATGTGCATTAATACATGGTAGGAACAATCACAGTTTGCGCACGAGATTAGTGCAGTAATACAGCGATAGACATCGTTGTAGGCAGTTGCATACCATACCTGTAACACTGGGAAGAAAAAGGTTAGTAATTATTTTTACGTAGCCTGCGTGTTTAATGCGTGTTTACTGTTATGCCGGTTTGCACGTGTACGCTGGACGGTCACAGATGTCTGCCGTTTTCAGTCCGGGTAGTGATCCACTGGACAGCCACGTTTGCTCTCTTTAAACATGCTCCGCCGGAGGACCGCGTTCACCTCGCACGCCGCTCGCACCACTGCACACCGTCACGGCAGAACGAGCGCCGCACTTATTCAAGGTGCTGTCTGATTACCGTGGCGGTCACCGAGTTTGCCGTGAATGGAGCGGCCTTTTACACGATTGTTTTTTTTGTTTTTGTTTTTTTTGCTCGTGCTTCCCTCTGGTTTTTGGAGAATGGTTTCAATAGAAACAGTAAATCACATCTTCCTGTGTCAACAGTGCAACTGTAACAGCGCTGGCCTCAGCTGGGGCATCCTGCCCTGGCATCGCGGGCCTCTGGAAATGAGCGGTAATTGAATTACATAATGGCGCAATCAGGGGAAATGCCGTAATCCAGGGGTTCAGGGTGCAGTGTACGGTTCAACCACATGGTCTGAACCGCCACTTCTTCTTTTCCTTTCAGGCCGATTTCAAATACCAATATTTTCTGTTTCAGACAATTTGCAATGTCCAGTTGATGTCTTCAAGCCTGTCTCATCAGTACAATGTCCTCCGTCAATTCAGGCAGGAAAGCAATGCTTTTTCTCTCCACGGTCCACTGGCAGAGCCACACAGTCATCGAGCTGGAGGAGTGCACGTCGTATGCAGCGGACACAAGCACACCGCAGGCACCCAATCGACCAGGGGGCGCTGGTGTGCAATGAGACATGGTTTTGTTGGCTCAAACCCTCCCTCTCTGGGTGATGGCACGGTCAATTATGCACCACTCAGTTGGCACTGAACCACCATTTCTAGCGTCAAAGACCTTGGGAGACAGGCACAATGCCAATGCACACTTAATGCACACAATGCGATGTGCAGTTCAAAAATCAAATCCCCTGTATGTTTTTGCCAAAAAAAAGCCTGTATTACAGGCCGGTCTGCGCCTATGTTTTTATTTTTGTCCTTGCTCTAGGGCAGTGTTTCTCAAATAGTGGGGCGCGGTGCGATGCCAGGGGGGGCGCGTGTGACCAGAGGCGTAGCGTGGGGGGTGCAAGAGGGGCGCAAAATTGAAGAAAACGTTAAAAAACAACCTTTTTAGCACCGTGGACCGGTTCCGAGGGCGCGTAGCACCCGGTCCGCGAAATACATAAACTGGTTTCAGCTTTTTCGCGTAGCACCCCCCCTCCCGGTCCGCGAAATAAACAAACTGTTCTCAGCTTTTCGCGTAGCACCCCCTCCCGGTCCGCGAAATAAACGAACTGGTCTCAGCTTTTTTTCGCGAAATGTTTTCTTCTTCCTAGGGGGGGCGTAACAGAAAATAATTGAGAAGCACTGCTCTAGGGATATGTTTTGATGCCATGTCATATTGAATAATATATAATAATAACAATAATAATAATGTTTTTGTTATTACTACAAGCTAACACAAAGCTGGTTCAAGCTCACCTAGAACCCAAAAGAGACACCAGCACAGAGGAGTAATGTGGACAAGTCATCTCTGGGCATCAGAGTCAGAACCAACATGCTGATCTCCTGTAGATGTATCAACAGCAACCTCTCTGACACAGCAGCAGCACCTTCTGGGAGGAGGACAGGAGGAAAGCGGGAGGATAAAGAGAGGGGGAGAGTGGGAGAGGAAGAGAGGGCGATAGAGAGAGAGAGAGAGAGAGGCTGCTGTTCCACCGCTGTCCCTATAAAGACCAGAGCAGACAGGACAGCGCCTGTGGATTAAACTCCCTCAGGGGACCGGCCGAAGAGAAACTGACACCCCCTCATCCCCCTCCCAAATCAGGTCTGATGCATTTGTGAAGGAGCAGATGCAGATGATGTACAAAGGCACTGGCTCTGGCTCTATCCTGGTTTCAGACCCTGTATACTTCAGAAACCTATTCTCTGAGGATTGTTGTTGCTAATACTGTTTTTCTTCTTTTCGTTCCCTCTGTGGGTCGTAATGAATGGGAATGACCGCACATACAACAGAATCCTTTGAAAGGTACTTCAGAGTGATAGAGTTAGTGGCTGGCCTTGCAGCAGACTGAAAGCAGATATGGCCGTAAAACTGAATGGAAGCCATCGACTTCTCCAGCGGTGAGCATTAACAGCTGGAGCAGCTCCTCGCTGCTGCAGTAAATAAGCTAGACGAGAAGGATTTCAATGACATTATTTTGTTGTCCTTCGTCCTTACTGTAAAACTAATGCAATGATGTATGCATATTTCTTTCGGATCTCGTTTTTGGGTAACGCTTTATTTTAGGTGTCTATTAATAATCCACTAATTATGTGTTTATTAGCTTGTAATAAATAACAAATCCATCAATTCTTAATACCTAATTATGTGTGTATTAGCTTCTAATGAATAACAAATCCATAATTTCTTAATACCTAATTATGTGTTTATTAGCTTCTAATAGGTATTTTCTTAGTACCTAATTATGCTAAATTAAGTAGCCTACTTACTAGACATATCCATAGTATTGCCTTACAAGCCATTTATTCAAACAAAAAACATTGGTGACCATTAATATTGCATTATTCATGCTTGTAGGCACATATTAAGTAATCTATTATGACTACATTTTACATTTACATTTTAAGCATTTAGCAGACGCTCTTATCCAGAGCGACTTACAAGATGTGCATTAATACAAGGTGAGAACAATCAAAGTTAGCGTACAAGATCAGTGCAGTAAAACGGCAAAAGACATCATTGCAGGCGTCTGCGTATCATACCTGTAACATTGGGAAAGAAAAGGTTAGTGGGTTTGTGTTTTTTTAATTTTTTTTAGAACAAGTAAACAGTGGTGACGACAGATTGACTAGATGGACAGTGTTCAGTGGTAGTGGAGTCTGAAGAGGTGGGTTTTGAGTCTCTTGCGGAAGATGGAAGTGATTACGCAGTCCTGACGATTGCGGGAGGTCGTTCCACCAACGAGGGACCAGGACAGAGAAGAGGCGAGACCGCGAGGAGGCTGCCAGGCGCCCGGAGGGATGGGGCAGTCAGTCTGCCAGCGGAGGCGGAGCGGAGGGGTCTGGACGGGGTGTAGGGCGTGATGAGTGACTGGAGGTATGGGGGAGCAGTACCTCTGGCCGCTTGAAAAGCAAGCACCAGTGACTTGAATCTGATGCGTGCTGCGATGGGGAGCCAATGCTCTTGTTCAAAGCTATTTAGTCAGCTATTTAGTCAGTTATTCTTTCTGTTTTTGAAATGTAGTAATGGTGTAAATTCCAACTGAGTAGACTAACTAGGTGCTAGTTAGTTGTGAATAATGCTTATTGTCCCCAATTGGGTTCATTTTCACCTATTAGTGAAAAGGCAGTACTAAGCTATCGGGAAGGACATTTTGACCCTCTACTCTAAAGAGTTTACTTAAATGTATTAACAACTAATAAGGGGGTGGCACAGTGGTGCAGTGGATAGCACTGTCACCGCACAGCAAGAAGGTCCAAGGTTCGAATCCCGGCCGGGGCCTTTCTGTGTGGAGTTTGCATGTTCTCTCCGTGTCTGTGTGGGTTTCCTCCGGGTACTCCAGTTTCCTCCCACAGTCCAAAGACATGCACGTTAGGCTAATTGGAGAGTCTAAATTGCCCGTAGGTATGAGTGTGTGAGTGAATGGTGTATGTGCCCTGCAATGGATTGGCGACCTGTCCAGGGTGTATTCCTGCCTCTTGCCCAATGCATGCTGGGATAGGCTCCAGCAGCCCTGACCAGGATCCATGGATCATCTCCCCATCAAGGCATGTGGTGGTGCACTCTTGATGGGCCCCGGCACGTTGTCCATGAGCCACTGGAACGTGGACAGGGCTCCATGGAGCCCGAAGGGTAAAGCTTTGTACTGGAAACCGCCGTCGGGAGTTGAGTCCACTGTCTTTTCTCTGGAGGCAAAGGACAGAGGTACGTCACCAGTACCCTCATGTCAGGTCTAGGATTGTCACAAACCCTGTATTCCTGAGGCGGTCGATTAGTTTGTCGGCCCAAGCTATGGAGTAGCTGTCAAACTCAGACGTCAAGTTTTGGCTTTCTGAAATCATTATAAAAGTAACATACCATCTGGCTTGGGGACCAATAGCACAGGGCTCGACCTGCCACCCGACGACCCGGATGAGGTGTGTGTGATGCGGGTGACAGCGAGAGGGCAACAGGGGCCAGGAGCATGCGCACCTCTCTGTCTCCTATTTGCACGTGGTAAGTCTTGGCTTCTGTTGACTCTGACTCCGCCCCAGCTTCCTGGAGGTGGCAGTCTTGGTGATGGGGCCGCATGGCCGGTGAGATGCCCTGGGTCAATTGCCATGTGCTCATCATGGCATGGTGCCCGCTAGCCTTGCACCTCTGACACAGGAGGTGTTCCTGGCCTGTATTGCTTCTCTGCTGGAAGCCCACTGACAAGGACTGATATGGGCTTGAATAATCTTGGCCTGGGCGGGCAGGCTCGTTTGACTTCCTGGGGAAAGGTCCCGGCCTCTGGACTGCAGAAGGTCGCATGTCAACTCGTCTGCCTCGATCAGCTCGATCATCTTAGCAAAACGGCTGGGCTCCACGGATTTCTTGGCTTCATACGGAAACGACCACAGCAACTGATCCATCGCAACCTGTGCCATGATGGACGCCGTGGACGTACCAGGTGTGCAAAGCCACGCTTTGCCGATCCTGAATAGGCCATAGGCTTGTTCATGAATCGACAGACCTGGCTGGAACCCCCAGGTGCAGAACGCTGGCTGCTCGGCTCAGGATCTCTGTCCTTAGTTGGTATGCAGTGCCATCATCTGCCTCATCGTGTCCTCCATCTTCGGCCCCGCTCCGTCGTTACTCCAAAGCTCTGCACAATTTTCAACTTAATGAAAAAAAAATGGAAAAGGAAAATGCTGCAAATGCACTAAGCAGGGAAAACAAACACCAGCACACACAATATGGAGCGTGACAAATGGGTAACGACAGGTCTAAAAAACACTTAAATCCTCTGGGAAATGCCTTCCTCTGTTGCGGCATTCTCCACCATATGTTGCTGCGCCAGAGAAGGGGAGTGGACAACAATTACATTGACATTTTAGGCATTTAGCAGACACTCTTATCGAGAGCAACTTACACAGTTTACATTTCTTTACACACAATCCATTTATACAGCTGGATATTTACTGAAGCAATTCAGGTTAAGTACCTTGCTCAAGGGTACAACAGCAGTGCCCCCACCTGAGAATTGAACCAGCAACCTCTGAGTTACAAGCCCAGTTCCCTAACCATTACACTACACTGCTGCCCTAGAGACAAGAGACCGGGAGCGAGATAAATCCCCACCCCCACCCCCACCCCCAAGGTAATGAGAATCAGGGAAAAGTTCGGGTTTTAATTATACAGAAGAAGAAAACTCACTGATAAAAGACAGAAGGGGAAAAAAATAAGAGTTTGTTCTGGAACTGTTAAATGTCCGACTAAACGTTTCTGTCCCTTTAAGGGTTATCCTCCTCGGTCTGATTGAATTTAATTTGATCCGGCTCTTCATCTGTAATCTGCATCGGCTGGATAGGTTTGTGGAGCGGGGCTACAAAGTCCTCTGGCCAGGTGTCCTGGTCTGAGCTGGAGAAGGGGCTGGCAGAGGCCTATGTCTCTGTGTGGGATAGAGAGAGAAAATGGAGAAGCTGTTGCCTTGCTCAGGACCTCGGGATAGGTTCTCCTTGAGGCTGTGCATGCCTCTCCCTTTATGCAGCGTGCCCTGATCACAGAAAGGGAGACAGCTGCCTGGTGGAGCGATTGGCTGCAGCTGTCTCCCTGGTTCAGCACCGGACAGCTGCCCTGGTTTGGAATGTGGCGTCCTCCTTTGCCACTTCTTCAAGGGGAGCTGTCTGTGGTCCCGGAGGGCCACCCACTCCCGTGCCACAAGTACTAATTGGTAACAATATGCTTTTACCCTTGTATTATGTTGGACAGATTTGACCCGAATTTAGGTGTTTATCATCACAAAAAGGCTGGTTAACATACTTGTTTTAGCCTGAGGCCAGGTGACTTTGCCTAATTTGGGGTCATGAACTTCTATACAGAATATTGACATCTAGATGTTTTTGTTTATTTCTATAAACACTTTGCACCCCATTTTGATGCTTCGGCCATTTTTGGCCACAAAGGAGAATAGGCCTTTATGAACTAGCAGCTAGTATAAATAAGAGGGACACTTTGTTTTTCTCACTCTCTTTCTCTCTCTCTCACACACACACACACACACACACACACACACAACACACAACACACATACACACACACACACTGCTCTCACCGCAAACATAAAGACTATCCCAAATAGATGCAAATAGTTTTTCTTACTTTTATTTGAACTAAAGGCATGTTTATAAATATATTTTGTCTTCAAAAAGCTTACCAATGCCTCATAGACATAACATGAGACAGATGCAGATCTAAGTTGTGGGAATCCACTCTGTTGCTGTCTGAGAGGGGCAACACTGATATAAAAAAGGTCCCACTCACCATTTACTCACTAAATCACTCAGAAGCAATAGTCAGAAGAGGAACATGAGCAGAAGACTCATTCATGTACAGCCAGTGAAGCCCTCGCTGTACTCTTAGAAGTGACAATGATGGTGAAATAGAGGAGGAAGTGTCTGAAACAGGACAATGTTGAACATACACTACCGGTCAAAAGTTTTAGAACACCCCTTTTCCAGTTTTTACTGAACTTTAAGCAGTTCAAGTCCAGTGAATAACCTGAAATGGTACAAAGGTAAGTGGTAAACTGCCAGAGGTTAACAAAAAGTTTAGGTTACCAAAAACTGAAAAATGATGTACATTTTATGGCAGTGAGTAGTTTCCTACACCATCAAAAGGCACTTGGAAACTGGAGGAAAACTCTGACAGGAAGAGGTCTGGCAGACCCAAAGCCACAACAAAATCAGAAGTTTCTGAGAGTCAACAACTTGCGTGATAGGCGGCTCACAGGACAACAGCTTCAAGCACAGCTTTACACTGGTCAAAGTAAGGAAGTCTCAGTTTCAACTGTAAAGAGAAGACTGCGAGCTGCAGGTTTGACAGGTCAAGTGGCAGTAAGAAAGCCATTGCTAAGATGACAAAATAATAAAAAGAGGTTTGCTTGGGCCATGAAGCACTGCCAGTGGACTACTGAAGACTGGAAGAAGGTCTTATGGACCGATGAATCAAAATTTGAAACCTTCGGTTCATCACGCAACGTTTTTGTATGCCGTTGAGTAGGCGAAAGGATGGCTCCTCAGGGTGTGACACCAACTGTCAAACATGGAGGAGGAAGCATGATGGTCTGGGGCTCTTTTGCTGGATCCAGAGTTGGCGACTTGCACAGAGTGACTGTTAACCCACGTTAACCCATTACTTGTTCCCTGAAAAGGGCCTTTTTTTATAACTCTGAATTTTACATTATTTTTCCGTTTTTGGTAACCACATTTTTTTTTTGTTAACCTCTGGCAGTTTACCGCTTACCTTTGTACCATTTCAGGTTATTCACTGGACTTGAACTGCTTAAATTTCTGTAAAAACTGGAAAATGGGGGTGTTCTAAAACTTTGACCGGTAGTGTAATTCGGACTACAATGAATCATCCTGATTCAGCAGGCAGAACCAACTCCGTTACTCAAAGCATAATTGTCCGTCCCGTCTGTTGATTCTGTCCGTGACCATGCTGTTAGTTGATCAGTTATTATGTGCTTGTTTAAAAATGTGATTATGATTTTTTTTTCTAATGTAATAAATGTTGGTCTATTGTTTCTTTTTTTGCAGGCTTATTGATAAATTGCAATTTGTACATACTAAATTAAATCTGTGCAGTGTACCTGACGGATATTGTTGCACTCGAATATTCAAATAGCTACTGTACATGTTTTTTGTGGTTGACGTTTCATCCATGTTTGTCTTTCCTTTCTTTCACCCTCACCATATTCAACTCGTAAAGGTCACAAGTAGCCACTAATTATATAATTATTCACATACTGTGCCAATTGAGTATCTACATGTACACTTTAAGGACAACGATTTAAATACGTGCGGCCCACGTGATGATATCAAACTGGTGACCCTACCTATAACTAGGGCTGTGATGATTTGAAATTTTCACGGTATGATAATCGTACTACTCTATATCACGGATTTCGGTATATCACGGTATCAGTTTTTAAGCTAAAAAAGCTAAAACATCACACAAAGTTTACAACTCGATTTGTTTGTATGGGTCTTTGCAGATTTATTTATGTCATTTTCATTGAAAAATAAAACAAAAAATGCAACTGAATATAGTTCACTCCTTGTAATTGTATGTTTAAATCAATTTAAATCATTCACTTTGCGAATTAAGCAACATTTTGTTTTATCGCGTTAGCAGCTTTTCGGATCTAATACTGTATTTAACTACTCAATTTTTCCGTAGTGACATAACGTTAAGGATAATGGTTTGACTTGTTCCCTCCTTTGGCCATTACGTTTCCCACATTCTCTACAGATGGGAGATCCGTTCTCAACAAAAACACGTATTTTTTCTTAATCTAAAGTGAGTCCACACGAATGAACAAATTCGCTTTTTTGGGAAATATAATTCATCATTACAGACCGCCTAGTCATCGGAATCAGCGTCAGACATCGCAAGTTTTATAAAGGCTGCAACACGGAGATTTATGCTGTGTAGCTAGCTAGCTAATAACAGCTACCTACCAATTGATTCATTTGAATTTATTTGACAGGGACAGTGCATATTGATAACATTTCTGTAAATGTGCCACAGTTTCCATCTGTGTGTTCACCGGGCAGGCAGCTACCAGAGTTGGGAAATGCGAGGGAGCTGTCTGCACATGCGCAATCAAATTGTAAACAAAACAAAATGCAAGAACAGCCAAAGAGGCGGTGGGATTAAATGACGCTAGCAGACACCCCAGGTCCAGTATTATATTATTGAATATAGTAAAATGTAATATTATTTAGTAGGGTCACGGTTTAAATATTTTTTTCCCGCATGAAAATAGCTTTTGCCACGTGATTTACTATCACGGTATTACGTTAATTTTATGATAGTAGAGGCCTACTATTTCATATTTTAATATCATGGTATACCATCATACCGGTATACCATCACACCCCTTCCTATAACCCAATAATATTAATAAGTACGTAACTGAGAATAACTAGGTACTAAGAAATGATGGATTTATTATTTATTACAAGCTAATAAGCACATAATTAGTGCCATAGTAATGGATACCTTAAATAAAGTTACCACAACATTTTGGTTTGTCTCTCTGCAGCTAAATGTTTACTGAAAACTACAAACTTCCACAATGAGTTTGTTCTCTAGTGCCTGCAACAATGCAAAAAAACAAGCATTGCATTCTGGGAAAATTAGAAATTAGGCAGTGGGGGTAAAGTAAATAATTAATCAAAGTCTGTCTTGTGTGTGTATGATATATACAAAAGTTGTATAGTGGACCTAATGATTTTTTTTTCCCATGTACTCCATATCGTGTGGTGATGGCAAATACATGAAAATTTGATTTTGGGGTAAATACCCTTTTGCTCAAGGGCTTTGAACCCGCAACCTTTGGAATGCAGACTAATCTTGATAAGCACTACACCACACTGCCATGTAAAGGGTGCTGTACAAACCACGTACAATGTAATTTCCTTTACTTCCTTTGCTCATCTTTGAATTCATGTTCACTGTTCTCCTCAAAATGGAGATCTCAATGGTGGTGTTTTTTTCACCTGAATAAATAATGTATAAATTAATTAATTATTTATATATTATTTATTAGTCAATGGTGAAAAGCTATTGGAAATCTGGGGAAAACCTATTGAAAGTGTCTTAATTGTTTTTACTGACTGCACCAAAAAATCATGCCCCTCTTCCCGCATGGAATTTGCATATAACTTCTCTGCCAGTATCAGTGTTTACTTACTTTGGAAAACAATCTAATCCAGAGAAACTCACATGGCCACCAAGGCCAGAAACATATATCATCATGGCACAAGAGCTATAAGAACAGGGAAACAGGTACAGAATACCTACAGTAGTTACACGTCAGCAATAAAAGATCAATCTGAAAAAACACTGTTTAAGATATAAGCATACAGGACAGAAACTGTTTCTTATATGCCAAGGTTTTTCATAGCAGATGGATTTGATTTGTATGGATTTGCATTAACATTGATTGTAAACTGCATTAACACATGCTTTGAGCGCATATGTATGAATGCAATACATCACTCTTTACGCTAATAATGAACACTTTTTGACTACGATCAAACAATAGCGCATTACATTGAAAAAAAACCTGCCACTTTGATTCAAGACTTTGATTCAAGACTGGTAAAACATAAATGTCCCTTCTCTATTCTGCTAAAGTGCCGTGTCCACAGGAGCGTGGTAAGGGTTTCGGTAAAGCCACGGTGCTCTCCATCAGTGGATGAAGGTGGCGACGATGACCAGCGCGCACGTGAGGCTGGCGACGCGGTGGCGCTGTGAGCTGGTGATGGAGGCGCTGCTGACTACGGGCTTTTCTCCACAGTTGCTGCAGTTGTGGCCACAGAAGGAGCAGAAGGACGCTCTTTTCATCAACTCCGAATTGTACACCTGAGCCGTCTGTCTCCCTGCAGGGGAAAAACAAATAAATAAATAAAAAAACAGAGGGAATGACATTTTCCGCGGGGAACAGATGAAGCGGGGGGGGTTGTATGTTTTGAAAGGGGAGCGCCACTGAAACAAAGTGGTAAAGAAAA
Source organism: Aldrovandia affinis (assembly GCA_029706075.1). Taxonomy (NCBI): domain Eukaryota; kingdom Metazoa; phylum Chordata; class Actinopteri; order Notacanthiformes; family Halosauridae; genus Aldrovandia; species Aldrovandia affinis. The sequence continues at coordinate 460,242 of JAINUG010000141.1, forward strand.
GGTACTGTAGTTACATTGAGGGGAGCTGTCACGCCAAAATGTGTCCGGGTGCTCAGGAATGTGTCCGGGTGACGTAATCGCAATTTTGGACTGTAATTGCTATGCCAACATAACGAGTTTGCATTCCTGAGTGATAAAACCTGGAAGAAAAATGTGTCCGGTTGCGAAGAATGTGTCCGAGTGATGTCATTGGAATTCTTCAACGTTAAATCATTCTTAAATAATTAAACGTCATTACATTACAGCTAGGTGGCTAGCTACGAATAAGCATTGCTTGCTCAGCTGTACAACTAGCTAGCTGGCTAGCTACGAACATAATATATGAATCTGCTAATGGCGCCCCATAGAAAAAAAAACTGATCTATAAATCATCTGGATGTGTTTATCCCATGCCCTGTGTCTGCTATCAGCCAATCCAGTTAATATGATGATCTGCAGATCTGCACAGGCACTGCATGGTCTGTGTGCCTGGGTGAGTCCTTGATGACCTGCGTCATTCCCGGTGTAACCAGCTCAATTTGAGCCAAGCAAGAGATTACCACAATGAGAACCGTCACTGACTTTAAAGGCAATTTCTTTTCTCGCTTTTGTGTGTGTTTCTGGTGAGAAGCATATGATGCGAGACTGTAATCTGCTTACGGGGCTCATAGTAGTCATAGACGACAACCAGGGCTTCGTGAACGCCGGCCACCTTGAAGTCCCTCTCTGTCGGTATTTCAATGCACACCTGTGACGTGTTCACCTGCAGACAGTTCCAGACAAATGTGAGAGGACGGCTCCTGGATTCATTGTTAAAACTTGCACAGAAAACATCAGACAATCGCCCAGTGCTTACTGCTTCCCATCTATTTGAAAACTGAGGCAGGGCAAGTGAATCATCTCATGCTTATATAGCAGAAGTGTGCTGTCAATCATTGACTGGACCAATCGAAACCAGAGGGGAACTAATAGCAAATGTTGCAGCTCAGAAAGCCTCAACTCCCTATTCCCATCTGAAAGCAGGTTCAGCCTCTGACTCAAATTGTACGGTGTAAAAGAGTTCACTCTCTCAGAGCGCGTCTCGGTACAAAGACTGAGCCTCACCAGCAGTTCGCCCCCACCCCTGAAACCTCTGCATCTAACTAAACTGAGCAAATCTACAGCATGTTTTAACCCACACGGTGCGGCCCACTCACCGAATCCAGGTAAAGGATGATTTTACCGTGGGGCGTTTCCACTTTTTTGACGAAGTCATCGATTTCGACACCGTCCTCAACCATCCGGAACCCACTGAGCAAGCCCACATCCAGTATTGCCATGCCTGTCTGATTGATGCCCAGGCCCTCTCGCAGCCTGGGGGTAGAGGGGAAACGTTAATGACGTTCCGGAACCTTCCACACTCCATGGCTCACATGCCCAGGGAGGCTAGAGTGTGCAGCACGGTTTGTGCCTGAACGATGCAATATACAAGATCTATTAGAGTGAAACCTACTATTAAATAGTATTATTATTATTATTATTATTATTATTATTTTAGATGGTCTCCAGCAAAATGGGGCGGGTGTGCACACATACACACAAAATATAAATAAGCAATTATGCATGCATGTATGCACTGAAAAACCATGGATCAAAAGCACCCCAATACATTAGCGTTAAAGGTCAAGGGAATTTAGACAGAAAGACAGACATAATTAGAGTTGCAGGGAAGGTGCACATGGGTGCTCACCTGAAGCATACGGTCAGGGTGAGGTGGTCCAGGTCATCGTCATTGACCAGGATGTCCAACTCGAATGCCTCGCCCTGACTGGCGACGCTGCGTTTCACTGGCGGCAAACTGCTGTCCACGTTGTAGAACACGTTCAGCTGATGTTTCCCAGGACGTGAAGTTATTATGAATTAAAACGATGTCCTGGTACATGATGAATAAATGCATTTACACAGCTACGTATGATATTAAACACTGCCTCTTTCATTCTTGGGAGCCACTGGAGAGGGAAAGACTGCATTTCCCAGCAGCCTGCAGTCCCACAGCTGAAGCCCATAAAGCCAGAGGACTACGGACAGCTGAAGGCAATTTAGAGTTTTGAAGAGAAGTGTTTTGGATTGCTGATGGTGTACTGAATTGGATTGTTTGAGGACCCTGCTTTGTGTACCGACTTTTGGACTGTTTGAGGAACTGGATTGCATTTTGGAAATCGACAACGAGTAAGGATTGTGGACTTCATATGTTTGAATTCCCCCAAAGACCCCACCCTTTTTGTGTTTGTTGAAATTAGTTTAATAAATTATTGTTTTGTTTGTATTACTGCCTCCTCTGGGTTATTTAACTGCCTACACCCTCTGCAAAGGTCCGTGAGTGTCGCCCCACCCCAAGGGACACCGCAATATACATACAATGCATAGACATCACCACACATACTCTGCACTCTAAGAAGGTACTCTGCAAGGAAACAGCACAATGGAGAATAAAGGCTGTAAGCTTCACTGACTAATAACCCGACTTGCTTATATGTTTTCTTCATTAACAGCATGTGTGTTTCTTCACACTCCCACGAGTCTACTCTGCGCTGCTATGAATCCCACGGCTAAGGCATTAGCCCTGGGGTATGAGAGCACATGCATGCGATTTAGACTGGACTTCAGTAAGATGCGCCGCATGCTCTGGTTCCATCGCTGCTTCGCTGAAAGTCTGATGGATGCGGGCCCGCGTTCTCTAGTGAGTCCCGTACCAGGGAGTTGCCCTGCAGGTTTTCGGCGCGTGTGCAAGGAGCATCTTGCGCGTCATGTTTTCGATCCCGACGAACACATTACGCAAAGGGAAACAGTATAGGTTCAACAAAATAACCTGAAATACATTTCCTGCAACTAAAACATCAGAGAGGAGCACGACTGGCATAGATACAGAGAGCAAGACAGGGCCCCGCGTAGTCTAGTGGTTTCAACGCTGGCCACGGCAACCAGGGTTCGATTCGCTGGCCGCGCCAGAGTCGGCTCCGGCCGGGAGTGCTACCGGGAGCGTCAATTGGCTCCCAGGGAGCGGGGAGGGAAGCCGACAAGACGTTCGTTGCGCACAGGAGTGATTCTGGGGTGCAGGGTTATGGCAGCAAACTATGAGGGAGGGATTGACCTGAAAATAGTGGGTGTAATTGGCTACCAAAATCTGAAACAAATTTTAAAGAAACAGAGAGAAAGGGAACAATTTACTCAAAAAATAAGTTGTTTCCTAATAGTCAGTAGGCGGGGGGGTGTATAAAAACAACTTCAGTAGAGGGGCATGACAGCTACAGACGTAGAAACAAAAAAGTACTCCGTGTTCTTAATTTTTGAGTGCCCTGAAATGGCTGTATTGATTTATTTATTGTTAACAGAGCAGGAACGTGACGGCAGCGGGGCTTCCCTCTACCCAGCCTTAAACTTATTTCGAGAATGCAGCACAGCAGAAAATATCTCCCTGAGGGCAGAAAGCTGAAATCAAGATGTTTAGAGTACCTGGCAAGTGAGGACAACACAGTTCTATTAAACACAGACAGGGCAAGATGTTCCATTGCACCCTCTTCCAGGTAAGACGGGGAAAACCACACACAGAGAGCAAGCTGCAGGTTGCACACAATTAAGATCTGATTTGGTGGGGGGAGTGAACATTTTTCTGCAATTACCATGGGATTGCATTGATCCTTCTCCCGATACCATTCAGCTGTGCTGTATACCTTTGAGGGGGGCCTGGTTACTGTATCTGTCACAGTTGTTGAACTTCAACATTAATACAGATGACTGCACTAGTATGAAATTATTTTTGGCTTTGGGGTACACAGGGTGGGGAGTGTTCCCCATCTGTGTGGTTGCAAATGCTGAGCCTGGAGCTCTGCTTGTTTACAGCAAGTTCAGAGAATTTTAAGCACCTGAAAGCAAGCAGTATTTTGCTGAGCGCTGATATAGCCTAGCTCAGCAAAGGAACTCATCAAAGAATGTGACCACAATGAGGAGCTACTTCTTATGGGTGATTTTAATTTGAATTGGTCTGAAAATAAAAAGGTAAAAAGTAAAATTAAAGGGCCTCCAGGGTGGTCTATTGGTTACAACATTCGACACTGGCCACTGCGACTGGCGTTTCATTCCACCGGCCACGCCAGTATCGGCTCTGCCTGGGAGTGCCACTAGAGGGCGGCAATTGGCTGTCCGCCCCAGGGAGGGGGGAGGGAAGCCGACAAGATGTTCGCTGCGCACAGGAGTGGCTCTGGAGTACCAGAGTTACGGTCGCCGGCTTAGTGAGTGCCGTCTCGGAGAAGACAATACTTCACCTTCATCGCTGCCAGTCACAGCTCTACAGCAGCGAACTATGAGGGAGGGATTGACTGGAAAATAGCGGGTGTAATTGGCTACCAAATTGGGAAAAAAACGGGAGAAAATCAATTAAAGTTAAATCTATTTTAATTAAAAAAATAGTAGTATCACAGACAAATATGATCTAGATGAATTAGTCAATGGTCTGACAAGGATAAAGGCACAATTAGACTTGATACTTTCAAATAAACTATTTGCAGGTTGCAGTAATTTCATTATCCGTGTTTTTGTATTGTGTAGATGCTGGACCCTTTATCTGAGTGAGTAGCCTTTACATACAGTATATTTAAATACATTTATTTCTGAACTTCCCAGTTTGGTGACCAATTGTACCCTCTAATGTTTCAATTATCCCCCCCTCCGTCGGCAACTACAGGACCAGCCGCCCATTGACCGGCAGTTACAAAGGCGCCGAACCACCTCCTTCAAGTATGAACTCGCTGAGGTCGACTGTGATTCCAATACACACAGGGAAGCTTTCTGTGCATGCGGCGAGCTCATGCCTGCTTCCCTCCCCCTTTCCCCTGGGGCGATTGGCTGGCGAACAGGGACTCCGAATGGGACTCCCAGCCAGAACCTGGCTTACGTGGCCAGGGATCGAAACCCGGCCGCAGTGGGCAACTCGCACTCCGGGTGCGCACTCAGTTTTACAGCTGAGCAAGCAATTGTTATTCGTAGCTAGCCGTCTCCCTACCGCAAAATTGTGAAAGAGGGCGTTTCATGGCGGCAGTGTGGTGTAATGGTTAGGGAGCTGGGCTTGTAACGTTAAGGTTGCAGGTTCAATCCGCAGGTGGGGCACTGCTGTTGTACCCTTGAGCAAGGTACTTAACTTGAATTGTTTCAGTAAAATATCCAGCTGTATAAATGGATTGTAAAGAAATGTAAACTGTAAGTCGCTCTGGATAAGAGCGTCTGCTAAATGCCTGTAATGTAATGTAATGTAATTTCTTTGATTGTGCAATTAGGACATGTCTTAGTAAATTGGTCGTTAATGTGTCGGTAACCGCGACCACAAAGCAGTCGCACTGTAGTGAACTGTTGTTGCACTATGACTCTTTCCTGAGTAAATCTGGCCCCTGGTCTGATAATAAAGCGAAACATCATACTTGACAGTATGATACTGAGCCACTAAGGCTATAGGTGCACCACTGTATTGCATTTATGGTAGAAATGCACACTTTTTGCTATGCACCATTAGCACTCCACGATAAACATGCTGTGACATTGAAAATGACAATGTAGAGATTTTATCCAATCTGCAGTACCTGAAACATAGCGAATCCTCTTCCCTCCATAGATACATTTAAGTGTATATCCTTCCCGGTTTCAAGTATAGATATCTGCAGAATAGGAAATATTGTCACTACTGTGCACACATGCTTGTTCAACTTATATATGACAACATCTCATTTTGCATTCATTTGACATAACATTACATTTTACATCTAATTCTGTGCATGTAACTGAATGATGTGTAGTACAGTAATGTATGGAATGGATGGATTTGTACAAAGATAAGAGTATATGTTGAAATTTATGCTGCAAATTGTCAATGTGTTTGTTCTCTCTCTCCCAGTGGGCTTGTAATGCAAAGGTTCGATCCCAGGTGGAGCACTGCTGTTGTACCCTTGAGCAAGGTGCTTAACCTGGATTGCTTCAGTAAATATCCAGCTGTATAAATGGATTGTATGTAAAGAAATGTGAAACTATGTAAGTCGCTCTGGATAAGAGTGTCTGCTAAATGCCTGTAATGTAATGTAATGTAATGTTGTATTGCATTACCTTGTGTTGTATTGGACAGCAGTGGACAGCAGTGGATACATTGTATTGCGTTACATTTCACAGTGGTGTTGTGTTGTATTGTAATGAATTGTACTGTATTGCATTGTATAGTAGTGTATCATATGAGATGTACTACATTACAGTGGTTCTCTGTGGCTCAGTAGGTAGAGCACAGCGTTGGCAACGCTTAGGTTGTGGGTTCAATCCCCACTGGGGCCACATATACTGAAAATGTATGCATTCACTACTGTAAGTCGCTTTGGATAAAAGCGTCTGCTAAATGGCATATATATTATATATTACATTATATTGTAGTGTTGTGTTGTATTGCACTGCACTGCATTGCAATGTGTGCTGTTGTATAGCATTGCATTGTGTTATATTGTATTGCATGTAGCAAAGTGTATTGTATTGTGTCATGTTGTATTGCATATAGCCTAGTGTAATGTATTGTGTCATGTTGTATTGCATATAGCCTAGTGTATTGTATTGTGTCATGTTGTATTGCATATAGCCTAGTGTATTGTATTGCGCCATGTTGTATTGCATATAGCCTAGTGTATTGTATTGTGCCATGTTGTATTGCATATAGCCTAATGTATTGTATTGAAAAGTGTTACCTCTTGGCTCTGGCGCACTAGAGAGTTGATGGAATTGATGTGGAAGGTGGAGAATGCGTTAGAGCCCATTGCGATGACTGTAATATTGAGATCGATGGCGGCTGACCCGCTGAACCCTGCGTACAAGGACAGGCCTTGCAGCGCTACTATGGTGTCCTAACGGGAGGGAGGGGAGAAGGCAAAAGGGTGGGTGTGGACAACAACCACCAAAGAAGAGATGGTCTTCCAAAGCAAGCATTATTCAGCCCACAAGGAGACCTCTGTGTGACCGATCATGAAATCTTTGACCTTTGACCTATCTCCTTTCAAATGTGTCCATTGGTTTCTCAAATGTTAACCCAATGAAAAAGTAAGATACGTTAGTATCCGGTTCTACATGGAACCCAGAACATAAGGAATACATAAACAATTTCAACTGTATGCGGAAATTTGAGAATATATTACATATTATATGCCAATATTCCGCACTAAATTCTTCAACATGGGTGTCAATCTCAGCTCCTGAGGACTGGGCATGAACTGAACTTCCCTGGCCTAACTGGTCCAATCAGTGATCAATACAATGAGCCATATTCATTACTATACTTTGCACTTAGGATAATGCATCCTCTACACTAGAGGCCTGTTTTTGGGTTGGGGGTGGGGGGATAGTGACAGAAAGTGGCGCCTCGTTTTGATTAGATTTCCATTCGTTCATTTTGGTTATGGGCAACATGCTTAGCGGCCCATTTACGGCCTTTCAGACAAGAACTTGGAATGGGAGGGGGGCGTACCTGCGTGGAGCCGTACCCTCCCAGGTGGTTCCTCTGTTGGCTGAGCCACTTCATCAGGGCGAGGCCCTCCACCACTTTGAACTGTGTGAATAGAGACAGGAGCGTGTAGCCTGCCATCTCGATGTCGATCGAGCTTGGCTGCCAGGACGGTGATAGTCCCCCAACTGGCGAGTTCCAGAACGGCACGCCGTCTGAGGAAGATATGCCCATCTACATCAGACTCAGGCGGGACCAAGGAGAACCATACTTTGGATATTGCTTTTTAAGTAGTGCTCTCAAACTGCTTCACAGCAACAATACAACAGAGAAAAGCAAGTAAACAGGGACTACTGTGTAAGTACTACACCAGGGTGCTCACAGGGTGCTCACTACACACTATGTACTATGACCACTACTCAATCCTATTTTTCTAACACTATATAAGTTTGTTTCATCTATGTATTGCATCTTGTAAGTCGACATTGTGCTGGTTATAAAGAGCATCTACTAAATGCATTTTATAAATGTCAAAATTATGTTTATTTTGTTTGTCTGTAAGTTCTACGGTGTTTCGGTGTTTCGGTGTTTCGGTGTTGCGGTGTTGCGGTGCTAGAGAGCTTCATTCAATGTTAGCTTCCATTCTACATCACAGTTAATTACATCTGTACTGCAGTCAATAAGTCTAATATATCAGACTAAATGCTTAAAATGTAAATTATGTAAATATAGGGCAGTAATACCTACAGGAGTCTTTTTGAAAGAGGACTAAGAAAGTAAGAGAGAACTATTGAGTCAGACTAGATGTCATATCGAAAACCACAACCAGACATATCCAGAACATGTTCTCCAACTGAAACTTAAAACCAAACTGTGTAAAGGTTTACAGATGAAGCAAAAGACTAAATATCTGAAATATTACATCTCCCCAACTGCCCAGGACTCTGTGAGGTTCTTTTGTAATGGCAGCACAGTTATTACCCTGCATGTCCGCTCTTTGCAGAAGCTGAGCCAGGGCCGTTTTGGCGCTGTTGCGTTGGCTCAGAGACAGAGCGTAAGTCACCAGGCACAGGCTGTAGTCACTGGAGATCCCCTCATTGACCTTTGACTCCAGGAAGTCCAGCGCCTTTGACACCATGCTGCCATATAAATTCTGACAACAAACGACAGCGTGAGGTAGCATGACATATGGTGAGGTAATGTGAAATAGCATGGACATTAGTTAGCATGAAATAGGGTGACACATTAGACAAGGCATTAGTTAGCATGAAATAGGGTTATATACACTGATGTTCATATAGCCTTATTGAATCCGTCGTTCCATAAGCTAATTCACACATGGGCAAGATGACAAGCCTGAACGGCCTGCTCTGGTCATGTGACTGTTCTCGTGCTCCACCTTGTACATCTGGTCCTCCAGCAGGGCCATCAGAGTGAAAGGTCAGAGAGACAGGGCCGTCGAGGCCCCCCTGCATCTCGGTGTGGATGACCCTCCCCGGCTCCGCGAAGACCCCATCGGGCCCCTGCTGGGCCACCAGCCAGGACGCAATCTGGTTGAGCACGGCGTCCTCAATCACCATGAAGGGGCGTGCCTGGAGGAAGCTCCGCAGCACAAAGGCTGACAGCCTGTGTAGCGAGGGTGGCATGCGTCAAACCTCAAAACATTGTGAAATAACGTGAGATATAGCAATATGTAGGTAATATAGCGTGAGACAGTGAGAGGTGGTGTGAGATGCCATGACATAGCGTGAGATGGTGTGAGATAGCGCCCATGCTATCTTACACTATGTCTTCTTTTTTCTCAAGGTAAAAAAAGACTGCCTGTGAGCCCCGGTTGCCTCAATTACCATGTGCTGCCCGAACTGTCACTGGATCCAAAGGCACTGAAAGAGCCGTCGATCCTCCGGTAGTTCAGCTGGTTCCGGTAGCCTGCACAGGGGCACAGGTAAATAGTTTTAGATCTGCAGCTTTCATGTTAATGAGGGTAGAGAACTGTTATGAGTTATGGGTAATGAAACACGTTATTGGTAATGGTAGGAAAAAATGTGTGGCTGAGCTGGCAATGGCGCAAACGATTCAAGCACTCTCGATGAGGAAAAAAAAGCACTTCAAAGGAATTTTATTTCCAAGACCTTTCAACTTGGTTTTTCTAAAGGAGCATGGAAGATCTGAATGGCTGTAACTTGATCATTTCCAGCGGGGATCGAATGGCGAGCAGCTGACCTGTCGCCATGTATCCTATGGCTCTGCTGTAGAGGTTGTCGTCGACCTGGCCGGTGTTGGTGAGGTACTCCAGGACGTAGATGTTGGGTGCAAAGTTTATCATGTTCTGCTCTCCGCAGCCTCCAGGCAGCAGTATGAGGTTATCCAGTCCCGCAAGGGAGGGGCCCAGGATGTTACCTGTTCACACCAAAAAACGAAATGGGGAAAAAGCAGAGCTCACTAAACGGCGATGCCGTGCACAAGCTTACACCTCCACTGTGACATGATGCACAATAACGTCTCGTGCCCTGCACATACATAAAGTGAACACAAGGGGGCGGGCATGCAAGAGGATGACAAAAAGAAAGAGAGAGAGACAGACAGAGAGAGGGGGGAGGGATTTTAGAGAGAGGGAAAGTGACTCATGTTAAACCCCTCCTGGAGTGTACTTTTCAGTGCTTCTCAAAGACAATGAAGCACAAGAACATACTGGATATTCCCATTCAACAGTACACACACCTTTTCAGCATTACAGTGGTTCTGTGTGGCTCAGTTGGTTGAGCACAGTGTTGGCAACGCTTAGGTTGTGGGTTCAATCCCCACTGGGACCACATATATTGAAAAATGTATGCATTCACTACTGTAAGTCGCTTTGGATAAAAGCGTCTGCTAAATGGCATATATTATTATATTATTATTATATTACAACCCTCTGTCCCCTTTCCAGTGCATACACTTATTTTTGAATATATATATATATATACACACTACCGGTCAAAAGTTTTAGAACACCCCAATTTTTCCAGTTTTTACTGAAATTTAAGCAGTTCAAGTCCAGTGAATAACCTGAAATGGTACAAACCTAAACAGTAAACTGCCAGAGGTTAAAAAAAAGTTTAGGTTACCAAAAACAGAAAAATTATGTACATTTCAGAGTTATTAAAAAAGGCCCTTTTCAGGGAACAAGTAATGGGTTAACGTGAGTTATCAGTCACTCTGTGCAAGTCGCCGACTCTGGATCCAGCAAAAGAGCCCCAGACCATCATGCTTCCTCCTCCATGTTTGACAGTTGGTGTCACACACTGAGGAACCATCCTTTTGCCTACTCGACAGCCTACAAAAACCTTTCAAAATGTCAAGATTTCAAATTTTGATTCATTGGTCCATAAGACCTTCTTCCAGTCCTCAGTAGTCCACTGGCGGTGCTCTTTTTATTATTTTGCCATCTTAGCAATGGCTTTCTTACTGCCACTCGACCTGTCAAACCTGCTGCTCCAAGTCTTCTCTTCACAGTTGAAACTGAGACTTCCTTACTTCGACCAGTGTTAAGTTGTGCTTGAAGCTGTTTTCCTGTGAGCCGCCTATCACGCAAGCTGTTGACTCTCAGAAACTTGTCTTCTGATTTTGTTGTGGCTTTGGGTCTGTCAGACCTCTTCCTGTCAGAGTTTCCTTCAGTTTCCAAGTGCCTTTTGATGATGTAAAACTTTTTTTTTAACCTCAGAGGTAAGTTTACCACTTACCTTTGTAGCATTTCAGATTATTCACTGGACTTGAACTGCTTAAATTTCAGTAAAAACTGGAAAATGGGGGTGTTCTAAAACCTTTGACCGGTAGTGTATATTGTGGCGTCCCAAGGGGCTGCACTGGAAAATGGCTTCCAAAATGGCTTCGAGACGGAACTCACAGCCCATTTTCTGGAGACACCCTTACGTGCTTCACGGCTAATTCATGCAGACCACCCTCCCCCCTTCCCCCTCCCTCGAGAGCGGACAAAAACTGTGAGCATGTTTATCGTAAAACGGGAACCCCACGCATTGCCAATAACCCTGTCATTATCACTTTCCCAATCAAATCTTCCTCCTGAAGGCCATCTTGTCCTTTTGTGCCACGGTTTGCCATGCTTGTACTCGAACCACTTCGATAAGGAGAGACCCCCACCCCTCCTCACTACAAACGTTGATGCAAACACTACTGTTCCCACAATCCAACATTCTTACATTCTGATGTCCTCTGCTGACCATCATTATGTCTCGTTGTCCAGAAGGACTGCAGACAAAACCGCAGACGTACCTACTATGGCCACCTCGACCCTCTTGCTGCCCGGCATCACATTTGGAGGAAAGGTGAAGGTGAATTCTCTGTCGTACTTCTGCTCAAACGGGGCCATCTCCAGGAACACAGACATACTGAATGTCTTCTCTACTCCCTCAGACTGCAGGGAATAAATAGCAAAACAGCCACCAAACCTTCCATTACATTACATCCCACTTACAGATTTTCTAACCCAGACAGGCTTGACATAAGTGAATGGAATATGTTTATAAGAACGTCTAAACTTCTGAAATCGATAATTAATCAAGTTGTTATTTATTTTTCATTTTAAATCTCCTATCCTACATTTGCATTGTACCTTGACCAGAACCATGCCGGTTACTTCATCAGAGTCGTGAGCACTGATGGCACGTACAGTCACAGGGGCCATGCCAAGGGCCTTGAGCCTTATGGGAAAAAGAACAGTGACGCTGTCCCGGTTCTGCATGGACACGATTCTTGCCCCGGCAGTTGAGGACATCTCGTCGCCCGCAAAGATAAAGTCAAACCATTCACTCGATTCCACAATCACTATAGCCTGGGGGAAAGGGAGAGTAGCACAACAGTTCACACGTATCGCTTACACCGTGGGGACGGACGGGCGACAACTTGGGCTGCAGCAGCAATGACAAAAAGAAAAGCTGGAAACTACAGTCAAGGAACAATTCAAGCGGAGCTGGCAGAATCAGAAAATAAAGGTTTTTGTGAGCCGCTGTCGCATGTCATGTCATGTGTCAGGGGGCTTCATGGCCTCCTGAAAACCTGGCTTAACCCTGAATAATGCAGGGTGTGGGCTGGCATTATGGTGAAAGATTATACAGCCTCTTGTGTAACACATTCAACATTTCAAAGCAAGCATGCACTGCCAAAACATGTTATTGTCACTCTGCAGTGACGGGCCGAGGGACCGCAGGTGCTTGATCAACCAGAGGAGGTTCTGGTGAGCAATGATGTGGGGGAGTAGCCTAGCCTGCTGATAGAAACCCTCCCTCCCTGGGAAAGATTTCAGCGGCATGATCTGCAAAGAGGCATGATCAGCCATCAGACAGGAAATTTAGGGGGATGCAAGGCCCTCACAAAAACACCACATGAGACCAGTGGAAAGTCAGCAGACATGGAGGTGGACATGGGGGTGGGGGGAGGCATAAGAGCTTACCGACAAGTGCTGTTCCAGATTGTTAAAGAGTTGGACCTCCAGGACCAGCCGTTCTCCACGGATGATGTAAGGGGGGAGGTCCAGAGACAGGACAAAGTCCCGGGACACACTCAGCTGTTGGAACACTTAGGAGTCAGTCTCTGGGGGGAAGGACCATAGCACCACAGAACGCATCACCTGCATAAGCCTGCACGGTCCCCCTGGTGGAGAATCCTGGGAGTTTTTATTGCTCAATGCTGGGACACAGCACAGATTCTCTATAGTAACCAGACGGTCAGCCCCTGTGCTCATTCCACCCTCTCAACATCCCAACTATGGGAGGTTCTGGTGACACATTACACTGTAGGAATATTCAAAAAGAGGCGTGTCTGCATGGACAAGACAGAGCATCCATTGTAACCAGTATTGCCCTTGACACCCCCTAATGAATTTTCAGAAGATACATCAAATTGGAACAATTCATATTCCATCGTAGAGAGACAGCACTTTCAGTGTTCGGATCACAGAGCTGGGTGAGCGCTGTAAAAAATCTGTGAACACAAGTACATGTGGACACCTGGGAGAAAACTCTGTACTTTACTTCTGACTGGAATTATGTATTTCGGTCACGCTGCATACATCAATAGATTTTATTAGTAGTTTGGGGATTTTTGCAGTTTTGAGATACAATTGTTCTGCAGAACTTCATAATCCTGGACACCATATGGCTGCCTTGCATATATAGTTATGGATGTATTTATTATGTATTTTTCTGTATTGGACAGTGAATTACAACATTGCGATCATTAAAAACTATTTTATACATTCATTCATGATATTTCTTTCACAACCATTTCTAGAGAATATCCCAACAAATAACAAGAGCTTACTGTATATAATCTGAGACTGACCTGTGGATTTAGACTGAAGCTAAATAAATGCTGTGTACCTGTAAGTGTACCAGTCACTTTGTAACTGTGTAACTGCACATGTGAGAGCTGGGTATTGCAGTCAGTTTACCTGCACTGGTGTAGAGGTGAACCCCAAGCCCAGATTGTCAGACACTACAAAGGCACTGGCAAACCAGGAAGTTGAACGATCAGGTACCGTGACCTGGAGGCTCGTTATTGCCGACTTGCTGTGAAACATGAAACAAAATACCATTAGCCTTTTACAGTGCTATCAATATTGAATGAACCAGATTTATATGTTACAAGAAAGTAGATATCAAAGAGGAGATAGCATGAACGATTTTCTTAAATCAGAAGAACATATAAACGTATACACTATACAATAGAGTCTATAGTATAGACTATAAAGCCATTTTGATTATTTCAGCTGCCACTTGCTGGTAATCTAGACAGATACTGTCATTTTATAACTTCAAATGTAAAGGAGCCCAGAGTTTCTGCGAGTACTGTTCTGTTCACAAACTTTTATTCAAAATAACTTTCATGATCCACATGATCAGAAATTATCTTAAAAGTTAATTAAAAATAGTTAATTTCATTTCTTAGTTAATCTCTTTCAGACACGGGAAATAGACTTGTCGCTCTTGTCTGCACTTTTCTGTGCATATACATATATGGGCTTTTAAGCATGTACTGTATACTCAACAGCTTCATTGTGGGAAATGTTAGCATGTTATTTGTTACTTTCATATTAAATTTACATTTAAGTACACATTAAGTCTTCTGGTGTGAGTGAGAGATGCTACCCATTTGGCCACAATTTTAAAACATTTAAAACAGTGTTCCCCACGTACATCCTTCAAATAAATATGTTCCCCAAGTGAGTCTTTTTGTTTGGTTCAAAGATGAGACCCCTGTGGTTGATCCCCCCCTCTGCGCGTCAACACAACGGCAAACATTTGACACCTTTTTTCAGCTCCCAATACTGGCTGCAATAAAGTGGTTGTTTAACGCAATAGTATAATAGAAACATGTTTTATAGTTTGGTGTCATTGGATATCATGGATCTACATAAGACATTACAGTTTTTTTTTCTTTGATAGAAACATTTTCTTATTTCAAGGAACACCATATTGGCAAGAATGGGTAAAACCATGAAAGGGGTGTGTTTCCTGCACTTCACCTCGCGTTGGTCTCCAGCCATATCCAGGTTTCCGGAGAGTTCCTGCACCCCCGTGGCTCTGGGGCCATACCCTGCCCTGCATACGACCTTCCGTGCCCTGGCATGTAACACAGAGGGGTTAGTATTGCTAACGTCTGTCCGATGTGTTGGCTGAACAGGCCTGGAGCTTTCTCCTGCAATTACCAGTAGCACCTACACTATACAAGGCCAGAGAATGCTTATCATGGACACATATTTCATTAGCACAGTATTATAATAATCAGAATTATAATGATATTAGCTCTGGGAAAATTGTTGCCCTTTTCGCTTTGAAGTCCTGTATATGTTACAGTGCACACCTTATTTGTCCTCTCCAGCTCAGATGGTATATAATGTGACGTCAAGGGCCAGAGGTCTCATTTCAGAAAAAGAATAGGAAAACACAGGGGATTCCTGGGGTGGTATTTAAGTTCTTTGCTATTTTTCTTGCTCCGTAGTTCCTTGTTATAAGGGTATGGCCCCAAGTGGCTATTTAAGGGCTTAGTGGCACACATTGTCACAGGTTTTCATCTAAAGACAAAATCTTAAAGTGAACAGAGCAAAATAAGGGAACCCAATACGATTTACATCTGTTATTAAGTGTGTGTACACTACCGGTCAAAAGTTTTACTACACCCCCATTTTCCAGTTTTTACTGAAATGTAAGCAGTTCAAGTCCAGTGAATAGCCTGAAATGGTACAAAGGTAAGCGGTAAACTGTTTAGGTTACCAAAAACTGAAAAATAATGTAAATTCTTTGGCAATGAATAGTTTCCTACATCATCAAAAGGCACTTGGAAGCTAGAGGAAACTCTGACAGGAAGAGGTCTGACAGACCCAAAGCCACAACTAAATCAGAAGACACTTTCTGAGAGTCAACAGCTTGCGTGATAGGCGGCTCACAGGACAACAGCTTCAAGCACAGCTTAACACTGGTCGAAGTAAGGAAGTCTCAGTTTCAACTGTGAAGAGAAAACTTCGACCTGTAGGTTTGACAGGTCGAGTGGCAGTAAGAAAGCCATTGCTAAGATGGCAAAATAAGAAAAAGAGGCTTGCCTGGGCCATGAAGCACCGCCAGTGGACTACTGAAGACTGGAAGAAGGTCTTATTGACTGATTAATCAAAATGTGAAATCTTGAAATTTTGAAAGGTTTTTGTAGACCGTCGAGTAGGCGAAAGGATGGTCCCTCAGTGTCTGATACCAACTGTCAAACATGGAGGAAACTGGAAAAACTGGATAAAGGGGGTGTTCTAAAACTTTTGACCTGTAGTGTATATATTTTTGAAATATGGTTATAGAGTTTGAACGGAGTTAAGATGTTAAAACTTACCAATGTCTCCAGGTAATATGGCATCTGTCAACACCATGAGATTACAAGCCTGGAGATAAAAATGGACCATATAATAATGACACTTGCTTCCACAGACAATAAAAAACATATCTAAACGTACATATATCTCAGTAAAGTCGGCTTAGTGTGTACGAGCATCTGTGTGCCAGTGCTACCGTGAAAGCAGAGAAGGGGTCGCCCATCAGAGAGGGAATGTTATTCTGGTCCATATTTTCTTCATCCAGTTCCCCCAGCGCCTACAAAAATACACACCCATATCCGTAAAAAAACCAGACAAAAAAACGTTACTGTTACAGCTGCTCAAAGGGTGAAACAAAAGAAGGAGCTACCGTTTCAACTGGTAAGTCTAGTTTCTGCAAACGCATTCATACTGCTTCTAGACTTTCATTTGGACATTTGCCAGCAGGAAATGTCATCCACAAAACCATAGCTGTAGAAATTAAGAATGCAAAAAAAAATAGTTTAATAGTTTACATGTTACTGATAAGGGGTGTAAAAAACCCAAATGCTTAACATAGATACCACCACAAGGAAAAGAAAATAGCAAAATAGCAGAGAACAAGAGTGGCCATTGTTTTTTTAAATAAAAGCATAGCTTGAATCTTACACCTCCTGTCCAGAGGGAACAGAACAGATACGTTTTGGCTTTGGAAGTGTTTTGTTCCTGTAAGGTGTACGTATGATGGTTTGTACTGAATTAACTATCACTGATCCCTTACAGAACTATATCTATATGTGTATATGTATTGGTCCAAATATCTTTATTGCTCTCGGTATAGGGCAACGATAACACAACAGAATTCATACCCAACATTTTACTTTGGCTGGATTCTATAAACATTGATCTTTTGACACACAATTGAATGCAGGCATTTTTTCACACTTGCATTCATTTGTGAGTGAGAGGTTAAAGACAAATGTTGATTGAATCCAGGAATTAACATGGGCATTTTTTTAATTGGTTATTTTCTGGAGAACTTATAGTTCCCTGAGCCAATGGGATTCTTACCGCTACTTCTGTGAGGTCGTTGCCTGACTGGAGACACTCAGTTGCCTTATCAACCACTCGAATTCCCACCAGAGCCTGAGGATCAGTCACTATCACTATGAGCGACACATCCTCCTTCGGCCTCGCCGTAACCTGACCCCAGCTCAGAGACACCTGCGAACACAGCACATTGGCTCCATACCCCGTTGACTCATGGGAAATGTCATAAAGTTTAGACATGGACACTGTCTAACATAGCAATCAACAAAGTCATGTTAACCGGAAGATCAACAAAGGTGTGGTATAATGTATCATAATACATAATAACCATTCAGGGAATCAATATGAATCTATCTTTTCAACAATTTTACAAACCAAGAAAAGATCCAGAATTGATTTATTTGAGGAATTCCCTTGCAATTACTTTGTCCCTTGGGAGCTGGTGGACAGGAAAACGTGCTGCATCATTGACGATCTCGCCGTCCGGGCGGACGTTGAAGACCACCAGGTAGGCCATGGGGGTCCAAGACTCCTCAGGGGTAAGAGAAAAGGACCCGGAGGTCACCGTCCCAGCCGATACCACATGGCCCCTGGTTGTCACCTGGAGAGAAAACCATGGTCATCGACGATGGACGTACAGTAGGCTCCGTTTTCATTCACACCCTTGATAAAGATTAACAAAAGAGATCATATAAAATAAACTACATAACTAATGAGGTATATTTTATGCCAAAAAAAATCAGAAAATTCCAAACCTACATTACTAATACAATTGTTCAGAAAAACATTTTGTTTCATTAATAATATTTTATTTCCAGAAAACATCTGGATTACAATTATTCACACCCCTAACTATTATTTTAAATGTAATCCAACAAAAACAAATCTTCATAAATATACAACTTAATTGAAGTTCATTGGAAGGTTATGGAACTATACAGTGGCCCTAGGGTATAAAAAGGAGGGAACACACGTTTAAAACATATGGCTTTCCACTGTTGTGTCAACCAAGTTTAAGGCCACTGGAACAGTGGCTAACCTACCAGGTAGAGGACACAATTCTATCTTGCCCCCATGCGTAGTGAGACGGATGGTTCAAGAGGAAAAAAGTGGAGGGGCACAGTTCAAAATCTCCAAAACAATCTGGCATCTTTGGGTTACCAGCTGTCTAAACCGTTCAACAATGCCTACATGACAATGGCCTCATGGCAGAGTTGCAAGAAGGAAGCCTCTTTTGAAGACAATTCACCAAAAAAGGCATCTTGAATTTGTCAAACTACATCTGAACTGCAATTGGAATCGTCTTGTGGTCGAATATAGCTTTTTGGACATGCACATCAACATTATGTTTGGCATCCAAAGAATGCAAGTAATGTTGAAAAGAACCTCATGCCTACAGTGAAACATGGTGGTGGATCTTTAATGCTTTTGTGTTGTTTTGCATCCACTAGCCCTGAGTCCCTTATTCAAATAGATGAAACCATGAACTCCAGCATGTACCAAGATATTTTGTCCAAAAACCTTGTTCCCTCTGTCAGGAAGATACACCTTAGCCGCAGATGAACCTTCCAACAAGACAACAATCCCAAACATACGTCCAAAGAAGCTAAGAAATGGTTGACAGAGCACAAGATCAATGTCCTGACGTGGCCATCTCAGTCTCCAGACCTGAATCCAATTGAACATTTGTGGATTGAACCCAAAAAAGCAAGGAATGGTTGAGGATTCCCCCCCAAGAAGTTCCATAACCTCGTACAACACTACAGAAGGTGACTACTTGCTGTTATAATGGCCAAGGGAGGAACCACAAAGTACTGATAACCTGAGCTCCTTAAGAAACTGAGCAATTCTAAGAATTGTAACACATGCTTGGTGAGGTGATCAGCTTAGTGATGGAACTTAAATGCCAGGCAGGTACCTACCACATAGTGCAACTCTGTCAACGGATAATTGCTTTCTGCGGACAACTGAAAAGGAATCCCAACCTAGAATAAAAGTCATAAATTATTCATTTAAACTTCATTTTTGCTTAACTTATTAGTGTACACATCACTTTAAGTATGCTTAAATATGCTTATCCTATAATGTCCTAGAGGTGCACAATACAGGCTGTGTTGTGTTTTCTAAGCTCTCTGTGAATTTGGTTGCATTAAGCAGTGAAATGAATACTGATCATTGTTTGATATGTCTGTATTTATTCCACTATAAATTATTTCAGAAAGATAAAAGTGTCTTTGAGATAATATAAACATGGTAAAGTTGTTTATACAATATATTTTTGTTAATACACTCCTCTTCAATACATGTGGTGCAGTTGCCTTAATGAAGTTTAATTACTTATTCCATAGGGCCCCATGGAACAACGAATTACATTTACTCAATTAAGTTCAATATCTGTCTGCATCGTTCATTTATTTGGGGAGCTCAAATACATGGAAATAAATGCCAGAGACACCTTGACTTGTGTCCTTTCATTAGAACAAACATGACTCCTACAACATATAGCTGTAATAGAAAACCAACAGCTGCTACTGGTTAAGGAAGGAGAAATCTAGTTACGTATTTAATTAACTGCTCAAACATACTCTGTGGTCAAACTCGGATGGAAATAAAACCTTTTCCTTTCAAGTGCAACAGGGCTTCTGCAAAAATGGATGAATTATATTTTTAAACTGTTGAATTCCAATATCAACAATAGCATTCTCCAAACCACTGGCGTTAAAGCAGCTGCTGTTCACCTCAATTCATGTGTGCTCGCCCGGCTTGGTTCCAAATCACAAGTGATGTGTGAATTCTGCTCTTTTGAGTGTAGATACTTACTGTATCTCCTCCTGGACCACAGCATGAATGTACGTGACTCAAGTATGGACTGTATTCAATCGACCTTTGCCCTTAACTTTGACTCAAAATCTTTTTTTTTTTTTTCCACACACACAAATATGGAATCCCTAGCGATCACTAAAGGTAATAGGGAAAAAAACTACTTTTCGATGAAAGAAAATCATCACTTGCATTTATATAACAAATAAAAGTTAAGGACAAATGTTTACAGAATACAGCCAATCAATCCAAACAGAATTCATCAACCTTAACAAAAGGATCAACCGAACGACGCTGTGTGTTTGACCTACCTCTGCAAAAGAGTTGTATCTGTGAATCTGGACGTAGGAACCGCTGGGAGAATCATACAATGTGTGGAGAACCAGGACCTCAACACTGTTCAGGAAGTGGGCCTAAATAACCAAACCAAACCACATTAATGAGGCATAAAACAAACCAGATTACAACAACAACTGGACATAAAAACCAAACCAGACTGAAATAACTGGACATAAATCAAACTAGTCAAACTAGATCTACAGACCAGATCACAATAGCCAGGCCTAAAACTCGCACTTGCAACAAAGAGGGGAGCCTGGGGCAGTAGATCTGGTGACCTAGTGTCCTGTTCAGGATAGACGAATCTTAAATAGGATCTACATTAAATATTCTTACATTTCTCTGTGATTGGGTTTGCAGGGGGGGGTGGAATGAATAAGAAATCAGTAAAAAAGTAATCAATAAAGTCTCTCTGACCGAATGTATCATATCATCATATAGTTTGTTGTGTTATTAATTCTACAGCAACAAAATGTAAAATGAATAAATTTGGGCACAGGATGCACACCTGAATTGTGAGCTGGACACATTGTCCAAAATCTGGAAGTGGAGGTCTACCATGCCATCCTGGGGCACGGGAAGACTCAGGTTCCGGATGGTGAAACGGTGTCACCGGATTCCACTATGGTCTGTATCACAGTGATGGCCACGTTGTTCACCCGATCCATTGGGGTCAGAGGACTCTGGTTGTACGATGACACCTTCAGCTGCCGGCGTAACCGTAAGGTGTAGATGAGCATTGAAACATCACATTTGAACCTAACATTTGCCGAAGAAAGTGGTTCTTGTCCCCTCTGTCTAACTGGATTACATTAGTGGGACATGATGTTCCCATCATCAAAATGATTAGTGTTCTTTATCATAATAAAACACATAAGAGCAGTAAAAATGAATTAATATAGAAAATTAGCATAGAAAAGGAGAGGTAAGTATTTTCTTGTCTGGTACAGATTTAGTTTTTATGTGAACAATTCACATTCATTTCAATTACCTTTTAAATACAAAATTAACAACTAAACAAAAACATAAAAAAAACAAATAATAATAAAATAATAATAATTTAAAAATATATAAAAAGAGAGATTATTAATGATTCATATTATTGACACTGCATTGAATCAATGTTTTTGGGGCAGTAACCTAATACTTTATCTACAAAACACTGACATTATATTTCTCGGAAAAATGCAGAAAATTAGTCATAACTGGGCAGCAATCACTCAAGTTACTTTTATTACTGCTGTACAATAATGGCTGAAAATGATGATTATGAAATATCAATACAAAGTCTTCTAACAGTCAATAATACGTCAATAATGGCCCTTAGAATGACTACATGAGATTATTATGGCTGTTATTTCATAATCTGAGTTTGAATGTTTCCTCATTTGAGGCCCATAACTAGTCTAACCCAGACATTATGTAGATTGGCAAGTGATCTAACAATAAACCCTGCTACTTACCTGTGCAGAGAAGTTTAGAGATGGTTTCAGCATACCGTGATGGTTGTAGAATTCAAGGTGATATTTCTGGCCCACCACCTTCACCACCACTGTTCTGTTGTATTCTAAACCTTTGGCAACAAATCATCCATTCATCTATTTTTATATTGTGTTATTCTTGTTGTGTGACTATAATTTAACAAAACAGATATTAACAGGAAATAATCCTTAATATAAAAATCTTAATATCAGGTACTGCAAAATGATTGTTATTAATAAGACTGTACATTTATGAATCTATTCATAAATGTCACGTATAATTGAATGGATTTCATAATATAGTTGATAGTTCATTAATGGGACCTTCATGTAAAGGGTTTTACATTTTGAATCTGAATAACATGTTTATAACATGACGTTAGTCACTTTGATGCTAAATATTCACTCTTTATTTCCTGATGTTGTTTAAAAAGTATAAAAGTGAATAAAGTGCAGAAAAATTACAGCAAATATTTCAGTCACATCCCAGCTATCTACAGTGTTGTGTTACTTTGTAAACAAGGTGTGTCTATTTATCTAAATGATACCACAAGTGCAATTGTCTTTAATTGAGAAGAGCATTTGTAATCTCTGCCATACCAAGCACACTCCCAATTATAATACCTGTAAGGGTGTCCGTGACAGAGGCGATGACATTAAGAATGTCATTCATGTACCCCACATGTTGTTTTAAGTCCTGCTTTCTGAAGACAAAATCGGCTGAACCATTGATCTGGGAATGCAAACACAATTAATTTTATGTGACACAAAAACATGGAACAACTTTCTAGAGGCCTGTGGCATGCTTAGCGGAGGTCCTGACCTCAGTATATGACCCTAGGCTGCTGGGCGTCCCACAGGAGTTACAAAACCGAACCTCAAGCTGCAGATTTCTGTCTGCCATTCACACCTTGCGGTGACCTGACAACAGACATGTGCACAGATAGGGCCCAAGGGGGGCTTGAGCCCCTGCCCTTTTGCCCTCAGGGTCAAAAAGTGCCCTTTTTTTGGCTGGTGTTAATTGTATTTTATTTTTTCTTTATTTGTTATTGAAATTCTATCAAATATAAAGAGGGAAATGTATAGTAGTATCCACGAAAAAATACACCTTATCAATTTCACCTTACCAATCAAGTATTCCACTCTCCAACCCCCCCTCCAAATGGTTTTGTCTCAATCAATCAATCAATGTCGCATCTTCCGACATTCCGAATACAACTTGTCATGAAAGGCACTGCATGCATCCCCAGCCCCAGTTCATTTACGGTGAATGATATCACTCAGGTAGGCACTATTTTAATTATGAAACCACGATTAAACAACACTTACTTACTTTTGATGTTATATATCCATTAAAAAAACTATGAAGTAGGTCAGTAGGACTTGCCACCTTCATGCTGTAATTTCGTAATTACTAGCCTCGGTACTCGCGAGCAAGTAAGCTAGTCTAATTATCATTAAAACGACGCTATCTCCATCATGCAAGACAACTTACAAATATGCAATTCATTTCTGAAGCAGGTAGTTACGTTTTGCATAAAAAATGTTTAAAAGTGTATTATTGTTTGGGCATGTAGCAATGTGTTTCCCTGTTAAAATAAAAGTTTCAATCAATCAATCAATCAATCTATTTTGATTGGGAAATAAGAAGCAGCATAAACACTGATAGAAGAGACAAATACACCTGTCTCCAGTGAAAGGCAAAATACTTCTCACCTCCCTGGCCTTGGATCAGTTTTTCAGCCATATGCATAGATGTAACAAATATATAAGAGTGTGTTTAAGTAGTGTGTGTGTGTGTGTGTGTTCGTGCGTGCGTGCGTGCATTTTTGAATATAATATAATACTGTGTTTCTTTTCCTCTCAGTGTGATGCTCAAAAACATGTTACTAAAATCAAACTGTAGTTCAGTAGTTGTACCATATGTCTCATTTATAAAATATTTGCAGTGTAACAAAATGATACAGAACATGAAAACAGAAGGAAGTTTTGAAACCCCAAATTCAGGGGGCTTATATATCAAGCATGTCAGAGTAGAACTGCTGATCTAGAATCTTGAGCATGAACCATGCCATACTTAGGAAGTGTACATACTGGAAAGATATGATCTGTTTGAATGCCATTAAATTGCATCCTTCCTAACTTTCTTTCTCAAAGAAACCACTGATCTAATGTGACTGAATTGGTCTAAACAACTGAACACTGACTGACTGCCTTGCATTACTACATCAAATCTGTGGTTTAATTCATGGAATAATGTGTTTCAGTAGAATTTAAACAGGTCCCATGTTATGAACATAGTGTGTGATTATGGATGACGGCGGTGTGGAAACATCGGTGTGGGAATAGTGCATGTCGGTGGGGTGAGTGCCCTTTTTTTTTGCTTGAGCACCTGCCCCCAAAATGTCTGTACACGGCCCTGCCTGACGACCACACTCAGCAGTCACCCAACCAGTAAGGCTGAGACAGAAACTCTACTAATTGTAGTTGAGAGATCCAGCTGACAAATGACCGATAATCAGATCTAGTGAAAAAATAAATAAAGTTTATAAAATGTTATTTTCTTCAAAACTAAATGAACTGTTTGGAACTACGATCTGAATGATTTCTGACATGCTCCCTGGAGACTCTACAGAGGGGAGAAAAGAAGACTGACCAGCTTCGTGATGGCAATGTTTTTCCGAGGAGCTCATTTACAACTCTTACAGTCACTATTCCCTCAACTGGCTTCCCGTTCTTCTGTCTGGAAAAGAGAGGTTTCAATACTTAGCAGTGAATTAGCACCAGAGAAATCCCCAATCATCACTGCAGTAGTAATCACCCAACGTCCAAGAAAACGTCCCATCATCCTACTCTCACATCAAGATGTCCTGCCTAGAACCATTGTTGAGGGAACAAATCGGAGGTCCAAGGAAATCACTGGTCATGTTAAGAATGTATCACCATGGTCACTTAATTGAAAAAGTAGTATGCTAAATGTTTAAATGGTTTGAAAAGAAAATGTGCAAAAACTAAAAAGTGAAGGTTTGAAAAGTCTGAAACATTTGTCTTTTCATTTGGGCACCTGAACACTTTTTTCATGCACTTTTCTGCTTTTAAATTATTCATCACATAAAATATAATCTGATAATACATTGATCTATTAATCTTTTTTTAATTGTCTTCAAAAATGCATAAATTTGACTTACCGGGCATCAACCGTGCACATCAAATTATCTTCATGGTAGATGACAGCGGGTGCCTTTACCAACACTTCAAACTTTGGGGGCACTGCCACACAAACGCCAAGGTAAATGTCAATAGACAGAGAGCAGCAATGGGTCACAGTTTAATTAAAAGCAGCAACACCAGTTATTTATCATGGTTCTCAATACCATTTTACATTTCATATGTTACATTTGAGACATTTAGCAGACGTTCTTATCCAGAGTGACTTACATCTGTACATAATAAAGAAAAACACCTGCAATCACGCTTGGCATTGCCCATGGCGGTGTGCATTCATGGGGCTCCAGGGGGTTTTTCCCCTGGAAATGTGATTATTTTTTAAAATATTTCCTTGAAATATTATATGACGGTCAATGTGTCCCTCAAGATGTCACTGTGAGATTTGATGATTGGATCTCTGATTATTCCCCTTTATTTTGCCCAAAAATTGTGCAATATGTCCCAGTGTGTAAATTACAGGTAGGTCGGAGGTATAGGTCTAAACAGCAGCTATGTAATCCTGTGAAGATACATTTTTTTATTTAACCTTTGTTTAACCAGGAAGTCTCTTTGTTTGGGATTCAAATATATTTTTCAAGAGAGACCTGGCCAGAGTAGCAGCAGTAGGCCTACACAATAGTTGCAGACAATACAACAGTCAACAATGCATACAACAATACACCCATAAATACATATCCAATGAATTGCCCCAGAATACTGACATATATTGTAGTCGTCTATGTTTATTTCCATGACGGAGGGGCCATAGTCTTGCTAATGTCAGACTCACGATCTGTTACACTTACCAATGTTTGTCACAGCTGCTGCTCGCCGCCAGAGGGCGGTATTGGACACTTGATTATTCCCTGATTGTGTTATTATACAGTATAATTAGTTAATGGTTTTATTGTTTTGAGTTTCCACTTGTGTCTTGTTTCTCCTGATTGTTTGAGTGGATTATTGGATTAGTGTTTTCACCTGTACCGTTGACTCCCTTGCTGATTCAATATCTTAAGTGAATAGGGTACAAAGGAGTTTTTTAACTTTTAAACTGATGTTAAAGGAGGTATACAGATTTATATTCTCCAGTGGTTCTGTGTGGCTCAAAAGGTAGAGCACGGTGCTGACAACGCTTAGGTTGTGGGTTTGATTCCCATTGGGACCACATATACTGAAAAATGTATGCATTCACTACTGTAAGTCGCTTTGGATAAAAGCGTCTGTTAAATGGCATATGTTATGTTATCATCTTATTATCTGGCAACATCGAAAATGGGAAGTATTCTTAATATTAATATTATTATGATGATGTGATAGAACAGGCACCTCTCTGAAATCTCCTCCAGCAGCTCCATCAGCTTCCCCGCCCGCCCCCAAGTCGCTTAAGCGTCTGCTAAATGGCGTATATTATTATCATATTTTTACGATTTTTATTTGGTCTCTTGATGCCTCTACTCTCCGTAATGTAGGATATACTGTATCTGTATATTTAATCTATCTATCTATCTATCTATCTATCTATCTATCTAACTAACTACTATATCTATCTCACAATTTCTAATTAATTATCAAATACTCTCAAATAAACTCAAATATCTCCGTAATCCTCGCATATATCGCTCTCTGTCTCTCTCAGCAATATCACAAACGACAACTCGACAAACTCCACAAACTCGCACCATGCATTCAAAGATTTCGAGCCTTCGCTCCATTTTGACATTCGACACGTCAACCGTGACGTTCGACACCTCGATCGTGACGTTCGAAACATCTATCACGTGACTCTGCCGTTTTGAAACGCTGCTTGGAACATTGTATTGAATCCACAGGTGCCAAAACGATCGATACACTTTACATTTTAGGCATTTAGCAGACGCTCTTATCCAGAGCGACTTACGCAGTTTACATTTCTTTTCTTTACAATCCATTTATACAGCTGGATATTTTTACTGAAGCAATTCAGGTTAAGTAGCTACCTTGCTCAAGGGTACAACAGCAGTGCTCATACTCATCTCCCCCCTGTGGAGATTTGGTATTGTTCCTCTTCCTCACTTCTCACCCTCCTCCTTCGAATTTCATGCTGTCACTGTCACTGTTCCATGTAAACTGCACATCATTGTTCTTTATCGCCCTCCAGGTCCACTGGGGAGTTTCCTAGACGAGATGGATGCCCTACTCAGTGCCTTCCCTGAGGATGGCACTCCCGTCTTACTCCTCGGGGACTTCAACCTGCCGCTAGAGACATCTCAGGCCTCTGCATTCCTCCCCCTGCTTCAGTCCTTTGACTTCACCATGGCTGAATCCCCGTCCACCCACAAGGCCGGTAACCAACTGGACCTGGTCTTCACCAGGAACTGCGCCTCACCCAACATTACGGTATCGCCTCTACATGTGTCTGACCATTGTCTTTCTGTCTTTCTCCCTCCCCCTCCCCTCTGTGCCTAAACCATCTTCACCTGTTCCTACTGTCCCTGTCCGTTGCAACCTCCGCTCTCTCTCCCCCGCTGCCCTGTCAGCTACTGTCCTATCTTCCCTTCCCCCTACTGATGCCTTCTCTCAGCTATCTGCTGAGGTAGCATCATCCACCCTACTTTCCTCTCTCTCCTCCTCCTATGACTTACTCTGTCCTCTATCCGCTAAACCTGCTCGTCTCCGACCCCCCGCCCCCTGGCTAACCGATTCCATTCGGGCTAACCGACTGAAGCTGCGTGCGGCAGAAAGGAAATGGAGAAAATCCAAATCCCCTGTAGCTCTGTCTGATTCACACACTCCTGGCTTCCTTCTCCGCTAACCTCTCCTCTGCTAAGTCTGCATTTTTCCTTTCTAAGATTCAATCTTCTGTTTCCAACCCACGTAAACTCTATGCTACGTTTTCCTCTCTCCTCACCCCTCCTCCTCCCCCCCCCCCCCTCCTCTCTAACCGCCGATGACTTCTCATCCTTCTTTCACGAGAAGGTTGATGTCATTCGCAACTCCTTCCCCCCAACCTCTCCCTCTCCCATCCCGCTACCTAAACCTCCCACCCCTCTGTCCTCCTTCTCACCCCTCCCTGACTCGGACATCCTTCAACTTGTTCTCTCCCACCGTCCCACCACCTGCCCTCTTGATCCCATTCCTTCCCCCCTCTTCCAGTCCATTGCTATGGACATCCTCCCCTTTGTCTCCAATGTCATTAACTCCTCTCTTTCCTCTGGCTCTGTCCCCTCCTCCCTCAAATGCGCTCAGGTTGTCCCCCTCCTCAAAAAACCCTTTCTGAATCCTGCTGTCATCTCTAACTACCGACCTGTCTCTCTCCTCCCATTCCTTTCCAAAACGTTAGAGCGGGCTGTCTATAATCAACTGTCTGCTCATCTCTTACAGAATGACCTGCTTGATCCCAACCAATCTGGGTTCAGAGCAGGCCACTCCACAGAGACTGCTCTCCTTGCGGTCACTGAGGCTCTTCACGTTGCTAAGTCCCGATCCCTTAGCTCCGTCCTCCTCCTCCTCGACCTGTCGGCGGCATTCGACACCGTGGACCACCGGATCCTGCTCTCATCTCTCGTCGAGATGGGAATCTCTGGATCTGCTTTGACATGGGTTGAGTCCTACCTGGCTGACTGGTCCTACCAGGTGGCCTGGAGAGGATCCCTCTCCTTTCCCCACACCCTCTCTACCGGAGTCCCGCAGGGCTCGGTGCTAGACCCCGTCCTATTTTCTCTGTACACCAAGTTACTTAGCTCTGTTATTTCTGCTCATGGTTTTTCCTATCACTGTTATGCTGATGACACTCAACTCTTTCTCTCCTTCCCTCCATCTGATACCCAGGTCCCAGCACGGATCTCTGCATGCCTGGCTGACATCTCCGCATGGATGTCCACCCACCACCTGAAGCTGAACCTGGGGAAGACAGAGCTGCTCTTCCTCCCAGCGAAGGGCTCCCCGATGATTGATGCGTCAATCACCGTGGAAGGCTCCATAGTGTCTCCGTCCCAATCTGCCAGGAGTCTTGGGGTAACCCTGGACAACCAGCTTCTCGAGCCATATAGCAGCGATCACTCGGACCTGCCGTTTCTCCCTCCACAACATCCGGAGGATCCGACCGTTCCTCACCCAAGAGGCCACTCAACTCCTGGTCCAGGCCCTGGTGATCTCACATCTGGACTACTGCAATTCCTTACTGGCAGGCCTTCCAGCCTGTGCCATCAAGCCACTGCAACTAGTCCAGAACGCTGCTGCTCGCCTAGTGTTCAACCAGCCGAAGTTCACCCACGTCACCCCTCTACTCTCCTCTCTGCACTGGCTCCCCATCGCAGCATGCATCAGATTCAAGTCACTGGTGCTTGCTTTTCAAGCGGCCAGAGGTACTGCTCCCCCATACCTCCAGTCACTCATCACTCCCTACACCCCGCCCAGACCCCTCCGCTCCGCCTCCGCTGGCAAACTGACTGCCCCATCCCTCCGAGCGCCTGGCAGCCGCTCCGAGCGGTCTCGCCTCTTCTCTGTCCTGGTCCCTCGTTGGTGGAACGACCTCCCGCAATCGGTCAGGACTGCGGAATCACTTCCAATCTTCCGCAAGAGACTCAAAACCCACCTCTTCAGACTTCACTACCACTGAACACTGTCCATCTAGTCAATCTGTCGTCACCACTGTTTACTTGTTCTACACTGTACTAAAAAATAAAAATAAAAACAATTTTTTTTTTTTTTTAAACCCACTAACCTTTTCTTTCCCAGTGTTACAGGTATGATATGCAGACGCCTGCAATGATGTCTATTGCTGTTTTACTGCACTGATCTTGTGCGCTAACTATGATTGTTCTTACCTTGTATTAATGCACATCTTGTAAGTCGCTCTGGATAAGAGCGTCTGCTAAATGCTTAAAATGCAGTGCCCCACCTGGGAATTGAACCTGAAACCTTTGAGTTACAAGCCCAACTCCCTAACCATTACACTACACTGCCAGCCAGTTTTGAGCTTCGGTGTCGAAATTGCTATCCCTACTTATTAGTTAGTGTTTCTCTGGTATATGTTCAAATCCTTTATTGTTTTATTAAACCTTGTGATTGTTTTGGATTTCTGCTTCCAGCCTCATCTCTGCACTTGGGTCCAATTTCCCTGTCATTGTTTCAATGTTCTCTTGTTATTTTAACCCTCCTATTAGGCCTATATTTGATGTCTCTAACAACGTGATTAACGTTATTTATTCAGCTTGATCCTTGTGAATTTCATTGGGAAAACTTTAAACTTGTTGTTACATCCCTCTGTTTTGTCATTTGGACTGTAACGGACTTGTGGCTGGACTGTGAGGAGAAGACCCCCTGCCACCTTGACATGGGTCTAGACCTGCACACTGGCTGCCTGATGAGACCTTGCAACCTGCACTTGTGCACTTGTTGAACCATTGAAGGTCTTTACATTACAGGCATTTAGCAGACGCTCTTATCCAGAGCGACTTACAGTTTCCATTTCTTTACAATCCATTCATACAGCTGGATATTAACTGAAGCAATTCAGGTTAAGTACCTTGCTCAAGGGTACAACGGCAGTGTCCCACCTGGGGATTGAACCTGCAACCTTAACGTTACAAGCCCAGTCCCCTAACCATTATACCACACTGCCTTTAGAGAGTAGCTTTGTTGTGTTTGTGATAATAAACGTCAGTTTATTATTTTATACCACTAACACTTAGCGTACACTGGTTACTATAACACAGGTGGATTTTGGGACACGTCTTTCATACAGTAGCTTCGTTATGCGTTTCTTCTTTTTTTATACCACTGTGTGCTTCACTGGTTTTTCCAATTTAACTCGAAAATCATGTTAATTTTATGTTTACCAAGTTATGTTTTCAATGTCCTGTACACAATTTGTAAGCAACAGTGTTGTTTGAGGTCATTTTGACCCCAAGCTCTGTAACTATGTACAACCTGAGAAAATATAAGACATTTACCGCAGCTCCGCTGGGAACTACACCTGTGAGCAAGGCCGTAACCATAGAGTCAACATTGGGGGGGACATTTAAAAAAAAAAAATCAGCTGTGTCCCCTGGGATGTGTCCCCCCCAATATATATGGTAATTTCGGCCTTGTGTGAGTAATGTGAGAACTCTGCCAATGAGATTCTGTCACGGCTCTTTGATCGTGAAAGTGATTTACAGGAAAATGTGGCTGAGACTGAGGACAATGCTGAGGAGCACCTTGATTATGAGGCATCCTCCTCTGACAATGAGTCCCTTTGGTCTCTCAGTCAAAGGAGGATGCGTTCACTTCCAAAAATTGAAAGTTTTTTGGTTGCAGCTGTAAGGTTCCAGGCCCCACCAGATACACTGTCTGCCATGTCCAGGACTTAAAATTTGCATTTGAACTCTTCATATCACAATCAATGTAAAAGGATATTCCTGAGATGGCAAACTTAGAGGGGAAGCAGGATGTGACCCACTGGAAAGCCTTGCAAGCATAAATTGGGTTGCTTATTCTAGCAGTAAGTCAAAAGGCGAAGCAACAACAAGCCTTTGGAATGCTGATACTGGTAGGGCAATATTACCAGACACAATGTATTTGGAGACATTCCATGGTTTCTCACTTGTCATACAATTTGATGGAAAAGGATATTCTTGGCATTACAAACAGAGTGGAGTCTGGTGGCAAACGGGAAGAGTTTGATGTGGCCCACATGTCTTTGGAGACAAACTCCTCCAGTGGTTCCATCAACAGGCAGAAAACGTGGCAGGTGCTAGGTCTGTCCCAACAGAAATGACTCTAAGACCAGCACCACGTGTAAAATGGAAAAAGCACACACTCACTCTCTGCACATCATGCCCACAGTAGCGCAGACAAAGGCTAGAATGTATTCAACAAGTGTTTATGTCCAAATGTTATAAAAATCTCAAATTAAGGGGGTCTCTGATAACGTAGCAGTCTAACGCACCCCTATTGGCTGGTCCTTTACGAATGTGAGCTGCCTATCACGGTCGCGGTTAGAAACCGGACTGTACCAGACCAGCCCTGGTCGGGACCCCCGATCGGGGGTGGCGTTTGGCTGTCTGCCCGCCCCACGTGTTGGGTGAGTTCCGTCTCGGAGGAGGCAAACATTGCCTCGAGGTATTAGCTCGTCCGGTGGAGGCGTGCGGCGAGTTTGCGGGGGAGGGTAAATTGAAAAAGAAAAACAGGGTATAATTGGCTACCAAATTTGGGAGAAAAACGGGGGGGAGGGAAATCAGAAATATATATATAAATTGTAAAATATTTAATAAAACAAATAGCACTTAAAAGCAATATAAAGCACTCCATATACCAAAAACATATTTTCTTTTTCTATTTTAGGTCAATGAATGAGATTTGTTGGTGCTTTGCATATTTTTATACAGTCACGTAATATGAATACTTGATGTATAAGAGGAGGGGGGGGGGGTCATGTTTTATTTACAGGGCTATTAAGGCGGTCAGCAGACACAGAGTACCTGAGACATAAACTTGTGTAACACATTCAATTACAATAATGTTCTGCAGGTTTAAATTGCTGGGGTCAATTTGACCCCAAAAACAAAAGTCGTTAGTTAATTTCAACATATTAGGAGGGTTACCCACCTTTTCAGACTCCACTACCACTGAATTATGTGCATCTAGCCAATTGTCATCACCACTGCCTACTTGTTCAATACCTTTTGTATATGTATCCTCGCTTACTCATTTAAAAATAAAATAATAATAATAATAATAATTACTAACCTTTTCCTTCCCAGTGTTACAGGTATGGTATGTAGCTGCCTACAACGATGTCTATCGCTGTATTACTGCACTGATCTCTTGCGCGAACTATGATTGTTCTTACCGTGTAAGTGTACCGTCTGCTAAATGCTTAAAGTGTAAAATGTAAATGTAAAATGGTTAAGGCTATAATAAAGTGTATCCTTACAATGTTTAAAGACAGAAGCTGTGATAATATCATTGTTAACCAACCTTTGTATTGTTTTTAGTTTTTAGTAGTTACATATTTTTAATCGGAGACGGAATGAAGCTCGCACTCGGAAATCACAGCAATATCAAACATCCCTGTGCGATTCCACTTTTGCCTTTGCATTATTGTTTTCATTTTTCATCCATGAAAATCATACCTTCATGCCGTCACATTGACTTTTTTTTAGCAAAGCACAATGCGCAATGTTAATATGATATATCTCAATCAAATGAAAACAAAAAATACGTAAACGTTTTTGTAGTGGCACAAAATGAAGAAGAAAAAAAGTATTTTTTAAGAAGTTATTTACATGCATATGGTAGCCTACACAAGTGTAGTCTTTGATAAAATGACTCACCGTTGGAATTAAATGTGTGTAAAGTCAAATTGTCAAGTACTTTTGGAATGCTGCATTAGGGCAGCATTGTACAACTGACAACAGTTGTGAATCCAGGAAAAATACACAAGTCAACATCAAAATAAGAACTGTGTGTGACCAATGCCTTTTATTTCTTTATTTGGAACGAATCATTGTTTCAACAAAGAACTTTCAAAATCATTAAATGATACACATAGGGAAAACTGCACCTCTTGAAAAGTGAGACTTTCCCTAGAACAATCCACAGTAGATCAAGTAGGCACAGTAAACAGGCTATGCTTGTTAATATTCAATAAGCATATCAACAGTTCCTCATTAACAACCTAATTCTCTAAACACAATAAACTCAATTTGTAACACTTTCTCTGAAGGGTACTACATAACAATTTCATAACTCCTTTACAAGCATTGCATTTAACATTAAAATACAATCATTCCAAATGAAATGGTGTGTTATAATATAATAATAAGACATACCATTTAGCAGACGCTTTTATCCAAAGCGACTTACAGTAATGGATGCATACATTTTCCAGTATATGTGGTCCCAGTGGGAATTGAACCCACAACCTAAGCGTTGCCAATGCCGTGCTCTACCTACTGAGCCACACAGAACACAGAATGTTATGACATTAAAGTCACATATAGCTTTATGGTATACCAATACCAAATTCCATGCTACTGTGGTTGTGATACGGATAGTTACATGCCACATGCTAAGATTTTATGAACACATATTTAGTGCTGAAGAAGGAGCTCCATCTAGTGGGAAAAGTAACAGGGGAAATCTGTAACATAGATTATAGCCTATAGTTTGTAGCTGCAAATTTCTTGGTGCTCCACTCTGCGCACCAAATAAATAAATCCACCTCAATTTATACAATATAGGTATGAGGTGTGCCCTGTTATCCTGTAACAAATGAAAAGATCCATTTAGCACAGCACAGCATTGAAAGGCGCCCCATGATAATCACATACAAACTAACACAACACTTAATTGACCTAAATTCGTTTAGTAATTTAGATAAGATTTATTATCTAAATTAGTAATTTGTTATTTTCATGGTAGATGCATTTATTAAATAGTTTATTT
The DNA here is from genome assembly GCA_029706075.1 of Aldrovandia affinis. Classification (NCBI taxonomy): domain Eukaryota; kingdom Metazoa; phylum Chordata; class Actinopteri; order Notacanthiformes; family Halosauridae; genus Aldrovandia; species Aldrovandia affinis. The sequence goes on from JAINUG010000141.1 coordinate 494,854, forward strand.
ATTTCTCCCCAACTGCTTTCCAAATTTGTTTGTAGGCCCCAAGAGAATAACGAGAAGAGCATAAATGTGTATACGGTTTATATTCAAATATATACATTTACATGTATTTTAAACAAAGCTGCCTGATATGCAGAAATTACCGTCCAACGTACGTTTAAAAAATACTTCTGGAAACATCTGACACGTCGTGTTAGATGACATGGTCATAACACGTCATCATTATAGTTCTAGAAATGTGCCACTCCACAACATTGGTCCTTTACACTTTGTTAGTTTGTTTTATTTTGTTTGTTTTTTCACATAAATATTCGCGGAAACTGTATTCCCCAAACTAAAACTGCATTTCTCATGAGCCCGGTTGCATTTTCAAAACACTTTTTAGATTCTTGATGGTCAATCTACAAGATCAAAGGTAATTCCGTCAGTCAAATAGATTTTAAGATTAAAAATGTGTGCAAACAGTTAGAAGGGCAATGGGGGATGACGAACGTACTTCCCTAGCGTCTACAGGTCACAGTTCAAAGGTTAAACGTTTCACTTCCGCTTTTGCATTAATGTACGGGCAAAATGACAACATTGAGAGCTTTTACCTGCGACGATTTGTTCAAATTCAATAATATGTGAGTCCAACAGAAGTTTTGGGGGTTGCAAATAGCTAACTGTATGATTGTTGTAATAAGAATCAATTCGTTGTAACGCGTTAGACGAATGTGATACCATCTAGTAAGCTAGCTAGCCTGCCATTTCTCGTGCAGCTAACGGTGGCGAGTGACTTTTACGCGTCATTAATGTATAGCTAGCCACAGTGCCAAGAATGGCTAATTTGCTAGCTCGTCATGTGTTGTTAGCTGGATTAATATAGCCACTGTTGCATGTTAGCTAACAATAGCCTAACCCTGCTAAGATAGCAAACTGGTGAAGCTATCGAGATACTGTTCGTTAGCTAGAAATATAGTCTGGTCCACAATAACGTGCTCAACGACAATATTTAGCTCTATGCCGATTAGTTTCTAGCTACCTATATATACTACCTGTTATTTTCTACACTCTGTAATGTATTGTGTCATACATGTTGGCTACTTCAGGTAGCCTGCCACGATTAGCTGTTTTGCTGTAGAACTGGTTGTTGAGGCTCATATCTGAGTTTCACGTTCCTATGCATTGTCTGTTCTGCAGTAACCTGGACCCACTTACAGAAACCGTATCCTTTCAGTCGAAACTTTCTTATTTTGCCACAGTTGTCGGATTGATAACACCCTTTTTTCCTGGATCCTAACATTACTCTGTACCTGTGACTTATTACGTACCTGAGTAGAATTCATAAACTAACCTACCAGAAGGAATATAAAACATTCAGCATTTCAGCATGATATTTGGCATGCCTAATATAGCTACCACCTGAAAGATATACCATTGAAAATGCACTGTTCTTAATTTGCATGCTTTTTCTTAAGAATAAAAACATAAACAAATGTATACAGACTATATGTAGCCTACTTTTTGTATAGATATACATTTGAAAAAATAAATAATATATATATATATACTATATATGTGTATATATATATATATGTATATATATATATATATGTATGTATGTATGTATGTATATATATAGTGGCACTTTGACTTAAATGTTGGTGAATGGTCTTTAACAATGCAGCACAGTATGGCATACCCTTTTACCTGCAGTACCTTGCTCACTGGCCGGAGTACTTCATTGTGGCCGAGGCTCCCGGAGGAGAGTTAATGGGTTACAGTAAGTGTGTCTTGTGTTGGCGCTCTGAAGCCCAAGGCCAGCTGAAACGTATGAGTGATATGAACAGCAATATCAAAAATGAAGTCCTCCCCCCAAAATGTGGGGCTCCTGAACTGGGAAAAACGGAATTGCCCTCTAATGGCCTGCATCTCACGGACAGTGGTCATGTTTTTCACTAAGCGCAAAACTCTTTGTTCTTTGACTGATTATTTTAAACAGGTTTTAATTTCTTAACTTCTATGTCGATTTCAGCAATTGCCAATTGCGATTTTGTGCAAGACAGAAGAAAAAAAAAAAAAAGGGCAACACTGGCTGAAATTGAATTGCAGTCATGGTTAAAACGCCTCTGGCCTCTGGCACTTCAGGGCCTAACCCTGATCAATTATATCGATTTCTTTCCAAATGCATTATTATAACAATACTAATAGATGGTAATACTGTTGGGCTGCGAGGCCTGTGTTGTGCTGAAGCCTGGGTGTTTCCTGTGTACAGTTATGGGGAAGGCGGAGGGGTCTGTGGCCAGGGAAGAGTGGCACGGCCATGTGACCGCGCTCTCGGTGGCTCCGGAGTTCAGGCGCCTGGGGCTGGCGGGGAAGCTGATGGAGCTGCTGGAGGAGATTTCAGAGAGGTGCCTGCTCTATCACATCATCATAATAATAATATTAATATTAATAATACTTCCCATTTTCGATGTTGCCAGATAATAAGATGATAACATAACGTGCCATTTAACAGACGCTTTTATCCAAAGCGACTTACAGTAGTGGATGCATACATTTTTCAGTACATGTGGTCCCAGTGGGAATTGAACCCACAAGCGTTGCCAACGCCATGCTCTACCTACTGAGCCGCACAGAACCATCAGATGTCTTTGTTTCTCCCCCCCCCCTCCATAAAATGTTCCTCAAAACCTCTCAACGTCATTGGCGGGGTTTTTTTTGTATTTGGTGTTATTTTAGTATATCGCCATGCTGTAAATCACTATGTGTTTATTTCCACATGGTCACACTTTAGAATATTCCTCATCACTCCCATTTTTTTCCCTTTTTTGTGCAATTGAATAAAGGGCCACTTCTGCACGCATCGGTAATGGTTTGGGATGCCAGCGGACTCGTGTTTCTCCTTGCTGGGCAATGTAATGTGAGAGTTTTTTCTCTTGTCCATTTAGGAAAGGAGGCTTCTTTGTGGATCTGTTTGTGCGCGTTTCCAACCAGGTGGCAGTGAACATGTACAAGCAGCTGGGCTACAGCGTCTACAGGACAGTCATAGAGTACTATTCGGCTAGCAACGGGGAGCCAGATGAGGACGCTTACGGTAAGACGTGCTTTCATCCTTTACAGATGAGCTTCATTAGGTTTGAGTAACTAACTGTATACAAAGGATTTAATTTACTGTCATTTTTGTGTTGAACTGCTTATGAGAGGGTCCCAGGTTTGCACTCAGTCAATGAGAATAAAGCCATTGTGCAAATGCAGGACAGGACGACTTCCAAAGGAGGATGGTAAACTGGGGCTCCAAAAATAAATAAACTTACTTAAAAATTTACTGAATACACTGCAATATTTAATTGTATTTGAGCATTTTAGGCCAATGTATTTCAGCACAGTTTCACAGGTGCTTGTTCAACTGCATCGGAACGCGATTTGTATTTCAAATCAGAGCTCCCGCAAAACGTTGACCCTTTTCCACGTTGGGAAGCCCCACCTCATCCTTCCTTCGCTGTGACCGTTTTACAAAATGCATATTTTGGGCTTAACCCATTTAGACCTAAAACCGCTTTTACAAAATGCTTAAAATATTTTGGGCTTAATATCCAAGGGAAAAACACGTTGTCGTTTTGCTTAAACACTGCGTTCGTTCCTGGTTTCACAAAGCATCTATGATTGTCTTGTTAGAAAGGTAGACCCCTGGTAAAGCTATACCTCACATTCCTAAATCTGTTTTACGTGACATATTACATAACATTTTAGGCATTTAGCAGACGCTCTTATCAGATACTTATTGACCTTTTCCACAAAAACAATGTGGTTGCACGTCAGCAGAAATTGGATACGCTCATTGAGTGGTTGCTACGGTGAGCCGCAGCGCTGCTGTCTGTGAGAAACCCTTGGCTCTTTTGACGTGGGCTTTTTGCATCGTACCTCCGACGCTCACTCTGCCTTCCCTCCGCAGACATGAGGAAAGCTCTGTCCAGAGACGCAGAGAAGAAGTCCATCGTCCCCCTCCCGCATCCTGTCAGACCGGAGGACATAGAATAACCCTACGCTGTGACTCTCTCTCTCTCTCTCCCCTCCCTCCCTCCCTTCCTCCCTCCCTCTCCCAGTACAGCCCCCCAGTCTTTCTCCACTTCACTCTCTCTCTCCCAGTACAGCCCCCCAGTCTTTCTCCACTTCACTCTCTCTCTCTCCCTCTCTCCCCCTCTCCCCCAGTACAGCCCACCCAGTCTTTCTCCACAAGATTTACAGCCATAAAATGTGAAGGAGAAAAAATCTGTATATTGAAAAGAAAAGTCAATAATTTTGTATTTATTTCCGATTGGACGGAGATGCACACTGTCGAGAGTTCGACACGAAGGCGGCCCAAGGAGGTACGAACAGGAGAATGTTTGATGACAAGATGAGCTGTCCCCCCATAGGGCAGGTCGTTTAGGCAAATGCTTGGCTGCTCCCGTCCCATGTTTTGAAGATGGACTGGTGTCGGGAGTGCTGTGTGTGAAAAGGAGCCAAACACTGTAAGCAGTTTTATCTTTATTTAAGTGAAGCGGAGGTGGCAGGCTGTATCTGTATTTAGAGAGTCACAGCATTATTCAGAATTTTGTTTTTTTATATATATATATCAAAATGTAAAATACACACAGGAAATAAATAGAGAAACTGTTGAGAACCAGTATAATAAATCTTCATTTAAATACCCAGCCCCTGTTCTGTGTTGCTGTGTGGCTTTAATGGAAAAATGGACACATGCATTTTGTTTTTCCCTGGAAATCAAATCGGTGCGTGGCAATTTTAAACAGATGCCATAAAAGGTGTGACACTCCCTCGTTAGGAGTACTTTATTTAAACCACGACGGGATCTGATGGAGGTCGACGTGGCCGAAACGTCATATTTTTAATAACGGTAAGGTAAACGTATTGTCCTGGGTGACTCCTGTGTATGCTGGTGTTCGTTCCAACGATAGATGCAACCCCTGCATTGTGAAGGTGTTAATTGTTCTTAATTTGTCACTTTTAACGTGTATTGAGGGATGGCTTCGCCTGTCAGGCCCATAACATTTGAGCCTGACTAATTTATTTCTCTTGATGTGATATAACTCCGCCCCCAACTTCTGGAGGTGTGCTTTGCTAATAAACCAATGGTCAGTTGCTACTTTTGGTGAATCCCACAATAGAGCGGGTTTGTGAAGTGTTGGAACGGCCTAAGCCAACCTTAATCCACCCTCGGACATCCATGGGCACCAATTAGTTAACACATTTATCCAGAGGCTCTTACGAGGAAAGTAACGTTTCGAGTCTAGACCAATGAAATGTTTTACCCTGTTAAACCACATTATGTCAGAAAGAGTGATGAGTGCCTTGAAGAATACCTTTTCCATATTCATGTCCCAGAACTTTATATCTGTCAGATCAAACTAACGCTCTCATTTTCTGTGATGCACTGTATGGCAAATATAGGCTGACGTTTTTAAGGGGGAATTATGAAAGAACTTAAATGCGTGTTTTCAACAAAAACACTCACTGGTGTGAATGAGTACTAAAAGTATGTCTATGAACTTGGAATGCTGGTGTTGTGTCCTCCCCGACTGTCTGGATCTGCATCCCTCCAGAGCAGATGCAGGCAAGGAGTCACTGCGTTACTGTCATGGATTTGAACTCACTTGAATCGAAAGCCAAGCAGCAGAAAAGGGCTTGGCGTAGGATCCACAGGCGTAGGAGGTGCAGAAAACAAAAGATGCACTCAGACTGGGGCTTGTATACACCGGCCTCTGCTCTTCATTATTGTATTAGTCATTTTACTTCTTTTTTTTTTTTTTTTTGCATTTGCATTGAATACAATATATTTCTATTTGAACTTTTTTTGTTATTCATTAGGTGAAATGTATATGGCTGGACTACATAGAGACATTACATTACATTACAGGCATTTCAGCAGACGCTCTTATCCAGAGCGACTTACAGTTTACATTTCTTTACATACAATCCATTTATACAGATGGATAGTAACTGAAGCGATTCAGGTTAAGTACCTTGCTCAAGGTTACCACAGCAGTGTCCCACCTGGGGATTGAACCTGCAACCTTAACGTTGCAAACCCAGTTCCCTAACCATTATACCACACTGCCGCCTGTCAAAAGGTGTGACTTTTTACACTTTTTTTTTGGATGGGATTGTTGAGCGGGGGTGGGACGTGGATTATATTTGTTGAGAGGGGAACTCTACTGCATATTTTCCTCTCAAGCGTATTTTCCATATAACGCCTATGCTTAAAATCCTGGACATTTGGTGAAACCCTAAGCAGACAGAAACCAAAATGAGATTAAAATGTGTGAGAAACGACAGGTGTGGCATGAGAGCGTGTGCAGTGGGTGAATTGCGTGAGACTCGAGTCTGTGAGTGTTGGCAGCCTTGTAAGGGGCTTTTGCCGGGACAAACCTTTGCATGCACACAGGCCTAATGTTGATATGTGGGTGTAATACTCAGAGTAGGCCCTAGGTGGCACCATAGATTATTCATATGGAAAACAAATAGTCAGGGACGACCTGCCACTATGCCACTGCGCCACTGCAATGAATTTGAATGAACTATGGGTAAAAGCCAGTTTCATGTTCATTTGACATCTTCCTTCCTAGTGTATGGCAAAGCACACTTTGGGGTGGGGGGACGGGGGATGGGGACGGACCAATGGGTGGAAAGCATATACAGAAGTAACTTCTCAAAATAAGTTACAACAATAATAATAATACGAATTGAATTGTTTTGTTACCTTCCCTTATAATAAGCATTCTATAAATAAAATTAGTAAAACAATAATTAGGGCTTGTTTTTGTTTGTCGCTGCATGGGGAAACAGTGAAAATAATTCATGCTGAGCCAAATGAATTCCATACATGAAAGGCTAATTCAGTCAATCATCTGCCATTAAGTTGTCACGGACTGGCATTCAGTAGACATAATAGGCAATGTATTACTTTTGTTGCAGTGTTTTGTCTGCAACGGTGTAGCCACTAGGCTGGCCTGCTGTTGCAAAATAGTACAAATAGGTTATGAATTATGAATTTGGTGTTGTGCTTTACATGAAATTACTTCCACCTTTTTGCCCGCAGTAGAACAATGGAGGAACATTTCCACGTGGTTTTGTCCTGGAATTAGTTGATTTGAAGATAAATGAAAGGGTTGGGGATAATACATTTTAAAAAACAGTTTTATTGGGGTTCTTTCAAAGAGTAATATAACAATTTTGACAATGTCATCAATGACAGTGCGTTCCTCTCATGTGACATATGCACATTCCATCTTATATTTTAGACTATTGGATCAGGCATATTCATGTTTTGCGAGGATTCGCTACATAAGTTTTGTACGGTGGGCCTGAAGTGCAAAAACACAAGAACATCAAGGAAAGCACAATAACATTAAGAAAAGTCTAAACAAAGTTATTGAAATGAATTTCCATTAAAACTTCCTGAAAAATCAGCTAAGTACATTTTCTGAAAACTAAAGGCTTTTGCACAGTCATGAGAGACAACTAACTCCTGGACAGGTGGACATTAGCTAGCATACTAACATTAGCTACAGTGCTAACTAGCCCAACATTACACACTGAGCTGGCTAAAAAAATATCCTGGTACAACTAGCTGATTGCTAGCTGGATAGCGAATGTCAGTTGGTTAATATGTAAATAGTTAATTTACAACTTGGCTCCATCTCAGGTTTCAGGTCTCAGGTCGACCTGCATCATTTGGCAAGATAGGCGGTATGTTTTTATGTGAGATGTTCAAGGTTTATGGACACAGTTGTGCTGGGTGGCCTGCTCTGGCCATCCAGCACAACAAGATATACAATATTATCCCGCTGAGCTAAAGACCAAGGGAACTAATCATATTCTTATATAAATTTAAAATATGAAAATGTGTCGGGGTTGTTCCTTCAATTATTTTACTTCAATTTTTTAAATTCAGGAATCGGGCGATCTATGTAAAAGTCCAAAATGAAGCTACCTTTCGAACTGCAGGTCCCACCTGTCTCTATGAAATGTTGCGCTCTCATGGGAGTTGTCGTTCAATATTATTTTAGACGTTTTACTTTGAAGTCCTATCCTTAATAAAAAGGGTTGATTAACAGTAAATAATTCCAAGAACACCCCAAAGCAGTTTTTCAGCATTTTAATCGTTACCTTCTTAAATATGATGAAGGAAAGTTTGCGTTCCATTGAAAATGATTGGCTCTGACATTGAGTTTTGTCCTGTAGGTTACAAGCATTCAGTTTCCGTTTTCCCAGCATATCACCCAGGGGTGATGTCACATTCTGTAGTGGACACTCACAGGAGTGTGTGTGTGTGCGTGTGTGCATTTGGTATGTACGTGTGTTCTGGTCATTTATATGTGCTGTATGGCTTGCATGTAGGCTCACTGTCTCCTGCAGAACATTATCCATGATATGCACACACACACACACACACAAGTTTTAAGCTTTGTTTTGTTGGTTGTGTCTGACAAATTTCATAGCATCTGTGTCTGCTTCAGTTTCGTAAAGATTCGTCAAGCAATCTTGACACGATTTAAATATTTACCCTGCCATCTCTTCTCCCTTTTTTGTGTAAAGGGAAATACTGTCATCTCCAAATAATGGCTGATAGGTATACTGTGTGAGCAGCATGCCAATTCCCTTTCACACCATGCCTGCTGCATTGCTCAACAACAGGCAGGGTATATAGGTGTGCTGCTGTTTAAACTTTAATGCAGTTCTGGAAATGCCTGTGTCCTGTTCACTGAAATCGCATTTGGGGGCGGAGGAAATGAAGGGGACAGACAGACAGACAGACGACAGACAGACAGACTCTCCCTCCCCCTTCTGGAACTCAAGCTGGCATGTTTTCATCGCACATATGGTAGATGAGGTGTAATATTCAGCCAGCGCTTGCTCACATCGAACATATTGTTCCCAGACAACTGTGACCCGCTACCATTGTGCGAATGTGTGTGTGTCTGTGTGTGTGCGTGGTTCAGAAACCACAAGCTGCGATATAAAGCAAGAGAGCAGTATCAGCCGTGCAAAGCTCTTTTCCCAAGAAGAAAATTCAATTATGTTCTGTAGCAGTTTCTATTTTACCACCACATATTTCACATCCCATTGGTCTAAGTAGCTGTTTTATTCTTTAATCCAATGGGACAGATTAAAAGGCTTATCCGAGTAACTGAAAATGATTACAGATTTTTTTTTTTTATGTTATAGCTAATCTTATGGAAATGATGTGGTTGGGCAATCAAACCTTGTTGTTTATGAATGAGAAAATCAGATAATTACAGTCTCTTTAGTACTTATTGCTCCAATGCGTATGCTCAGTCTGGTCGAACTCGCCTCCTCCTTGATGACACGTTTGCAAACATGCATTAATGTTGACTAACTATTGAACACTGCATTCTTAAATGATGTATAATGCAGTTATTAATCAGTTGTTAAGCAGTTAACTACATTGTAATATAATATGTGTGTGTGTGTGTGAGAGAGAGAGAGAGAGAGAGCGAGCAAGAGAGAAAGACAAAGAGACAATAAAAGACTGGGTATACATATATATGGCCTATATATATATATATAATCAGTCTTTCTCAGTGCCAGGCAGCTGTACTATTTGGTGCTCGGATCATTCAGTGGTATGAGGAGAGGGGGGTAGACGGTAATTATCCCCTCATCAAACCATTGCGGTACATACTGATATTACCCTTACTGCATGTGAATGGGCCAAACGGCTGCACTTCAGAGCAGATAATAGCACGTGAGCCTACTCTGCACCCATCTCAAGACTTCAGTCACGCCCGTGTCTCTGCGTCTCCAGCTATGAAAGTGCGACTGCTTCACTCTTCATCCATTAACACTGGAATTCCATGCAGGCTACCCCACCCGTGTCCTCTGCTTGTTGAAATATCAAATCACTGTCTTTGAAAGTGAACTGTGTTAGCTCCCTGCTCCTGACTGCTTTATGAAATCACAGAGGTCTAAATCACACACAGATCCGAGCATGTACTATGCATATGGTCTTGCTGTTTACAGGCCACATTTAACGGTCAGTTAAAGGTGATATGGGGCAAAATAACTTCAGCAATTTTAGAAATAGCAATTTCTCTGCTCATGCATTTAATTAAAGCAACGGGTAGTCTAATTCCAGTCGTTTTTTAAATATGACTTTTATCTGTACAACTGTGCACACAGGTGTACTTTCTACATTTCAGTTCTACGTAACTAATGGGGCTGTACAACTTATACTGCAATAGACTTGAATTGTGGTTCAAGAATTGTTTTTTTTCTCTCTCTCTCTCACTGCGTTAGCCCACCCTCCCGCCCGCTCCCCCCGAAAGCTAATTTGGCGGCTTTTGAAAAGTCCTCAGCGTGCATCAGCGACGCTCGGCGTTAGGAGGGAAGGGAGCGACTGGTCTTCAGCTGGCGGCATGCTGGCTGACTCTCTGTCGCCGTGCCTCACAGCTGTTTATGAAATACGGAGCGCAGCGACAGACCGCCACAAGCGGTCGCGTAATGTACGAGCCTGACGCTCAACTTGACAGAAAGTTGAGGGAAGGCGGTAAGACGGCGGGGAGCGATGCCAACAGCGCGCCCGAGCAGGCAGGCAGTGAAAACGGGCCGCTCGGACTGCCGCGCGTGCGGCTGCCGCAGACCTCCCCGTGGGGGCAGTCCGGCCAGGGCCGAGCCAAGCCAATCTTTCCCCATTCGTTTCCCCTCCTCCTCTCCTCCCATGGAATCTGGCACCCTTCTGTCTCGGGAGCTCCAGTTCTCCCCAGTAAGTGTGAATCTGATTTGAGAAGTGGTGACATTTGATTAAAAAAATGTTTGTATATATATATATATGTGTGTGTGTGTGTGTGTACAGGGGGTAGACAAAATAATGAAAACACAATGAAAAAGGACTCGTATTTCTTATAAATCGAGTCTACACATGCGTGTCATATCAATGTTAACACTAATTATCAATATGTTTTTGCTATAAAATACATTTTGAATTCAACACCTTAATATGTGAATCTTTAAGGCAACGTGAGAGGTCTAACAGATTTTGAAAGACGTCAAATAGCTGGTACCCAAATTGCAGGTGTGTCAGTCACAGAAACGGCAAAATGATTTGTGTTGAAGAGAACAATCTAGGAAATTAAGATGTTCCCATATTCCAAGACAATGACACTTCCACACACACTGCTAAATGGATTCAAGAGTGGTTTCATGAGCACTCAAGATATAGTCTTCATGAACACCTTCCATTCCATACTGTCCCACGCTGTTGGTGTTTCCATTATTTTGCCTACCTCCAATGTGTGTGTGTATATACAGTATATATATACACAGACACACACACATATATATGTGTATTTGTGTTTTATGTCCACCTCTATTGCTATTTTGCAACAGGTCAAGGATAAAGCAAGTTATAACTGCATGTACATCACCTATATTTAATCAGAATTCCACATGGATTTTCAGGAAGAGGGGAGCTGGATCGAAATAAAACAGTGTTCCAACAACACATACACACACACAGACACACACTCAACCCTCCAATGGTTTAGAACCCGTTGCAAGTAAGGACTCCTGGCACTTAATTATTGGTACTTATTCTGGAGTCTCACCAAATCCCCATAAGTGTGGTTTATCCCAGGCGCTCCATGTGTCACCTCGCTTGGGTCTGCAATCTTTAACCCTCCCATACACACACACACACACACACACACAAACAAGCTGTCACAAAAGTCCCACAGTCCCCTCCAACAGGATTTGCAGGATCCACACTACTGATCAAAAGCGTTTTCACTGCAACACAAGATAGGTCCCAGAGTCCAGCATGCATATTCAAAGGCCACGCAGGTTAGGGGGTTTCCTGGGTGATGCGCACGGTTGAAACGCTCGCGCGGTATTCGGTGGCACCTCTTATGGGCCGGAACAAATCCGGATCGCACCAGTGCCAACTGTGGGCACTGGGGTCTTATAACGCAATGCCTTTTTGGCTGGCACTGCCGCCCTGGGAGAGGTGAGCCTCAGTCGGCAGGGTAACCACGGCGTCACAGATCTCCACTGACTCCTTTGGTTGATATGGCAACTGCAGTCTGCCTGCGCCTAGGACAGTAAATGCCCAGACCAGGTGCAGTAGCCACAGCAGCTCCCGTGGGTTTATTGACAATATGCATTTATTTTAGCAACACGTCGTATAGAAGAAGAAGAAGAAGAATATACTTTATTGCCATGTTACACAAGGTAATTGGAATTTGTCTTTTCACATATCTCTCCTAGATACACACACACACATAGACCACTATACATATGTATTCCATCAGAGAGGTCAGAGTGCAGGGTCAGCCATAGTACGGCGCCCCTGGAGCAGTTAGGGGTTCAGTGCCTTGCTCAAGGGCACTTCGGCAGTGCCCCAGGAAGTGAACTAGCCTCTCTCCGGTTTCCAGTTCATTGTTTTTTGTTTGGCCTTCCTGGGATTCGAACCAGCAACTCTCCACTTGCCAGCCCGTGTCGCTAATCGCTGAGCCACTGCCGCCCCATATCTAGGCATTACAGCCTTTAAATTCGGCGCAGAACTCTCTGCTCAACGTTTGGGCCATTTTGGGCATTCTCTGGTGGAGTGCTCACTGGTACAATGTTTGCCCAAAGCGCACTGCTCAGAAACAAGTCAACATACTGCACGTCTCACTCAGAAGACATGACCCGGAGGCGTTGCTGTGCTGTGCTGGGTTGCCTGGCCACAGGCCCATCCAGGTGACCTTTCAACAGTTTTCACAGTGCCACCCACTGAACGTTACACTTTATTATTCCATTACCGGATCCATATACGGTATTACAAACATTCAAATCATTTCCCAGCATGTCACTCTTACCAGCTGTCAGTTGTGCTGCCTGTTCACCGTTTTTGATACAGGAGTATGATATGAATTGCCGAGAGGCCACAATTGATTTTGCACATGGAGGGGTACTATATAATTAGATTAAATGGATTGAAATGTCGCCTCACAGCAAGAATTGAACTTTTGATGTTGTCCCGTGTCCGCGTGGGTTTTTACTCCGGTTTCTTCCCACAGTCCAAAGACATGCTGAGTCTAAATTGTGATGATTGAGTGAATGGTGTGTGTGCCCCGATGGATTGGCGACCTGTCCAGGGTGTAAGTGGGTAGGCTGGACCCTGACCAGGAATAAGCGGCTTAGATAATGGATGGATGGATGGATTGAACATTCCTGATGTGATATTGCAACCCCCCAGAACCACAATGCCCCAGAACCACAATGGCCATTTTCCATAAACCTTTGTTACAAACTCGATAACTTGCAACTAAACCTTAATCAAAATGTTTCACAGAAATTAAACCAGCACTATTATAGAATATCAAAGTAATGCAAATTATTTTATAAAGGCTTAGACTTAGATTTATCTCTTTGAAGTGACAAAGTGAAAGTTGAGATGACAAGATGAAACGCAGGGCCAAGTTACACGGACGAATGTGGAAAAACACGACTATTCCATTGCTTTGTAATGGCACTTGTTTAGTTTCTGTCAAATATATTTATGAACATTTAGTTGAAACTTGGCATCATATTGATATCAATAATTTGCTATGCATTATACTTTAGGAATTGTGTTTTACAAGATGTACAGAGTATATAGTTATGTGTATATGTGAGTAACTTTTGTTTTTTGTTGAGATACCATATGCATATATATACACAAATACATAGCCTATACGCGTATATATTAATGCTAACACATGATATATTGACATAGTTGATTATGCTGGCAGTGTAAGTGATTTTAATCCGTGTTGTTGCATTGGTACTGGCTCTTAGAGTATTACCATATTTTTTCTGCAGTTGCTGTTACTCTTTTTAATCCTGTTGTGTGCACTCAGGATTTGAGCATCTGCCAAATAGATGTAGGGTGAATTAAATGTAAGATACAAACCGTATATATGTGTAATGTGTAATAATGTGTGAATTAGTGCAATCCGAATAATTCTCTCTTGCTCTCGCCGTCTCTCTTCCCTCCCTCCCTCCCTCCCTCCCTCCGCTGGTGCCCAGGTGCAGAAGACAGGCGCTCATCCCGCCCTGCATCATGATGTAATGAAACATTTCCTCACCCCACAGAAGCTTCCTTCTCTGCTAATTACCTTGTACAAACATGAGTCAGATTCGGCGGATATACGGCGCAAATAGAATTATTGTAAGCGAACAGAGAGAGGGATCAGCGCGCGGAGATCGGGTGGGGAGGGCTTGCCAGGCAGAGATCTAACTGTATTAGGGAGATGAATTCTAATGCGGTGGAATTGTGCTTCTTCATGATTAGCTCAGAGAAAATATCCTCTCGGGGAAAATCCTTGTCCACTGAAATCCCGTAAATCCAACCACTTGTTTTTCATCCATTCCCACAGAGATGGTAATGTAATTACGCCGATAATTATCTTCATCAGTGCCAGCGGCCGCAGACGGCTCGTTCCCTCGATCTAAAGGGGCCTACTCATCAGGCTGTCACCCCTCTCGATTTTCACCATTTTTTTTTTTTTGTTAACCGAAAACCGCAGCGACGGTCGATGGCCTGTCAGCTGCGCCGCGGCGACGAGAGGGTCCTCGTGTTCCCAATCCGCGCTTTCTCCCCCTTATCGTCAGAATGCCTCTGCCCAGCCTCTGACATCTGCCCCGAGCCTTGTGGTTCCCGCGCGCCCGCCACGACAGATTGCCCATCCGCTCGAGGAGCCTGGCACGGGCTCGGCCTCCCAGGAGCGGCTCCAAGGATCAGGTGGGCGCGCGGAGGCAGCAGAAGGCAGCTGGTGTGGCGCGGGGCGTCTCGTGCCAAGGCGCTGCAGATGGGCAAATACCACTGTCTTCGGTTAGCGGAAAGAGCACTCTTAATTAAGGTTTACCCGTTGAAAAAAAGTAGGGAAAACAACAGATCTGCCTCTGCACTCAAAAATGATTCATAATAATTAACCATAGTTCAACACGGTGGGTAACACATGTCCGCTGACGGGAAAATTGAGGATTCCTGCCAACTGCCGTAATTAAAATCTCATTGTTGTGATTTCGTGATAGCTCTTGTATATCTTGTATACATCACACCAGCTAATTAATTGCATGTAAACTCATCACTCAAAGTGTTCTCACACAATACATGTTCACATCGCAATAAAGATCATTTACAAACATATATTTTTTTAACTAGGTGGTTTTTCAATGGGGTTTTTTGCCACGCGCAAACCGGATAATAGTAAGAGCTACTCTAAAAGTTAGTTTTTTTCATGATTTTATCATATAAAAACTGCAGGTGTTCTTTTTGTTCTGACACATTTTCAGTTGTATGTTAACATGGCTCTTCATAACAACTTAAAGTGGAGGATATGCTTTTATATGTTTTAATTGGATATATGTTCATTATTCCTTCACCGTGCATTAAAAACGCGAATGCTCTATAAATGATTGCATTTGTAACAAAAGAAAGTTCAACATTTTACTGTTCCACAAGAGGGTGCTGTTTTGTGATGGACAAAACCCTTATTGATAGGTTTTGTTTTTTAGCAATTATTTCTTGGAAAATTTGATTACATTCTGGTGGTGTCTGAGTGCAAGAAATAGGGGAGGCAGATTATTTGCCTATCCACTGACAATCGTCTTGAATCGTTTTTATTGTTTGTGTTAATTACAATCTTTTATTAATTAATGGATTTTTCCTCAGGACTGTTTCTCAGGATTAACAAGCTTGCCAGCGTAAGGATCACCCATCAACAGTTTTTTACTTTAGACTTCAGATGAATGAATTTTAATCCTAACAACCATGATTTAGTTATAACAAAGAGCTCAGATTCCAGTGTTTAATTTAATATTTAATATAATTATTTATTTATTTTTTATCAAAAGGATTTCAAAGGAAGTGCAGACATGTAGTGTAAATCTCATATAATGGGAATTTTCATTAATTAGTTTACAAAAGAATCCTCTGCTTACCCTTATTTTTAATTCAATAACTGAATAATCCACCAAGATAATCAAAAACTGGTCCAGAACAATTATCAAATAAAGGGTAAGCTCTGTGAGCCCCTAATTTGTAATTCAACAGCTGTCAGTGAAAGATACTCACACTGCACCTCACAAGACATCCTTTATTTAAAAAACTTCTAAATTATCTTTTTTATATACTTGTCTGTGAAAATCAGTTTCTCAGAACATAAAAATATAATAATACATAGTGACTAGAATGGGCCTCTCAACCCATCTAGGCTCATCATGTCCTAATCTAAAGAGTATCTAGTACTGCATCTAGCCTGGACTTGAATAGCCCAAGTGTTTCTGCCTCTACTACCCAACCTGGCAAGCTGTTCCAGGCATTGACAACTCTCTGTGTAAAAAAAACCTTCCTAATATCCATGCAGAATTTGCCTTTAACTAATTTCAACTTGTGGCCTCTTGTTATGCTAACCAAACTTATCTTAAAAAATCTTTGGTTGTTCACTTTGTTAATCCCTTTTAGGAATTTAAAAACCGAAATCAAAGCCCCCCTAAGTCCCGTTTGCCAAGCTTAAATAAATTGAGTGCCTTAAGTCTACCCTTATAACTTTTACATTTCATACCAGGTACCAATTTAGTTGCCCTTCTTTTAACTTTTTTAAGAGCTTCTAGGCCTATATTTTTCTTGTAGTGTGGTTGTACTCTGAGGTCTCATAAAAGTGGTGTATCCCAGCATCCTGTTGGCCTTTTTCACTGCTCGCACACGTAGATGCAGAAATACTTTGATCAATTAAGGAAAGGAAAGGAAAGTCTTTTCAGTTCAGATGAAAGTCTTCACATTTCTGCCCATTCATTTCTGGAAGGTCTATTTGAAAAGCAATAGTCTTACTCATTTCAGGTCTATTTCAGTGCATTTACTGTATATGCCTTTCCTATCAATTCGAACAAGATACGAGCTTTTTACAGGAACTGGGCAACATTCAGTCTGTCATTACTCCCGGTTTATGAGTAGGGGCAGTGGACGGTAAGACAACACTATAGGGCCAAATCTGGCCGCGTATTAAGAGGTAAATGTCATGCGAAGGGCGTTTTATTAGCCTGTGATGCAACATGGCATTTCCCTGCGCTTGTTCCCATTGTTAAACCTGTCATTTTAATGCGAGGCACCAGATGTGCCTTCAAACAAGTGGACGAGCCATGTTTAATCACTGTATAGCGAGCACAAACAGTGTGTCCATTCAACCAATCCCAAGATAGCAGATATCTTACCTGTAGTTGTAAATGTTTATTAGACATCTTTGTTAGAGAGCAGACAGAGAGAGGGGATGGCTTTTTTAAATTAGCAATCAGTGTAGCAATTTTATGTCACGTCATTTCATATCCATGGTACAATGCCTCTATAAAATTCTGTATCACTTTTTTGTCATATACTACATCAGTTTAGACAGACTCAGAGCACACTGTTTACCACACTAAGGAAGCATTTGCACACACCTCTGAGTGAAGCCGTTTATATGATTTTTTGGCTCAACATCAAATTTTACTTAGTTGAGGATGAGATTAAGTCATCACTGGAAATCAGTGTCCAAAAGAGCATGTCGCAAAATTTTGCTTTCAATACGTGTGTGTGTGTTATGAATTAATGATCCGCAGCTTCTTAAAACAATGTCCATACAGCCTTCCAACATGAACACAAAGTCCATGTTTTTTTAGCTTGATTACCAAAGTGCTTTATATCATTTGATGAATGCATTTATCTCTGCTGCTCGGACCGCGCGCACCGAACTGAAGCTTTTCTGAAGCGTCGCACTTCGTACCCTGCGACCTGACCGCAGCGCTACAGTCGCGCGACCCGTGGGTGAGCTTCCGATGACACGCGCATCCCTGAAGTGTTCTTGTGCGCGAATTCCACGTTGCGGTCCTCCGCGCTTCAGCAAATAAAACCTTGAGTCACTTCGCCACTCGGCTGAAGACCCTCGCAAGCCCTACATTCGGTATCATGGCAACTGCCAACGTGAGCTTGAAGCTTTGCGTTAGTCTCCTAATGTACATCCTGTGTGGAGTGCAGCCCTTTTCATTGAGTTAAAGCACCTGCTCGCTGTCTGTCAATGCAGGATCGGGTTACTTTGCGCATTGGTCATAGCGCGGCTTCACACATGATCTTTTTCCATGAGAGGTTATGCAACTTCCTGTGATTACAGATAACTACACCTGCTCAACTGTTGCCACAGCTCGAGGGTACCTTTGGTCTCTCTGTGCTGGCATTTTCAACAAGGATTTTTTTTTGATACTGCAGAGAAAAATGTACCAAAATGATTGGCAAATAAGCTATGTTTTGCGTTTTGTGCTATTACTTAAGGATGATTTTTAAAAGAAAAACGTATAAACAGTGTCATGGGTCATGTTACATTTTCTTCACATGTGTAGGCCTCTGCACTAACAGTGTGAAACAGCCTTGTGTGTGTGGGCCTCTGCACTAACAGTGTGAAACAGCCTCACATGTGTGGGCCTCTGCACTAACAGTGTGAAACAGCCTCACATGTGGGCCTCTGCACTAATAGTGTGAAACAGCCTCACATGTGAGTTTGACTTACCATTCTATGCAAGTATTAGGATAGCGTTTTTCTTGCAAAACTGTTTGGAGAGATACGTAAAGTTGGTTATCGCTGAACTGGCCAAGCTGTGTTTGTGAAGAAATAAACTAATATTAGCATGCAAGTGTAAGTAAAAAGACAACTGTGGATTAAATCCAGGCCTGATCGTAACTTGTATAAATTATCCACTGCATATTACAAAACACACAGACTGTCTCCAGAAAATTCTGGTGTTTTAGTCGCTGACATTTTTGAGGGATTTACCGTTACATCTTTTTCACACAACATTCTGTTAACTTTGCTTCACTTCTCTCCTCTTTTGGCTGATTCCAGGAAGTGAAATTCCGCCCATCTAAAACCCTGTGACTGAAGCACCCAACCTCACAGAGTCAGAAGACAACTTCAACAAAAGACGGAAGAAGAGGAAGGAGATGAAAGAGGAAAAAGATTAGCGACAAATGAAAGAGCCAACTCCAACCGGGAGTGACTGGCACATGCAGTGCCAAGGTTTCGTTATCGATCGCCCCTCCGCTAATGAATAGCGTCCGTTCATTCGCACGCGCTCTGGGAAGAGGCCTGAAGTGGAGCCCCCTCGGCTGCCTGCTCACATCCGCGGTGCGTTAGTGCAGATGGCTCCGGCCGCAAACCCAGAGAGAGGCTTAAAGCGGGAGTGCAAGGTCATTTTAATCAGGCGTTTTGAAAAGACAGACCTCTACAAGGATGGGGGGTCTTAGGGCCATGCTTCCTCAAGTGGCTGGATGAGGGGGCCGGGTGCACTCCCCGTCTCCCTATGTCCCCGTCTGCCCCTATGTTCCCCCCTCAAACTTAGAGCCGCGGAACCGATCTACCTCATTATTAACGCTCAGTGGCTAATTACACCCACTAAGCTCGCGGAGAGATTATTACCAGTTTGGGGGCGGGTTAAGTGTATTCCAGGGGTGTCGATAGGACTTCCCAACATGTTCTCCTTTTTAACTCGAACCCAAGGCCAGGGCCCTCAATGGAAGCCAGTGACATTTTGATTAAACATAATTAGAGAAAATAGTACATGACAGACACATTGCTCCTGAGGTCTTTATTGGAGTGCAGGGATTACACATGCCACCCATGGTGAAAAATATAAATTAAATAATAATAATAATCTTTTTGATATGAAGGAGATCAGTGATTCCAATATTCCTGCATGTGTCATTATTCTTTTCTTATGGTTTATGCATGTGTTCAGCAAAGCTTTTTTGGGGAAAGTGGACATGGAAAAGAAAGAATAGTCAATTGCTGTTAATTATTCTGATTTTATTTCGACACTTCATTCCAGGCACTTGCGTTTCCACCTGCAGCAAAAGTAAGCCTGCGCTGGTGTCCCGATTTCACCATCGTTTAAAGAGTCAAAGCTGATTAATACAATCAGCAGCCTGAATCAGCCATTCCTCCATCAGTATAGTCCAATAAAATATTCCAGGAAATTATAACCAAGCAAGTGTTTATTCTAAGGGGACAAAAACATCTCATTCATTTCGTTAGACTAAATGAAATGTTTGGTGTGCGTGCATTGTTCAACCTTGTTTTTTACAATGTCATAAATTACATTATGACTGATTATAAATTGTATTACTGTATATTACGGGATATGAAGGCTATCAAACTAAACATTGTAATTGCTTATTGCCAACCAAAACCAAATACATCTTTCATATAAAAAAGAATTGATAAAAAAAGATATACAATAAAAAAAAGACACATCTTTAAAAAAAACAAATCAAACAACTTAAATCAATCTTTAGGTCAGCGCTTCCATACAGCCTATCCCAAGCACCAAAATTGTTTAGCACGAGTACCATTTCTCTGAAACCCCATGTAAAGACAACCCCTCCCGCCCCCAAACAGTAACACACTTGTGCTTGTCTTTACGGCCAGAGCAGATAACTGCCTGGCAACCGGTTACGGTGTATGGAGCAGTGCTGGGGAAAGGGGGGGCTGATGGTGGTTGGCAGGCACGGGCGGGCGCGCGCACGGTTGGCACGCGGTGAGAACCCGCTGCAGGGCTTTCATTAGCGCCGTGCTGTTCGCGCTCGTCGCCGGCTGCAGCGCTCGCCGCTGTTTGCCGTCGCCTCCATTAGCCGGCTAATGAAATAGTTTGCGGCCGCTAAAGTGACGGCGGCGTGGACGTGTAATAGATAATGGGTGATAGACGAGGGGGGTGCAGTCTGGGGAGGCTATCCATCTCTGTGAACAAGAAGCTCGGCCCCCAATCCCCCCCCCCCCCCCACCCCAACCTCCTCCTCCACCAGCAGCTGCCTGCCTGCCTGACAGCTATCCACAGTCCAGCTCCCCATGTGCTGGGTGTCAATGGTTCCCCATCACACCCCCCCCCCCCCCCCTCCCTCCCTCTAACAGAGATGGATGGGAACAGCCGTGTCCCCCTCCCTGTACCCTTTGGTTAAGACCGGGTCACAGCGGGCAGCTGGCATTGACTGATAAGGAGACTAATCCAAAGGCTGATATATTCGGTCAAGTTCTGTCCCCCCTTTCAAGGGGCGTCATTAGGCAGCGGAGTCTTTAGCGGTCCCACTGGCGTGCGGCGGCAGGCGGGAGGCTATTCTGGGATTCTGGCCGGCGGTCGAAAAACACGGGCGGACGCTCGCTTCGTTTTAATAATCAATCCATCTGCCCTGTTATGAACTATGGTCAAAACAATTGTCATGCAAAACATCCTTACCAGGCGAAGAGAATACAAAATAATAAGGGGAATAATTGCTTGAAAATGTCATCAATACACTGTATATCAATGCAAAAGCAACCATTGCCACGACGACTACAAATGAAATGTGAAAGGATAAACATTCAGGAGAATTCAAGAATGCCAATTTCAAAACTTAATGCTACTCAATGGGTTTTTGGATTTACAATAATTTGGCAGCTCAATTTATGCATTAAAAACATTTATTGTTATTATTAGGTTATTCATAGCATCATCTTAACCAGTAAGGTCAGAATGCCCAGGACCAATCACTTACAATGAAAGGCAAACAGAGCCATGGTCTCCTGTGGGCGTGTAATTCTAAATGATAGCTCAAGTGAATACATGTATTCTCTCTCTTTCCCTCTCTCTCTCTGATGGCAAATTGAAGATTCACAAACGCTGAAGGTAAAGCTACTGTAACAAATCCAAAGGATTCAGTTTTCCTTCACAAATTATGCATTCACTCCTGAGTATAAACATTAACATGCACAACCTAAACAAGTGGAACACACAATACAGCAACAATACATCTTGTAAAAAAGGAAGGATAAGAAAAAAAAAACCTCTTCGCTCCCTGATTGGAGCAGAATCTGAACACTCTGTCCTTTACTGAATTTGGACAGAACGTTACTAATACAATGAAGCTCTTGCAGATCAGTAGCCATTGTATGGTGGGATGATGCAACAGAAACACTAAGGCACCACTCTTCCACAAGGAAGTCACTCAACTCGTGCTTGGTCGATAGAAGTGGAAAAACGCTGATGACTGAGAAAATCAGTAAATCAATCATAACATATGTCATATATCAGGCCGTTGGGTGACTACTCATGCTCGGTGGACAAGGGCGTTCTAATCTTGAAGGAAACCCCTCTCTGTGGGAAAGAAATGCTTCAACTTGGGATGAAGACGATCACCGGGTACCATTAACTAACGTTGGCACCGACCTTGCCTGCTATAACTGCACCAAGACCATGTCAGGAAAATACACCCCGTCAGAACCCTTCACTGTTGCTTTAATTCTCACTATCTGTACGTTACTCCTAAGGATATTTGTTAGCCGTGTTAGCCTTTACACCACTGTGGGTAAGAACATCTGGCAAATAAGTGAATAAATAAGCAAGCTTTCAGAAGCATGCTAACACCCAGGACACAGGACAGAGCATACAGTACGTGGGTTGGGGCGCGGGGGGTTACATTCTGGGCTGGTGTCCAACGATCGCCTCATCTGGCTGTTCCCTGGGCCCCAGTCTCTCCTGCAGCTCTGACTTATCTCTCCCGGCTCCGCCTCGGTATCCACAGCAACCCCAAATCCCCGCCGCGCATCTCTGTCTGAGCATTCCTGCGATCCGGAGCCCCTGCGTAGAGCCCAGCACGCCTGGGCCGGGTCTCCACACAGCACACGCCGCAGGGCCGCGAGGACCGCAGTGTCTGCCGATTCAGCACCAATATCAGATGAAGCAGAGTTATGTTATGACCCATACTCGTTTGATCCCCAAATACAGTATGTGTGAAAAATAGTTTTACATATGGTTTGGGAAAAGGACCAATTAAGCCCAACTAAGTTTCCCTGCAAGGGAACTTTTGATGTGTTCTAAAATATACTTATATATACTGTATATACACTCAGTGGCCACTTTATTAGGTACACCTGTACACCTGCTCGTTAATGCAATGATCTAATCAGCCAATCATGTGGCAGCAACTCAATGCATAAAAGCATGGTCAAGAGGTTCAGTTGTTGTTCAGACCAAAAATCTGAATGGGGAAGAAATGTGATCTAAGTGACTTTGACTGTGGAAAGACTGTTGGTGCCAGACGGGGTGGTGTGAGTATCTTCGAAATTGCTAATCTCATGGGATTTTCACACACAACAGTCTCTAGAGTTTACAGAGAATGGTGCAAAAAACAAAAAACATCCAGTGAGTGGCAGTTCTGTGGGCAAAAACGCCTTGTTAATGAGAGAGGTTAGAGGAGAATGGCCAGACTGGTGACATGGGACGAGACAATTTTGGGCCAAAAACGGGATGTCCATGTTAATACGGGACAGTTGGCAACCCTAGTGGTGGCTAGCTAGCTAATAATAATATCACCTCTGACAGACTACCTAACGTTACTAGTCATCTATTTAATGTAACGTTAATCAAGTAACAGAGTATAGCCTTTTTCCCCATGATTTTGTCATGGGAATGCTTTCACAGCTTGTCACGTTTGCTAGACTCTTTCCCCTCTTGCTACAAAGTTTCGCTAGTAACGTTACCGAGAGGGCAGAGGGGCCATGTACACGTGATTTTGGATGGCACAACTGACAGGTCCTGAGGTTGACACTGACTCTGCATAGACAAGCAAATCTGCCCAGCGATTAGTTTCAAATTAAGTTCCAGAACCATGAAAAAAATTAAATTAAATTAAATTAAACTTCTGTTTGCATCTTGTCTTTGTTTTTTTTAGAATTAGTTTCAGATTTTTTCCCCATTTTTCTCCCAATTTTGTAGCCAATTATACCCTCTATTTCTTTCAATTTACCCTCCCCCACGGCCCCGCCGCTCGTCCTCGGAGGCAAGCCAGTTTTTCCCGTACAGGACTGGCCTTTCACGTTTCTCGGCAGTGAGCTCCCCCTCCCTCTGGGGCGGTCAGCCAATCGTCACCCCCAACGGGGCTCTCGGCCAGAGCCGGACTGGTGCAGCCCGGTTTCGAACTGCAGCGAATGCTTTGACCGTTACACCACCCAGGCCCCCCCGCCTGTGTCTTTTGATAATACATTGTTTTCATGAATTTTGGCTAGGCTGACAAACACCAATCGCTCATCAGCAGCGATAGGAGAAACGCAGGGTGAAACAAGCTAGCCATACTTCGTATTCATCCTCGTCAACATTATAGAAATACAAGAACATAAGATATTTCCTGTCATACTGCACATTGTCATTGCACCTTTAACATTACATTACATTACATTACAGGCATTTAGCAGACGCTCCTATCCAGAGCAACTTACAGTTTACATTTATTTTACATACAATCCAATTATACAGCTGGATATTAACTGAAGCAATTCAGGTTAAGTGCCTTGCTCAAGGGTACAACGGCAGTGTCCCACCTGGGGATTGAACCTGCAACCTTAACGTTACAAGCCCAGTTCCCTAACCATTATACCACACTACTGCCTTTAACATGTGTGCGTGTGCATTCCTACATGAAAGTAGCAAAGCTAGGCCCCGCTGTAGCACCATTCCCAGCTGCCAGTCAATTTGTGTGATTAGACCAGGGGTGTCCAATCTTATCCGAAAAGGGCCGGTGTGGGTGCAGGCTTTTGTTCTAGCCCAGAACTAAAAAGCCTGATTCAACTAATCCACCAATCGTGGTCTTCAATCGAGACCTTCATTAGTCGAATCAGGTGTGTTAGTGCTGGGCTACAACAAAAGCTTGCACCCACACTGGCCCTTCTTGGATAAGATTGGACATCCCTGGATTAGACAGATCAGAGCAGTTGGTTATAACCACAACAAACAAATGTTTTAATATAACATTATATTCTCCTGTATTAGTTTCCATAAATATTGTGTTAGCCTCTGTTAAATTAGTATATATTGCTATGGTAGCAAAATATGATAGGGCAGCAAAAATAACATCAAACTTGTAGCAGCGCTGCCTTCGTGAGGTCTCAGTAGCCTCAGTTAAATTCGCCCTTTCATGTGGCCTCAGATTAATTTTTCATTTCCAGGAATGAAGGAAAAAAGACGCACAGATTTGTAGCAAGTTTCCCCACTGTTCCTGGGACTGTTTTTAATCTCAGGGAAACATCTGCCCACTCTCTTAGCCATCTGTAAACACCGGAGCGATGGGCCAGGCGAGGAGCTGAACTGTGCAGCCAGGCACTGCTGACATTTTACAGTGGCATTTGAAGCTGAGCGCCCACGCATCCTGAAACTGGATTGTGATGGGATTGTGCTGTAGGACTTGCAGTAATATGCAGAAACCATGAGAGAGGTTTCGTATCAGAGAATGGGGGCATTCTCTGAGATAAAAAACGATCGCTAAATAACATTTAACATTTAACACATGGGATTACCAGATTAAGTCCTGTGGAAAGTAAATACTTTTAAAAAAGTAATAAATACTTGTAAATGCTGGAGGCAGAAAGTGATTGATCCTAGATCATTGAATGGTGCCATTTTTAATTACAAAATGAGATTATCAGTGCTTGGAATTGTCCCACTACTGAATAACTAAGGGTTATAGCCACAGGGCAGCAGTCCTAGGCAAGCAGCATGTCCACAGGGCAACAGGAATGGGTAAGAGTCACATGCAAAGAACAGTGGGTCACATGAGAAACACACTGACAGGGCAGCTGGGCCAGGTGAGAGACACGCCCACAGGGCAGCAGAACCAGGTGAGAGACACGCCCACAGGGCAGGTCAGGTTAGGGACACAGGACAGCAGTGGGCCACAGGCTGACATGGAAAGACACACACCCACGGGGCAGGTTAGGGACAGGGACAGGGTAGCAGAGCCAGGTGAGAGACAGGGCAGGTTAGGGACAGGGACACAGGGCAGGTTAGGGACAGGTACACAGAGGAGGTTAGGGACACACACACAGGGCAGGTTAGGGACAGGGACACAGGGCAGGTTAGGGACACATCCACAGGGCCACACCCACAGGCTGACATGACACAGGGCAGGTTAGGGACACACCCACAGGGCAGGTTAGGGACAGGTACACAGGGCAGGTTAGGGACAGGTACACAGGGCAGGTTAGGGACAGGTACACAGGGCAGGTTAGGGACACACCCACAGGGCAGGTTAGGGACACACCCACAGGGCAGGTTAGGGACGGGGGGACAGGGCAGGTTAGGGACAGGGGGACAGGGCAGCAGGCCAAGGCTAGAAACACCCTGACAGGTGGTGGATGGTGGCTGGCACCACACCAATCGAAAGAAAACCGAAGGAAACAATTTTACCTGCATTTATTTCAAAATGTACAGTCATGGAATTCACTGTACAACACTGAATATAGTGGCTGCCCATCAAGTATTTTTCAGGATTTTAGTCATTTTAACAATCTGGTTAAGCTTCACGGCCATACAAAGAGAGCAATAATGCAGCCAAAGGCACAGTCTTGATTTGATTGGGTAATCATATTTCTTATCCCCCCCGTCCTGAGAGGTGGTGCGGCATTAGTCTAATTACTGATCACATGATTGCAGGAAAAAAACATGGAGCAAATCAGTCCAAGGAATCTTAATCCAAGCACCGAGCGGACTGTGATGATTAAACAGTCAATTAATCGCTGAAGAGTTTATTTCAACAAATCGTTCCCCTCCGGTCCTGAAGGAGGACTCTTAACACTAAAAGTCTCAAAAGAGATGTGATTGCGGCAAATAAGAATTTATTTTGTTTCGTTTAATATATGCAGTGTGCCCCACTTTGGTGCATTGAATGATGTTCATTCTTCTCTGTGAAGATGACGTCTTAAGGCCAGCCTTCTTAGCAGTTTTATGAAGCTGCTTTGATTTGTGGTTCTTGTGGGGGTTTGTCTGATCAGCAGACAAAATGTCAATTCACATGCCAGGGGGTCCCTTGATGGAATCAAAGGGTTCCAGACATGAATTAAGGTGGCCACTGTTCAGGTGACAGGTGACTGATATTGGCGAGTGATAAATCACGTTATCCCATCCACAGTAATGGGCAGAAAGGCCATTGGGGCTGATCCTGTGTACCTGTATGCATACACATTGTGTTACACATACTGGGATTTCCTCTGCCTTGCTGGATGTGGTATACTTGCATTCAGTCATCACCATTATTTCTCCACCAATAAAAGACTACTTTGTTTCAAACTGCCTTTTCACCGTTGGACATTTTTTCACCTGACAAAGGGTCACAGAACGATCACAGCGCTGAACTGCACGAGGTCCTCTTTGACGTCACTATGTGTCACGTGTTACGTTACGCACAGCTTCCAGCGTGATCTGCATGACGTCCATGGCGTTCCTGTCCCCTTCTCCAGTGCCCCCGCACCCCAGCGCACTGTCCTCCATCATCTTTTCATACAGAAAGATCATCACGACTGACTGTCGGCACATCGCCTACTGACGACCCCCCCTCCTTTTTTACATCAGGAGGGCTCGTGGCGTTGCTGCCGGTAACGCTATGATTGATTTCATTTGATGTGCCTCATTATGCTAAATGCTCCCAACTCCCACTATATAATTAGGACTTAATTAATTTGAGTGAAATCTTTCATCTGTCTGGGGCAGACTGGCTTCTTCCTTCCATTTACAATATGATATTAATTTTAGGAGGGAGCGGTACTCTGCTGATGAAAAGACTGATATAATTAATTAAGTCTATTTTTTTTTTTCTGAGAGAAAGTAATAAGTGCGGCGAGCAGAGCCTGTGATTAACCCTATTATATTAACTAATTAGGGGATCGTTTCGTAATCAAGGAAGTAGCCAAATTATAAGAGAATTCAAATTATGGCATCTAATGAGGGGCACGTCAATTTGGAATATGCTTTGTTTGGGAAACGAAACATTCCGAATTGTCCACAAAAGGACAATTTGCGTGCGCTGTTGGGACAGTTTTAGCCTGGCCCTAGACCTTCAGCTAATCGATCGTCGCCGCATTTGCCCTGGATAATAAAACATGAGAGAGAGAGAGAGAGAGAGAGAGAGAGAGAGAGAGAGAGAGAGAGAGAGAGAGAGAGAGAGAGAGAGAGAGAGAGAGAGAGAGAGAGAGAGAGAGAGATGAGGGAGAAACATTTCAAGGTGAAATAAATACACAACAGCCACAGGGATGTTTTAAACTCGTTGGACTCTGTACATTTTAAGGATTAGCGCATCTATGACTGTCCGCATATGTTTTCACGCCTCGACATATTTTCAGAGACTGTACCCCCATTCGTCTAAAACGGTACAGGGTACTGACTGTAATAAAACTCCACTCGTGCAAGTTCATTGTTCACAATATGCACGTGAGACTAAAATCCGGGCACAGTGTAGTCTTACATACTTATGTTGTACTTTACTTAACGGCACTTTCACGTTACAATGTAATGCTATATGCATTTGAACTGCCGAATATTTGCTGAACCGATTTAGGCTAAGTGCCCTGGTTTAGGGTTGACCAGCCAGCCGGGCCTTAACCAAACTAAGCGTGCTGTCCTAACCACTGTATCACGCTGGGAGTGAGTTATAAAGGGCCCTGTCTTACTGTTTCACAGGAACAGGTTTCAGTACCAGGGACAGCGGTCGGTCCGTGAGGGTGTGCAGAAAACATGTAGGCCTACTAACGGAATTCAGTTCCTGGAGTTTTTTGTGTGTGTGGATTTCTCGGGGACGATGCCAATCGTCTGCGACAACCCTAACGTGGCGGTCCGCTAAATTAGGCTAACGAACACTTGCAGGTGCCGTTAAAAGGTGCTTGCGTACGGGGCTGTAACATCGGCGTAACGTGTTTAAAATGTGTAGATATACAAACATTTTATCCAGAGCGACCATGTATTTACAATCAATTTATACAATATTTTAATCAGGTTGTACCTTGCTTACAACGGCAGTGAACCACCTGGGGATTGAACCTGCAACCTTAACGTTACAAGCCCAGTTTAAGTAACAATATTTAATGTGGTTACGTTTGATTGTTAACAAGCATTTGTTGCACATAGTAACGGTAATTAAAATGGAGGCATCAGTACAGGTCCAATTCAGAGGAGACCCAAATAAAAACTGCATCGCTAGGCGCTAACATCCCTGAGAGGGTTAACTTAGCGCGCCGGTGCCTCGTATCAGGCCAGGGTCTGTCAGAACAATGAGAGAGCAGCAGGGGAGGTTGAGGAAGTGTGTCGAGGGCGGAGCTGTAGACACATTCGTCATTACAAGAGGATGCAGGAGGTCAATTAGCCTTCCCATCCAACATCTTTCATGGTTCGGCTGATGATGCAACTGTCCGCTCCGGTCTCATCAAGTTAACGATTACATCACCCGGCATTTCTGTTGTCAATGGAGCTGTCCCGAGCCTCACGCGCGGTGGCACTGCAAACATAGACACTGCTGTCCATTCCGTCCCCCAAAAACAAAACTGGCCAACCAGATGGACGCGATCTAACTAGCTAGCCACTACAAACAACAGCTAAGTTGTCATCTGGTAAATTCAGCTCCAACATGAACTATTATTTAGTCCTGGGAGAGGGAGGCTGAATTTTGAAAATCCGGTTGTGCTGATGTTGAACAGGAGGGTTTGAAATGTAAAGGCAGTCCTTAAAATGAGGTTGGCAGGGCTCTGGACTGCAATACATTTTTTAAAGGTTTTCAGTGGCGTGACTTCTGTCAGCCATTTTTAGAGTCTGGGATTTTTTTGTTAAACAACACATACTTACTAAAACTACAATTTGTACCAGTCAATAGCCATTGCTGTAAAAACAATTCAGTAACATACATGATAACATATGCAAGGCACTGTATATGAAAAGCATTTTCAATCAATGAAGTTAATTGTGACATAGTGTAATATATTGTACTTCACACCAAGGTGTCCTAAAGCACCAAAATAAGGTACAAATCCAAAGGCAAGGCACAATTCTGTCAGTTGCATACAGTTAGATAAAACCACCTTCCTTTAATTATGTTTAATTACCATATTTACTTCTTACTTTTGATACTGGAGTACAAATTAAGTCTGATACTTTTATACTTTTACTCAAGTGGAGTTTGAATGGGGGGCCTTTTGCTATTACTGGAGTAATTATTTAGCAATCTACGTATCTGTGCTTTAACTTTTTGGATACACAGGCTACACACATAGGCTACTTAAACTAATGTACTCCCTACACTCTCCCCTTATGCAACATATTAGCTGATGTACACACACACACACACACACAATATATATATAACATATCAACCAGTTCATGACAGCTAGAAGTCGTCTCTTTACAAAAACTGAATTACTTTAGTGTGGGAATCTCTTCTCTTCTGCTACCCGTTTCCCGTCTACTTTCTCTCTCTTTCACGTGCTCTCTCTGCACCTCTTTCACCGTTAGTTTGTATATGTCACTCTTCCGTCCTCTCTCACTCTTTCCGTTACCTCATCTTCTGTTCTCCTTCGGTCTTTGTGATTGGGAGAGTAACAGTGGTAGAGAGAGACAGAGAGAGAGAGAGAGAGAGAGGGTGAGACAGAACGAGGGTGAAAAGGACAGCGCTGTCCCTCTGTCTGTCCAAACCCTCCCTCTCTCTCTCTCTCTCCCACCGCTAATCTCCATTTCTCCCCGTTGCGCTCCCTCTTTCATTAACACTTTCTCCCCCTGCCGTCCGTCTATTTTACTCTCTTTGTGTGCGTTACACCCCCTCTCTCTCTCGGTAACAGCTGCAGTGCAGAGAGCTCTTGTTGCAGTGTAATTGAATGTGCTGGGAGAGAGCAGTGCAGGGGAGAACACGGCCCGGCTTCCTTATTATCTTTCATAAAACAGCCTTTGTACTGAAGCTTTGTGGTGTGGTCATGAATACAGAGATAAGTGTAGAGGATATAAAGGTGAGCACAGCGGAGGGAGGGGGGGAGCGGGTGTGGAGGCTGCGGGGGAGGGCGGGCGGTGGGGGGGGGGGGGAGGTGCACATTTAATCAGCAGGAACAGAGCAATCTTTTTATACCTCCGTGGATACAAGGTGAATTATCTCGTGACATTCCAGTGCATGAACCCGGTCTGGACACGACTGCCGAGCTGGCCCAGAGATTTTGCGTCAAAAGCAAAAAAATATCATCGTAAATTATCCAGACCGCTGAGGCTGTGCACATTTGGTTACCGAACACGGTTTGCCACACCACAGAATGGCAAAAAAACGTGATCACTTTCGGTATATTTAGGCATTGTTAGGACCCTCTCCTTAGACCCCAAGATGTGTATGAACCAGAACACAGGCAAGGCCGCTTCCACAATCCAAAGGACAGGGAATAAGGTGGACTCGCGCCCCAGCCGTAGGGGTAGGTTATAGTCACAGGTTTTCCAGCCACTTCCAAGCCTGGCGCTTCGTTTCCTCTCTCCTCCATGTTCATTGGAGTCTTCCAGTCCAGGTCTTCCAGGGCACTTCAACATCGGTTCCCAATACCAAAGAGAGTGGACTTTTGAGTTCTCCAGCGGCGCACACAAAAAAGTGTTTTCCTCGCTTTCGATCTCCTGTCATCAGTTCGGTCAGTCGATTGAAGGTGCAACGTCCCCAAAAAAGGGGTTTCTTAAAATATCACAGCGCACTGCTGAGTGGATAGCATAAAAAAACACAATTCACTCCTCGCTCTTGTGAACCGAAAATAAAAAAAAACACCTTCTGGGCTCCAAATCAAAGCACTCTTCTGGGCAACACAAATATCCAACCCAGACGTCCGCACACAAACAAATCATCTTCCACAGGTGAGCCCACATCCTCATTGCCTTTTGAGCAGGAGTGCTTGTGCTGTGCAATGACTGCAACACATGGCCAATATAAAACATAAAAGTGTATGTGTGAGGTGTACTAGACCCCAGTCTGTCACAGTCTACACTCTTATGTTCTCCTATAAAGCATTTGACACCCTTTTTGTAATAAATATTATGGTATTTTAATATATTTTCCCTTTTTTGACTATATACATATATATATGAATTTGAACTCTATTCCCGTCTTGTCTTTGCAAAGGAAACGTTGAATGCAGCAATAGGCATCAGCTTCTCCTCCCTGTGGTTAGTGCAATCTGTTCATTGATTTTTTAAATAGATTTCTTTATTGCCAATAATTGGTATGGGATGGGCCCATTCTGACACAGCAGCAGGCAGATTTGCAGAGGAAGCCGAACTCTCACACTCTCCAGTGAAAAGCACAGGAGTAAACAAGAATCCATTTCGCTGGAGACCTGCCCCCCCACGGTGACTCTGCAATGCTGTTTATCGAAGAGCAGGGGCCGCAGATTCTCCACAGAAGCGTCCGGACATCCTGTTGCTAAGTGACCTCGGACTGTTCCACAGCATTAGAGATATCAGGCAGGAGGCAGATGCAAGCCGTGCCCCGTTCCTGCGTTAGTGAACATGTGCTCCTCTGGAAAAGTCTGTGTGTGGATTGAAACGCTCACTGTTATTCCAGGTCAGGGCCTGCTGCTGTTTCCTGTGCCGCAATAACAGCCATGCCCACCGGAGTGGAACCACCTTCCCAGCAATCAGTGGCCCACTTAGCATATCACCATACTGTTCACCGTGCCATTCACCAAAACTATCACCCATCACCACAGTGTTCAACAATATTAACATTTTGGTTAATATTTTTGCCAATTAAAGTAAGTGTTAGTTTAAGTGTTTTTCCC
This sequence comes from Aldrovandia affinis, assembly GCA_029706075.1. NCBI lineage: Eukaryota > Metazoa > Chordata > Actinopteri > Notacanthiformes > Halosauridae > Aldrovandia > Aldrovandia affinis. The sequence goes on from JAINUG010000141.1 coordinate 527,475, forward strand.
TACCACTGTGATGATTAAACCACTCAAACGAAGGGGTTTTGTTTTGCATCCCTCGTTCTGGCCTTGGGTGTCTGCTAAAGCCAGGATGGGGTGTCCATGTTCTGACCCGCTAGGTGATGAAGTCTTCTCTGATATCATCTGCGTCACGCTGCGTCGTGAGGTATCCATTACTGCAACGGCAGAGGAGTCCTCGGTGATGCTTATGGAAATATTAAAAACAGCGGGGCGTCTGAGGCTCAATAGAAGGTCGTCGATGAAAAAGGGTCGGACTGAATGAGCGAATCGCCAGTCAGACACGTGACTTGGGCTGTCGCTGCTCAACATGTTTAATATTGTCAAAAAGGTGTGATGGGGCTGCTGGGTGGCTGTTCAAGCGCCATTCTAGTGTGTGGATGAGGCCCAGGGTCTGGTATCAAATCCAGTGCCGGTGCCGATTGTGGCCAGCAGCCCCGCAGAGCAACACACAGTTGGCGGTAGCATCACCCAGGGAGGGAGGGATTCAGTCGGCGGGTCGTCTGTGTCTCGTCACACACCAGTGACCCCTGCTGGTCAATCAGGCACCCACAGTCTAACGGTATAAAGCTGAGTGCGGTGTGAAAAGAAGTGGCGGCTGACATCACGTATTTCGGGAGAGCACGTGCTTGTCTCTGCTCTCCCGCATTGACAGCTGAGGTTGCGGCACAGCTTAGAATATGATTGGGCATTCCAAATTATGGGGAAAAGGGTTTGATAATGAATAAAACATCATTGTGTCACCGTGTTGGTGACCTTGAGGGAGTCCAGAAAACGTTTAGCTGCCCAGCCCTCTTATCCCTCTCTCTCTTATTCTGCCCAATCGGTTTTCAGGAGGTTTATTTTGAATAAACTTCCAGTGTTGCCAGATGCATTGCAATTTTCCTACTCCAAAATATTCCTCACCTTAGCCCATCTTCAATTGACTGCCATTTTTCAAAATTGCAAGACTTCCATGCCCTCCCCTAGCTCCTTTGAAAAACCCATCATCTACTTTACATTTTTCCTCAGACATTTTCACAATTCATTTCTAAAACACCCCCTTTCAGGAAAGAAAGAACTCCTTCTTTCTCTGATCATCAGCACCACACTTCCGGGACAGCAACCCCCAGCCATCTGTGCCACGGGGAAAACTTACTTGCTGCTACCATGGAGACCGGTCATGCTATGGCACCTTTGACTCCAGTGGGGGTGGAGCCCGCGTCCATGCTTCTGCCCTGTTTTGACCCCCCCGCTGGAGCTCTCCCTGCACCCCCACACCAGCCTCGACCGGTTCATGCCCAAGACCAAATCCATAAACCAATGCTCCTTACACCATTTCACCACCGTTTTTCAACATCAGTCAATTTGGGAGAGTGTGGACAAGCCGTCAGCCGCTGCTTCTTTTCACTTCGCAGTCCACCGATTGAGTCGCGCAGTCGGGGGATGAACACCTCGTGAGTAGCCAGCACTGCAGACCACAGGTGCCCAATTTACCAGAGTTGTCACAGGTGCACGATGAGATGCAGTAAATACTGCCAACCAAAACCTTCCCTCAACAATGCTATGGGCCATTTGAGCCACGGTCAGCACCGGAACGGTCAGGATTCAACGCTCGGCCTTGGGGGCATGTCCACGCGCAGTAACGGTGTTTAAGCAGGATGAAAATTAAATTCCAGAAGACAGGCAGACAGCATTCGGGTAACTTCATATAGTTTAGATCGCTCTTTTCAGCTGCGAGAGAGGTCCGCTCTTTGATGCGTTCATGTCTAAAAATCTGTGTTCACTTGTTTCAATGAGATCTGGATAAAAAATTTGAAAAACATTACGAGGTGAATTGTTTCTGCACAAAGGGGGAGATTTGAGCCATTACACTTGATCGTGCATAAATTGTCTTGAGGATGCAGCTGAATTAATGCGACAGATTTCTTGAGCCCGTTCTTCCTTTCGTTCTTTATCCGTTGGAATCCTCCATGGTAACCATTACAAAGTAAACCCTAGTTTTTTAATTCACCCTGCTGGTCTTTTTTCATCTAGCCAACACAATATGCCGGCAACAGAAGATCAATTTACCCTTGTGTGAAAAACAGTGTCACGAGGAGAAAATATCCGTTTGATGTATAATAAAGGGGCAGAGCCTGATTTAATTTGACTGGCCTGGAACAGATTCAGCATCGGTGCAGAACCAAAGAGGTGCACCTTTCAGCGGTCTCTTCCTAATATTTAACGCGAGCCCTGAAATGTCTGCGCCAGTATCTGCGCGTTTAGCCAGTCTGCGCGGTCGTCCTGCCCCCTTTGCCTTGTGGACAGGAGGCCGCGGTGAGGGCCACACTGGACTGGTCGTCAGGCGCTCTAACTCCTGATTAAATCCAGATTCTTCACTGGGTCTTGCCACGGCGCTGAATGCAACCACTTTCAATTTAATTATTGGAGCTGGCTGAACATCAAGAACATCCATTAAAATAATTGCTTGACCATGCTGTTCCGAAGGGGGGGTCATTTCAGGAGCAGTAGGAGAGAGAAGCAGCATTAAATCTTATCACCTCTTAATAATTACAGGGGGGCCGGGGAGGGCAGAGAGAGTGTTTTTTTGTTGTTGTGTTTCCGGGCTGCTCTGGAGGAGCGGTCTCCTGTGGTCTCTAGGCGCCACAGTCACTCTGCGGCTTTCAAACAGGAAGTGCACCACATCATTCCATCCGCCCGAGTTTAACAGGTCCGTTTGCCTCCGATGTGCTCTGTAGCTACTCATCCACGAGACTGACCGCGCGCACGGGCGCCGTAAGCTGAACAGGAGCGTGATCGAGTGCCGTCGAGGGCAAATTGTAGCCTACACAGTCTTTAATATATGTGTAACTGATCGATTCGATTGATTTTCACTGCCATGACCGCAGCGAATGTCAGAGGTCTGTCAGTGTTGGAAGAAAGCTGGTTCTCTCAGAAGACCAAACGCGGTGGTAACCCGTTGAGACACCGCGTTATCCATTATCTTTAGGGCGGCAGGGAAGCGCAACGTGGTCTTTAAAAAAGAAACTCAGCAAATGTTCGTTTTTCTAAAAAAAAAAAACCCATGCGTTATTATAATGCTCAATATACCCCAAAATGGAGCAAACCTTACATTTGTGAAGGCAATGTATTGTTTTGAGAAAGTTACTTACTTTCTCCTGTAGATGGTGCAATGAAATGGACGGTCACTTTGACATCGCCCCCAGCCTATAAAATGCGCATTCTTAACCTTGGATTTACGTTTGACATAAACTCGTTTTCCTACATCATTTGTTTCAGTTCGACAACTATTAGGACTAATTTGAGACTCAGTTTAGCTCTTGGACTGCACATAAATATTGCACGAGGTTACAAACACACTACATGCAAGCGGTTAATACACCTCATTTAATTTTATTTAATAATACCTGTTTGTCTAAAGTTAAATCTATTTTTTATGACATGGGTTATTTAATCAGGCGTCATGCATACAATTGTTTCACGCCTTTAACGTTTAACAATTCATAAACATCTTGCATAAATACATACGATTTCAAGTGAAATAATGCGATTATGTCCCGGCTGAAGAAATATGGAGTGTAACAGATGACAGTTGGTGATAAATCTCTGGGGTTATCTTGGCGTCCTTAGAACCTAAACCTCTGCCCCTGAACATTTCAGACAGATTTTTTAAAGACCCTTTTTTTTTTTGGTTTAAAAGGCGGGGGGAGCTCTGTGTGACTCCACGAGATTGATAAGGTCTGGATGAAATTGGATAGTGTGTACATTAGGGAAGGACAGGCAGCTGTATGCTAATGAGGAGCAAATCTTCACTACGTCTCCTGCCGGGCAGCACGCGCCACTGAACAAACAGGCGCACACGCATCCGAAACAAATGCTCGCGAGTCTGCACGCGCTTTATGGGGGGGGGAAAAAAAGGAAGAATGACTGGGGACAGAAGTAATCGTTAAAATGCCATCAAACCTTGTTGCTCTCTAGACCACTAAACAAACATAACTGTTAGCTAAGAGCATGTTAAAATAATAAATACACCGTAAAGAGTAAAGGTGTAAATTAAGTCAGTTTTATTACTGCCAAATCAGCTTTCTGATCAGCGTCGCTATTTTATTTATTTTTCAAATTAATGTGGCGTACACTCTAAATGCAAAAGTCTCTGGCCTTTCCTTTAAAATACATCGTTACCTACAAGACACTTTTTTTGTATAAACCGAACACACTTACAGTAATGGCAAAACACTGCAAAAAAAACCTTGGTATTTAAAGGTCTAATATATAGGCATCGGCTAGCCTTTCTCAATACAGATCTAAAATAACAATAAAAAATAAATAGTTAATGAGCAAAATACGCCTGTACACATAGCTACAGTACTAATTTTATTATGTCTGGCCGATGGTCTAAGCCCTTGTTATGTCAGCACTCATTGTAATATTTTCTCTTTTATAGTATTTAAATATTCATTACCTACACAGCATATTTTCTGTGCAGTGCGGATTCTTCACGCAAAGTAGCGCCATTGCAATTCCTTGAAATGACATTACAGCCTACACGAGCCGCAACAGCGCATCTTGTGTCAGTGTGTTTGTTCGGATTGTTTGTACGCAGGCTATGTTTTAATAAATCAGGGGCGTAAATGAAACGGCGTGTGCTCAGGGAAATGTCAGCCCCATTGCTTGTGTAATTATTTGACTCGGTCCCAGTGCAGCTTTATGCTAATGAGGAGAACAATGAGAGATGACAGAGCTTCGTTCTGGCCCTGCCTCCGCCTACACTGGAAACGGGAGCAATTCCTGCGAAGGGACGAAAGATCGTCCAATGAAATTAGAAGGCCAGCTACGCACATACGCACACACAAACACACACCCGTGCGGCGCGCACTAACACATAACCTGGATTCTATTACAGTGCGCTCAATTTGTGTAGCCTAAACTTAATATGTTGTGTGTTTGGCGCTAATTTAGTTTATTCGTTTATTTGGCAGGGACCATGTAGGCTAGCCTACAACAAATTAGTTTTTCCAGAGTTAGGTACATAGATCATTTACAATCGCAGTCCCCTGTGAAATGTCCCCTTGTTGATGAATACTGACATATGAATCTGATAATTATTTGTCCCAACTCCTATTTTAATAATATGGATATAGTAGTATAGTATTGTAGTCTATTTTAAAATATAGACTACTACAATATTTTAAAATATAGGCTATGTATGTATTTGCTGGTATTTTTCATATTTCTTTAGCAGCATTCTGATAAAACAGATTATATCAGAGAGCACGATACATTATTATTATGTTGCCTATAAAGGCGCATACCAAGTGGACAGTTCTCTCATTTAGAAATTACTATTAGTATACATTAAATCATAATATACCATAGTATTGCGTATTATCATCGTTAGCTAGTTCATAACATTGTATTTTATTTGAATAAATGTAAAGTAGCCTAATCTAGCCAACTTTTTGGTAAATGGGCGAAAACTTCCCGCACTCCGGTGTATATCAAATGTAGGCTACTCTCAGGACGCATATTAGCTAAGTGCATTCAGATCATGACAAGAAGTAGAGTAAATCCTTGAATCAAATAAGCAAGCAAATATACAGACAACGTTCGAATGGGTTTCACAGAAATGTGTCCGTTAGTCTCTCTCTCTCTCTCTCTCTCTCTCTCTCAGCATGACCAAAAAACAGGTCAGTGTTTATCAAATCCATCATCTGAGAACAGCCTCGGTACCAACAAATAAGCTGCCTCAAACTGCTAAACAGCGTTAGTAAAAAGCGTTTTTCCCCGTCCCCCTTCCACGCACACATCTCGCGATTTGTCGCGGAGCAACATCTGACCCGTGGCAGTTGTGCGGGTTCACCGACCGGGGGGATCACCGTGGATTGACCCTCTTGGATATGGTCCCCTTTGTTAGGAGCACTGATTACACTTAGCACGCGCCTATCTTTTGGCCAGATTGTCTGCGAGTCCCATTTCACAGTGAAGAGGTCAATTTGCCTTTCAAACGCAAACGGGACGTACAGCTTGAGTCGGCACGTCTATTGTGCGGCGAGGCTCTCTTATTATTTATGTATGCGCAGGACGTCTGATTTATAAGTCGTGTTAAACTGCCGAATGGGACACGTGCCACAGTGTGCGCCTTAATTTAACTATCTCCGCGTTTGATTGTTTGTGCGAGCCATAGCCTATATGTACAAGCACAAACACATAGCTTTAATGTTTATTGGGGATTTGCGCGGAACTTGCTTGTTCACTTACAATCGTGATTATTTCGACCGTTATTTCCCCCCACCCTCGTTATTATTAACAACAAAGCAATTTTGAATTGTGAAAACTTCTGCGACTCTCGTACAACTTAAAACAATATAGGCTATCGCCGTTTACCATTACCTTGTCTACATGACTTTTAGCGTTTATTTTGATGGTCCAAATAGCAAATAGCTACAACTTCTTTGTTGCAATTTCAATTGACCCCCCCACACACACACACACACACGCACACACACACACACACACACACACACACACACACACACACACACACACACACACACACACACACACACACACACACACACACCCCATTTTAATTGTAAATTCTGATGATTGTGGTAGTGACAGACATTTCCTTTTGGCAGATCAGTGATCCCCGAAGGAGCCGCACAAAGCCTGGGCACGTGCGCATTTGTATGGAAACGCAGCAGACCGTAAAAAGGGGAGGGACTCGGCGTGTGCCTTCATCTGGGAGGGGCAACGGAGAAAAAAACGCGCACTAATATAATAAACCACAGGTACATCTGCTAAGCAATCTGCAAACCCTCCTACATTCCCCCCGAAACCAAGTCTTTCTACCCTCCCACAAGCAAATCCATAGGGATCTTAGTTTCATCTGATTGGTCGGGGATGTGGCAACAAGGGGCGAGAACAATGGCATCATTCCTCCTTAAAAAGAGTGCAGCTATGCCTTGGAGACGAAAGCATTTCAGGAAGAGAAAGATCAATAGGCGATAGATACAGTCGGATTCAAAGTTTCAAGCGTGCTTGTTATCCCTCGTAAACCTGGATTTTATTTGAACACACACACCCATCTTCTTTTCTTCAAAGTGCCTTTTTTTCCTGTTACTAAACGCAAAGATGCCCAAAGGTTTCTTGGTGAAAAGGAACAAAAAGGCCGCGCACGTCTCGTACAGAATCCGCAGCGATGAGGAAAACGGCCAGGAGAGAATTCACGCGCCGCCGAATACGAGCGACTCGCCCCCACCTGTGTCCGTCGCATCCAGCCCCGAGCACGCCGCGGCATCACCAAGCCCCGTGGCGGACACGCCGGTCTCGGCTCCGGATGCTAAACCGATCCAGTTCGGCAACCCGGAGGCTATGTACCAGGGGCTGTACAGCCCCACCCGACCCATCAGCAAAGAGCACGAGAGAAGGTATTTCGAGAGAAGTTTAAATCTGGGCTCGCCTATTTCCGCCGAATCATTCCCCACGCCTGCCGCTCTCGCCACTTTAGACCAGCTTCTGTTCGCCCCCGTGGACTTGAAAATCGGCACCAGCAACAGCAACCGCAGCGGAACCACCGGCGGCATCGCAGCCGCTGCCATCAGGAACGCAATCAAAAGGCCGTCGTCCGACCACGAGCGCAAGGGAAAACCCGTCGCGAAGAAACCAAAAGCGATCAGGAAGCTCACGTTCGAAGACGAAGTTACGACTTCCCCCGTGCTTGGTCTGAAAATCAAAGAAGGACCGATCGACATTAAGCCGAGGTCGCTGTCATCCGGAGGAAACAAGCCTTTGGGCGAGTTCATCTGCCAGCTCTGCAAGGAAGAATACGCCGACCCGTTCTCTTTAGCCCAGCACAAGTGCTCCAGAATCGTACGGGTTGAATATCGGTGTCCAGAATGTGACAAGGTCTTCAGCTGCCCGGCGAACCTTGCCTCGCACCGGCGCTGGCATAAACCGAGACCCCAAAACGCGACAACAATGTCAGCTACCCAGAATACCAAATCCGATAACGGCAAGATGCCATCCGGTGCCAAAGCCGCGTCTGAAGACGCGAAGGACACGCGGGCCGAGCTCGCGAGTGACAGGGACACCCCCAGCCCCGGTTTGTCTGAATCCGGGTCCGAGGACGGTCTGTACGATTGTCACCAGTGTGGGAAAAGGTTCAAGCGCCAAGCGTACCTTAGAAAGCATCTTTTGGCACACCAAGCTCTGCAGAAGAAGACGCACGAGGAGCAGGGATTCCAAAACGCGGTGAAGGAGGAGACGCTGGGCCAGGTTCCCGTGTCAGACGAAAGCCAAAGCCTCGGTCCATTGAATCTTAGCCCAGTGGAGTGCCTCCTATGCCCGGTGTGTGGCGAGAATTTCCCCAACAGGGCCAGCCAAGAGCGGCACCTTCGCCTCTTGCACTCGTCCCAGGTTTTTCCCTGTAAATACTGCCCCGCCACGTTCTACAGTTCGCCGGGACTTACAAGGCACATTAACAAATGTCACCCCTCAGAAAATAGGCAGGTCGTCCTCCTTCAAATGCCCGTGCGCCCCGCTTGCTAAACACAAGTTGTGCCTTTACCGGGGGGACGGGAGAAAATAGTAGCACCTCCACGACAATACGAACTACGTGCAGCACAAAAGTTCAGGTTGTCTACGTGCCGGAGGGTTTATCTTTCCTTTCAAACCAATCAATGACTAACGACATTTTATGGAACTATAACTTGAAGTATATATTTTCAGATTTAAGTTCTAATCACACACACACACACACACACACACACACACACACACACACACACACACACACACACACACACACAAAAGCAAGACGTTAGTTTGACTGTTAAAAGTATTTTTCTAGGACCGCTGAACACGTGCTAATGTACTAGCTTCTAGACCTAAGAAATTGTTGTTATACTGTAGGCGTACTTGTTGTCATAAATGCCTTTAATTCACATGCTGTAAATTTCTCTTTCACTTTAGCTTTATTATAGCTTGTGAATCGCTGGACATGCCCCGTCTTTAAACGAATCAGAATAATTAAAACATTCCCTGTTTAGTGTAGCCAGAAATGCCTTTAGAGTTCTTCAACACATGAATAGCGTACTGCTGTATAACTGCCTTAAAAAAAAACGTTCAGTGTCAAAAATGATTGTCTTTATTTTGAATGAAGTTGGCACATATTTTATTATCGTCATCAATATTATTATTATTGCAATGTTTCATCATAATATTTTATTTATTTATTTATTTATTCAAAAGGTGATTATTTTATGTAAATTATTGTGTTGTGTGATTTCTTCTGTGAGTCATCCTGACATTTTACATGTCGTAGCCAAATGTTTCCTCTGTCACATTTATCTATAAGTTGTTTTCAATGTTGTAGATGGTTTACAAATTTACTACAATCTACACAGCTCTTGTAAACGTAAAGCTCTTACTTTAGACGCAGTCTTTTTCTATACACAGGCTATTTTCTTAAATGTTAGCTTTTATAGCGCTTTAATCGTATGTTTCAACTGTGTTGACTATCTATTAACATAATAAAAACAAAATATTTTCCAAAATCAAGCGTGTTTATTTGGAAGAATCTTGTGTCCCTCCCCGCATGCACCAACGGAAACTACGTGTGATCAATGCCATCCTGTGATGGATCCAGGCCCGTACCCAATGTCATATAATATATATAATATAATAATATAGATATCAGGCTTTTAAAAACCACTCGTTTTCCCAAATCCAGAAAACGAATGTATGACCTGATTTTAAATATCCACTATTAAAAATGTGTTATATAAAAAATGCATGTCATATTACAAATGTGGCCCACACTGATCACATTCCCTTCTCGAGTAGATAAATAACTCCAGTTCCAACATAATGAACGTTTTTTTTGCTTGTCCTTGTCAGACAATGGCTGAACAAACGAGGTTATGGCGATATCATTTAGACGTAGTTCTGGAATTATCCAGTTACCAGTCACATTTTAAATGTATAATAATCATCTTTTACTACATTTTCTTAACACAACTGGGATCTGTTTAAAGGAACGCTGACTTAATTATAAACTTAAATTAGGATTGTGTCGCTTGGACACCCGTTGCTCCCCTCGCTGTCCTCCACCTGTGACAACGTAACATTTGACAGATGCCCTTAATTGTTATAATGAAGCAATGTCACAATTTAGAGATCTTCATACACATTTTGGTAAATACGTATAACGTAGCTACTAGGGTACGTAGGCTACATGTAGGTTATATATAACACAGACGATAAAGTTCCGATTCAGTCTTCCGTAAAGAGTTTACGCATATAAAGCAACACCAGCGCTAATATTTTATTCGGTATCCTACGCAACATTTGAATGCTATTTTATTTTAGAAAACTAAAAGTAGCGTGAGAAGGTTTGTGTAGCAATGTTTGATAAATTTTGTATAGGCTCCAAGGCATCCCTACTGCTTTTATAATTATATTTTTAGCAAAACACTATACCATAGCCTATTTTAGATTTAAAGGCCCCGTTAAAACAATAGAATATGAATTGGGCGAAAAGGTAGCACTTTTTTTTACCTAGTTTATAGGAAAATATCATTTAACTCGGATCTAAGCAACGGGGAAAAGGCTCCACTATGTCACTTCAGGGAAGAGACTTGAAATCGTGTTAACCAAAACGCGTAAAAACAAAACCCGGTGACCCTCATCTGTGGTTCATCCACTGTCTCACCTTGAAGTAGCGCGCCGTCCGTTCATCGCTTATTAACGGGAGATTATGCTCGATGCTGCAGATTTAGGGTCGCATTTATCACGAATAAATCCGTTTGACCTTTGAGAAGTAAACGCCGGCCACGACGCACAGCGGGTCACAATCGCAAAAGTGCGTCGCTGTGGAAATCAACTTCATGACGTTAATGATGACTTCATCCGTACGGGGTTAGAGGTCAAACAGTGATCTCAGAACGATGGGTGCAGTTATGATGCTGAGAGGTCAGAGACTAAATTACCCATCATCCACAGAGGCACGTCACTAGGCACTGCTTAATAAATAAAAAAAACACATCCACAGAAATGAGTAAATGAAACACACACAGGTATACTACAAAGTTTTTAACAGTTCCAAAAAAGCCCCCACATACATACAGTGTCTTACAGTAAACTCAATAAACACGGTCTTCAGAACCCTTCCGTTTCAGTCTTTGAGGTGGAGTGTCATTAAAGCACAGGTAAATGTGAACGATTGGCTTTAGGCTGAGCAAGAACACGGAACAAAGAACACATTACCTGCTAAAATAAGCGAACCATGCAAATTGCGGGCTTTGCAAATTGCCCCCGAATTAGGCCGCCAGATAATTGAAAACGAGATTTGAATTTTAATGGGCCTAGCCCAGAACCCGGTTACATAAATAACAACCAGAACAACAACAACAAAACAACAGAAATACAGATATGAGCTTTTTAGGAGACAACCGATGACTTCTTCACACACAAGATGGCGTTTTTCCCTCGGCGTGGGCCGATTCAACAGGTTTTGGCTGCCGTTGTTACCGAAGCGGCGTTCCTTGAGCTATGCGTGAACTACCGCCGCCACCATCACCACCTCCACTTCCACCGCGGCAGCAGAGAAGGCAAGATTTGCGGACCTGCAAAGTAGCCTACAGCCGAGCCGGGTCTATTATCTGCGGGCTTTCAGCAAACGGCCCAGGACAGCAGGGGGGACAGATGGCGGGGGGGTCAGGTTACCTCCGCTGCTCCTCTGGTCCAGGGGGCCAAAACGGGCAAAATGTTGTGTAAATAAATGAAGACGTTAAGCTAGCTACCTTTGGCACGATCGCGTCACCCCTGGCTTTTGTACAAAAGCCGATACTTCCGGCGGCTAACCTTACGGTGCTCCAGCCTTCCGGCATCAGCGCCCACTCTTCCACGGGAAGATAAATGAGCCGAACAAGACACGGTGTCAGAGCGGTTTCACGTGCCACAGCTGACCAGGTGCCCTTCGAGTGCTCCTGACATAGACATAGCCTACACTTTTTTTTAGAAAAAGGTAACAGATGCAGCAAAAACAAACAAACACAGAGTGTACAGAATTTTCAAATTTATTTAATGAAATGCTTCCATTTTGACATTTCTAATAAACATGACTTTTTATCATTAAAAACAATTTGATATGTTATAACAATTAAAGATGAAATTTTCAAGCTTTTTTTTTTTTCCTTCTTCCTCTTACAAAGATTATATTACAAGCATTTATATATTTATATAATTTCTTTTCATCAGAATAGGAATCCTCAAATGAAACAATTAATTTGGTTTCCTATCAGAAATCTATAATTAACACTAGCTACTGTATGTATCTCCTTGCGTGTCGACCATTTTTAATAAGACACGACTCTGGCCCTGATCAAATCAATAACCTTGACCCATCTCTTTATTAAAAGTAAGACCCCCCCCCCCCCATTTTAAAACAGCAACATTTACTTCAGCTCAAAGACATTTAACTTCTACCTCTGATGAATAAAAGACCTGCCGTGGGAGGACTTGGTAGCGATCCGTGATTTATGGGCAGGGCGAAAGCATTGATTTGACCCTGGTCGTCGTTTGCACACACTCTTTTAAAAACACAAAAGTGAGCTTCGTTTTTTGAGCACCATCGCTCAGTTTACACCTCCTATGCTATTTATCAGTGCTTGAGAAGAAGGGAAGAGAAACAGAAAGAGAAAAAAGAAGAGGTACGGGTAAGATGCACAGGTAAGATGCACAGGTAAGGCAAAAATAGTGCAACAGGACAGTGTTGCAGCTCCAGTGGAACCTACGGGTGTGTGCAACACCTGGCATCCATGGCAACCAAATAGGTGTGTGGGGGAGGGGGTGCCAGGGGAGAGAAGGCTGTTTGCCATCTCTCTACCTGATGGCTGCTGCTGCTGCTGCTGGAGACTGACACCGTGTTACCCCTACCCTACCCTGGGCGGGGGTGGCGGGGGACCCCAATCCAAAAATATATTACAAAATCTGAAGTGTTTTAAGACCGCTCTACGTCGTTTCCATGAAATGTTCGCTAGGACCCCGGACGAGCTGCGCTGGGAGTGCGCCCAATGCAGTCAGAGAAGAAAGAGAGGGATGGGGTGTGGACAGAGAGCGAGGGAAAGAGAGAAAGAGAGAGAGAGGGGGAGAGAGAGAGAGAGAGAGAGAGAGATACAGGGGGGAGCAAGTGTCATGATTTAAGGAATGTCAGGTTTTTAAAAAAAGGACTTCTCACGAAGAAGGATTGATGAGAGCTGAGCGCTCCGGGCGCTGGGGCGCGGGAGCCAGGTGTCACACGCGTGTGCGCTGTGACGACGGCTCCTTCGGCCTCGGCCTCAGAGACACGCACCAGAGCGCCAGGGTTAAGATTCAGCCCCGGCCTCTGGTGGCTAGAGTCAGATTTCAATCGGCGCGTACGCAGACCATGTGACGCGACAGCAGAACTGCCGTCTCGGGCATTACTCCGTATTTACACAGGAAAATCGTACAGAAAATAAAAAAATTAAAGCATTTTACATCTGAGAACAAAGAGGAAAAAAAACGAAAAAAACATTGATTCTGGGTTACCATCGAGGACGAGTGCAAAAAACGAAACGTGCAGGAATGTCACGGTGAAACAATGTCTTTCAGCTTCATAGGACGAGAAACGAGGATGACGAGACCGGTATAAAAAACCCTACTCATTAAAGTATCCTACACAGGATAAACCACAATTAAATCACACACAATTTACAAATGCAGTCTTTTCAATCCAGCAAAGTTGCATAAATCATCACGCGAAACAAAACAAAAAAACAAAACAAAAAAATTTAAAAACATAATTGCCCGCTGAAATCCATCTAAAAGGAAATAATAAAAAAAAAAAAAAAAAGGAATCAGTGTAGATTGAACTCAGTGGGGGAAAAACAATCATTATTCAGTCCGTTTGCAGTCCAAACATCACAGCGTGTGCAAAGCGGGCCTCTACGCTACCGCTCTGGAGCCAGGCAGCGCGGGGAAATGGTTCCCAAACCAAAGCCCACGACCGCACTTAATAAGTCAATGCATTCTCTGTGACCCCCTCATATTAAAATGTAGCCTGACATATATTCAAATATGGAATTATGCCAACACAACCGCACGTACGCTGTAACTAAGGCAGCGCATCCTTGCCGCGTTTAAGTCCACCCATGTGAACGTCAATGGAAAGTGTCGTATTATATACAGTAGGTTATTTTTCGTGTGCCACACGACCCGCCCCAAAGCCCTCCCGCCAGTGGGTCCCGAACCCACCGGTTTTGGGAACCAAACCGGTGTTAGGGGGCGTGCCGGGCTAAGACGGGGCGACGCGGATCCCCCTCCCGTTCACACAGTCCTCCCTGACTTGGCTGTGTGCTGAGTGAGCGAGTGAGTGAGTGAGGGAGGGAGGGACAGCCAGCGTTGGCTGGAAAGCCCCCCGGCTCTGAACTTCAGCTCACGCACACGGATATTCCACCCCGAACCAACGGAGGTGACTTGACAGTGTTTAAGACCGCAGCATCATGGAAGCTGCCTCCTGTCGTCGAGACAGGAAGGAACGACATCACACAATCACATTCTCAAGGATCCACAGGCACCAAAATGAAAAAAATATGAAAATAATAAGGGGAAAAAAGCAGCACGTGGATGAAAAACGGATGGGGGAATTTCAGACTTGGTGCGAGGGGTTCGACGTTTGCAGGGTTTCCTTCCATGTGCAGAGATAAGACGTGTGTGTGTGTGTGTGTGTGTGTGTGTGTGTGTGAGAGAGTGAGAGTGTGTGTGACTGTATGAGTGTGAGAGTGTGTGTGTGTGAGTGTATGAGTGTGAGTGTGTTAGTGTGTGTGTGTGAGTGTATGAGTGTGAGTGTGTTAGTGTGTGTGTGTGTGAGTGTATGAGTGTGAGAGTGTCAGTGTGTGTGTGTGTGTGTGTGTGGGGGAAGTAGCCAACGGCTCCACTAACGGTCTACCTGCTTGTGTGTGCGTAGCATTCAGGTAAGCCAGGGAACAAGACGAAATCGCACAGTCCCACAGAACAGCTGTCCATTCCCATTTCCGCAAAACACAACAGCTGCGTCTGCTACCAGCCTGCTAGTACGGTTGGGAAACCACTGCAAATTACGTCTCTGCCACAATCAGAAATCACAAATATTTATCAAAACTTCATACTGTAAAATCATTAAATATTTTACTCAGTTCCCCGAATAATTATTTAACTATTCATTCATTATTTAAGTCTAAAGTCACCATTTTTTTTCTTTACCCCCAACCATTCTGAATTAGCATTAGATTCTTCCTAAATTCAATAAAAGTAAAACTCACAGTGTCACATGTGTAAATGAACAAAACAAAATTCAACAACGCAAACGGAAATGCACTGAATGAATTACGATATATACATACACATATATATATATATGTATATTAATTTTTTAACTTAAAACATTGCCAGTGTTCGCCCAGTTACATTTGAGAAACAAAACAAAAACACAAAACAAACATTGCAGTCGTGAGGGGTGTGAGGTTTTAAAACAAATCGGAGTTAAGAGCTGAAGAACATGGAAACAATAACAACAACAACGACAACAATAATAAGAATAAGAATTTTGCAGGGAAGAGCTCAGTTCGAGGATTTGCTTATAGCGCTGGCTGAGCGTCGGAGTTTTCCGGAAACTCTGTTCTTTGTGGCACGCGGCATTGTGGGGGAGACCTGGTCAGCGGAGTCCGTTCCTACGGCAACGCTGAGCTCAGCACTCGTGCTGCCGCTGAGGGAACCTGGGGACACGGGGGAAGAGCACGGTCAGGCGCGAACGCATGCGCTCGCTCCGCGTTGTCACGAACACTGCACGCCGAACGAGAGGCGCCCCTCCCTCGAGCCCTGCTGTTCCAGCCCTGCGGCCCCTCGGGAGCATTGAACATTTCTCCTCACTCACTCGCTTTTTAATGCACCGAAGGCTCGCGTCGCATTACTGGCAGCATAACTGGGAGGGGAGGGGAGGGGAGGGGGGTGGGGGGGTGTTTCACCATGCATATGCTGTCGTTTAAAAGGGGTTTAAACGCTTGCGGTGGATAGCTTGTAGCTCAAGCCGGAAGTGTTCAGTTTCTATCAAACTGAACACCGATTCCTTGCATGCTCCGGCCTCATCAAAAACAGACCAAATTGCTCACATGCCTGTTAGGAAATGTTTTTTTATATTTTTAATTTTACACTTTCTGTCTGCTTGTTGATGCTTACAATGGAAGGGCAGGGACACACAATCAGCAGCATGCTTGACGTGAAGTGTCCCTTTATTTGACGAGTTATGTTAGACAAAAATGAAATAAGCGAAATCAAAATGGCTGAGGTTTGTTGGACAAATGATACAAGGGTATAAGCCCCAGTGAAAGGAGCTGAACACCCCATGCTACGTGAAAGACGCTGTCTGTTTATGTTTACTAGGCATGACACGGAGCGCACAGACCCGTGCTCCAAGCAGACGGCGTATGAACAAACAACCAACGGTACTTCATTCTTTAGGTACTTGCACTCGGCGTGGTATGGCAGACAAAAATGCATAGCGTGGGTTTGCTCTGTGCTCGAATGTAAGATGGAAAACAATGCAGGCCTCCACAGAGGGGGGGAACAGATGGACAGATTAAGTACGCTACGATCCAATGTTGCTAAGCATTCAGCAAATAAAACAAAATAAACCGTGAATCACAGAATGGACTAAGGATGCCATGTCGAGTGGCCGCTTCAAAAAGTAGAAAAAAAAAAACAGCTCAAAAACCAGGACTGTCAAAAAATGACTGGCTGCAAAGCTGCGATAAGCGGCAGAACCTCATCGGCGAGTTAGCGCTTTGAAGCACCCCCACGCTCTCGGCCTTAACATTGCCTTGGGTTTAAACAAGGCCTCCGCATTGTCAAGATGGCATCTGGTTGCCTTCTTCCTCTTTGTTTTTCCCCCCCCCCTCTCTCTCTCTCTCTCTCTCTCTCTCTGAATCTTCTCAAGTTCCTCCGGCTAAAAGGGACGGCAGATGGCCAAGGAAACATACACTCTGCTGAGTGGACACCAGCATTGCCGACTTCAACTTGGGGAGAGAGAGAGAGAGAGGGAGACAGGGAAAGGGTAGGGAGAGGGGCGCTCTCAATGGCAGCAGTGACTCACAGGGCTCTGCGGCCCTGGAGTACGGCAGCACCACAATGCACTGCACCTTCTGCTATTGTGATGTCACTGCAGGTACTGTGACATCGCAATGCACAATTCCACCAGCCACATTCCAACATTCCAGCGTTTCTAGGCCCCGCCCCCCCACCCCACCAGCAGCCCAGCCATGCGCATAGTCCCGCCCACTCATCATTTCCCAACCTAGCTGTCAGGGGCCAGGTGAACGGGCGGAGCAGGTCAGAGTTAACCTCCGTCGGCTAAAGGCTTCCGCGCGGCTAAGCGGTGGTCACCGCATCCACGCTCGCGTCTGGGCCGAGTCAAGCTTTGACTGCGAGGAGGAAAAGACGAGTGGGGGGCACACTGTCCCACTGCGCGACAAATAAAGAGCCCCCCAGGACCAGCAGAGAGGTGGTGGAGAGGCGAGGCGCTAATGCTAATGGAGCAGCCGTGACATCGAGCTCCATTCAGCTCCGGCTCCGCTTGGTGCCATATGGCCGTGCGGTCAAGGTCAGACGAAGGAGCGGAAGGACCGTTCTCCATTCACCGGCCCCCCCAAAGAATAAACACCTGTATGGAATTCATACATAATCGCAAATATAAACAGACAGATTGCGCCGATGCCACGGAAGTATTCTCGAGCGTGCTTCGCCCGTGGCTGTCTGAAAGCGGCCCATCTTGTTTAAACAGTCGCTCTTTCCAGGGCTGTGTATTCAGGCCAGTGTAAATGCCAGGGACAATACTTTCCATCGTGTGAAAAGAGGGCCGTGATTAAACGGTATTCAGTTTGTTCACAGGTGCCATAATGCGTCTGTAACGGCTTTTTCCACTGATCCTACAATGGAAAAAGGGACCTGGCTTTTTCAAAACATTTCACACCGGTGCCTTGTACAAATATCGCAGTAACAACAATATTTACAATGCTCTAAAGCAAGCGCATACAAATATCATTTTGGGTTCCTTTTTCATTACAAAGAAAGTAAAAACGGGTACATTTTGTGTGCGTGTGTGTGTGTGTTTTGCTTTTCCTCTTTTTGCAAACATATTTCTCTTCTGAACTTGCAACTTAACAGTGTACTAAGGCTTGACACGGTTTGGGTAAATGTCTGAAAAACTAGCCGGGCCTGAGGACCAATCACAGCACATCTCCCCCTGAAAGAGTGTTGATATGTGGTCAGCTCCTCTCCCCCCCTCCTCATCGGGAGATCGCCCAGATAAACAAGCAGGGGAAGGAGGAGGTCACACACGGTTCCTCCAGGTTCGTGCCACACGCCTTTCTTCCCTTTTGTCTTGTGCCCTCCCTCCCCACAGCTGTTCCACACACAGAACACTCTCCCCCTCCACAAACACAAACACAAAAAAAACCTAATGGGGGGGGCACGTGCCGCTCCTTATCTGGGCCACTTATAGCCCACCGTGCGACATGCTCAACGCTCAGTGCAAAGGGAAGAGAGGAAAGAGTAAAAATGGACCTCTTTCCCATTGGCTCAACCCCCTCTCCCCCCAACACCATACCCAGCAGCAACTCAGACAAAGCTTAAATGACAAAGACATTTTCCAGTACGGCAGGTGTTAGTGTCAGACTCTGCCCAGGGCGAAACGGGCACGCACGGAGGAGGAGAGGAGCGGAGCGGAGCAGAGGGGGGGGGGAAAAATAAACTCAATAAAAATAGTTGCTCAGGAGTTAAAGCTGGGACATGCAGGAGCAGAGAACCCCCCACACACACACACTGCAGTGTTCATGCTGCCACTTAGTCAGGTGTTAAATGTCCACACTTGTACCAGCCATGCCCCAATCTCAATGATCAGCCTGGCTAGACAGAGACCCACAGCACTATCATTTCCTTGTTTTTTAATTTGTTTTCTATAGGAAAAACAAAAAGCAGTCGGTAAATAAAAGGTTGTTAGTTTTAAAAAGGGGAAAAAAGGAGATGAGCAAGGGGTGTGGCCTTGGCAAGGGCGCACAGGATTACGGGCGGGGCTTACCTTCGTCAAATACCGTAATCGGACCTTTTACTTATTTTAATCTAGGAGAAAGGGAGACACAAACACGATCGTCACGTGAGACAGGGGTTCACAGCGCGCCCGGGCGCAGGAAGAGGAAGAGGAGGAGGAGGAGGAAGGCCGGTCGGCGGAGACGGCTTGTGTGCGGGGGGGGGGGAGGGGAGGCGGGAGCCAGGGTTAGTCAAGAACACAGTTGAGGGAAATTAAATGAGTGCACAGTCAAATTAAGAAACTGGTGGCAAAAACATAAATAAAAAGGGGTGTGCAAATATTTAGTGCTTTGCAGTCAGCTGGAACAGAAATAATAAAGACAGATAGACAGCCTAGTTAGTGCATCTCATGTACCTTCGTCTGGAGCAGTTACATGAAGCAGAACAATACATTTCCATCAGTGTAGGACAGGAAAGAATTAGTGTCAGAATCACTTAAGGATGCACGGCTGTGTGGTGGACACAGCACCAGGCAGACACCGGCAGGGGTTAATGATCACTTAGGTTGACTGGTGCGGTCAAATTCCCATGGATCAGGAAAGTTGCGTTGTTACCGGGACAGCTGTGGAACGCTCTGACCACATCTGAGCACAGGAAACAGAACCGCTGCGTGTGCACAGGCCACCTCAGCAGGTGTGACGAGGAGGGAGGGAGAGAGAGAGCACGTGGGACTGTTCTCAGAGGACTCCGTACTGGTTCTGGAGACGTGCGCTGGTTCTGGAGGCTGGGCCGAGGCTGCTCTGTCAGGTCCTTTTGCATCGACGCCAAAAGGAGAACCTCTGTAAGGGGCGGGGCCGAGTGGTGGAGGCGGGACCTTGAGGCCCCCTGCCCTCTGGGGGCGGGGTTCAGGGCACCTGAAGGCTAAAGACCAACCTGTGGGAGCCCTCAGCCAAACCCGCTGAACCCGGGCATGGAGAATGGGGCGGGGCGGGGAAGGACAGGAGCTCATCCGGCGCGCCCTGTTAAGAAACGCACTGACCGCTCGCTCGTGTGTGCAGATGGTCTGGGGCGACCGACCAGGGAGAGCACACGGCTCTGATACAGACCCCCCCCAACTAACGCGGCTCAAACTCAAAGCTCTAATCGTTTTCATGCAGCGCGCCCGCTGCACGCTGGGAAGTGACGGCGCGATTGCGATACCGCGTCTCTGTCCCGCTGAGTCGCGCCTCTCTGCACGGACGACGAGGCCGCACTGACGCGCAGAGAGAGGGAACGCGCGGACAAATCCGTGACTCAATACTCCATCATTGAGCGGCTAAAGATTAATGCACACGTAAAATAGACCCACCCACCACCCACCCCTGGGATCGCTGTCCCCACAAGCTCTCAGAAACCGCAGACTTTTAGCTGCCCACCTCCACTCAGCCGGTAAATGGGCGCATCCTGCAGGCTGCGGTCTGGACATCTCCCTCCACACCACGGCTACAAGCGTTTGACGCCACATAAAGAGCAGCCAGCCGCCACACGCGAGCTCACTATCCTGGCCCAGCCCTTAAACCTTCTCCTCCTAGGGCGGATTCTCACCGCTAGTAAGCAGATGCTGTGTGTGTGTGTGTGTGTGTGTGTGTGTGTGTGTTTATTTATTTATGGGAATATAACTTGCGGTGAATTTTCCAGGCAGGTCTCTTGTGGTGGGGAAATGCTCAGCTTATTAAAATTCCTCCACAATATAAAATGGGGGGGTGCAACATCTACAGGCCAAGCTGGGGACATTTCTATCATACCCTCGATCGTACTGTGTGTGATATACAGTCGGCTCCGTTTTTATTCACACCCTTGATAAAGATGAACAAAAGAGATCGTATAAAATAAACTGTATAAGTAATGAGGTGCCACAAACGTCAACCCAAGAATCTGAAGGAACTAGAACAATTCAGCATGGAAGAATGGTTGAGGACCCCCCCATGAAGT
This sequence comes from Aldrovandia affinis, assembly GCA_029706075.1. Taxonomy (NCBI): domain Eukaryota; kingdom Metazoa; phylum Chordata; class Actinopteri; order Notacanthiformes; family Halosauridae; genus Aldrovandia; species Aldrovandia affinis. The sequence continues at coordinate 548,520 of JAINUG010000141.1, forward strand.
TCCATAACCTCGTACGACACTACAGAAGGAAACTACTAATTTGTGGTTCGTGCCAATGCATTATTATTAAAGTGTATAATTTTCTGAATTTTTTTGAGCATAAAATATAACTCATTACTTATATAGTTAATTTTATGCAATCTCTTTTGTTCATCTTCATCACGGATGTGAATAAAAATGGAGCCTACTGTATATACATTTATTTTATTTTATTCATACCCTTGATAAAAATGAACAAAAGAGATGTTCAAGAGGTTTTCTCTACTTAAACTTCCTAATAATTGACAAAAAAAGCGGTATCTTTAACTTTTTAGTGATTTTTTTTTAATAGCCATCTCCTGATCTATAGAGGTCAATAACCTTTGTCTGATGCTTTCAGGGAGTTCTTTGCCTTTCACCATTATGATGGCTGACCACAGAATTTAAAACGTGTGTTCCCTCCTTTTTATACCCTAGGGCAGGGGTATTCAAATCCAGGCCTCGAGGTTCCGCAGTGTCTGCAGGTATTTGCTCCAACCACACACTACACCACCTGATTTCACTAATTAGCTCGCTTCCTGGACCAAGGAGGTAAACTAATTATTCAAAATCAGGTGGTGTAGTGTGTGGTTGGAGCAAATACCTGCAGACACTGCGGACCTCGAGGCCTGGATTTGAATACCCCTGCCCTAGGGAAACAGGATACCATTGTAGGCCACTGTATAGTTCCATAACCTTCCAATGAACTTCAAATAAGTTGTATATTTAAGAAAATGTGTTTTTGTTGGATTACATTTAAAATAATAGTTAGGGGTGTGAATAATTGTAATCCAAATGTTTTCTGGAAGAAAAAAATAATTATTAAAACAAAATGTTTTCTGAACAATTGTATTAGCAATGTATGTTTGGAATTTTCAGGTTTGTTTTCATAAAATATACCTTATTACCTATATAGTTTATTTTACACAATCTCTTTTGTTCATCTTTATCAAGGGTATGAATAAAAACAGATTCTACTATATATATATGTATATGCATATATATGCAGGTAACTGGAAAAACTAGGGGAACACTTGAACACATGGCTGTCTCAGTCACCAGATCTCAACCCATCTGAGCACTTATGGGAGATTCTGAACCAGCGTTTTCCACCATCAACAAAATCGTGGAAGAATGGTGTTCATCCATGAGTTCCAAACACTTGTAGAATCTATGTCAAGGCCCATTGAACCAGTGCCTTAATAGGGCCACTCATGGCACTTTATGTTGGTGGTTGGTTTTACCTTTTTTTGCCAGTTACCTGTATGTGTATATATATAAACTTTATTATGAGGTATGTTGGTATTGCTAACAGCCTGCTAGACGTTCAGGCGCCAGACAAACAAACAGAGAGAGAGGGGACTGAGTCCTGCAGCTGATCTGCTCTGTGGAGTACTGGGATGAGGCTGTGACAGAGGGCTGCTTCACCAGCATGCGGGGGGAAGGGGGAGGGGGAGGGGGCTCCACTTCACAGAAGGTGAACAGTCAGATCCGCTGGTCTGCTCCTGACTCGCACTCGCACTCACTAACTCGTTCAATAGCTCACCCAATTGCTCCCTTACCCACTCATTCCATCGCTCACGCCCTCTCATACACACCCACTCACGCGCCTCTCTCGCCTCAAACGAAACCAAACACTCGTGTATCGATAACATTCCAGAATAAACAAAAGCCCGGTCAGGTGTGCAAGACAAAGCAAAAGCGCAACAGAAAAAGAGATCTTGAGGAAAGGATCAACCCCCCCCCCGGGGAACAATGGCAAACAGGGTGGGGGCATTCGGAGCAAATCGCACGGTGATTCTCGCTCGGCCCGGAGACAGACGGTTGCGGGCGGTGGACGCTTAGTCACGGAACGCATGCAGGAGACGGCGGGGCAAACCTTCAAAAGGAATCCAAGCAAGTTCAGCGTGGGAGCGTGGGGAGTTGGGGGAGGGGGGGGGCATGCCAAAGTCGAGGAAACGAGCAAGAGGCTTACAATCGAATTTGGCCCAAGGATACTCCATGTCCCAAAACATTCCCGGCCAACGCCTGGACGCTGTCATGGATGAAATGTTAGCGGAGGATGAGCGGGAGGCGACGGACAGACAGGAGACACACAAAGAAGAAACAGAAACAGCACAGGAATGAGAGGAGAGGACAACATGTCTGCACGGTGATGGACAGGCGGTTTGACAAGCAGGGATGAGGAGCTGATGGTCATTCTGAGGCCGGTCTGAGAGCGGCAGGCAAAGCGAGACACGGAATCATCGCCGACAGGAAGCGCATCCGGCCGGGCCCACGGTTACCACCACGTCGCCTCCTTTTCCGTAACACAATCTCAGTAACACACGGGCGACGGGCGGATGGTCCGCTACATTTCTTTGGTATGATTATGTCATGTTTTGAAATTAAGTTTATCTTATTTTTTTTAAATAATTTGTCTCAGATTCTTCTCCCATTTTCTCCCAGTTTAGTAGCCAATTACACCCTCTCTTTTTCATGTCAATCCCCCCCTCGTATTGTGAGTTCACTGTCGTAGCCCTGTGACTGGCAGTGACAAAGGCAAAGTATCATCTGCTCCGAGGCGGCACTCACAAAGCTGTCGACCGTAACTCTGGTACTCCAGAGCCACTCCTATACGCAGCGAACCCATGTCGGCTTCCCTTCCTCCCCCTCCCTGGCGCGGACAGCCAATTGCCGCCTCCTAGTGGCACTCCCGGCCAGAGCCAACTCTGGCACGGCCGGTGGAATGGAACCCCGGTCCACAGACGCCCTTCCTGCTCCTCGACGAACTGCTCCTCCCCCTGGGGCAGACAGCCAAATGCCGCCCCCGATCGGGACTTACAACCAGGGCCGGTCTGGAAGAGAGACGCGGGTTTCGAACCCTGGTGTATGGGTGGGTGACACAGCGCTAAACGAAGAGGCACCATTGGCCGTTCCAAATCAGGGCGTAAAACAAAATGAATTGTTTAAAAAAAAAAGTGGAAAAAGAGGTGTGTGTGTCTGATTCTCTGATTCTGCTTCATCTGTTCAGAGTCTGAACTTTTTTGTTGTTTGTGTGTGGCACACACTTTTTTTTGTGTGTGTGTGTGTGTGTGTGTGTGTCTGTGTGTGTGTGTGACTGACAGCTGATTCCAAACCCACGGTGGACAAAAGGCCCCCAAGATCTGCCGCGCACAACATGTGCACAATGCCCTGGCCGTAATGTTTGTAAATCTATTCACACGCGCGCGGGCCAAGATAATAAAAAGCTGTTCAAAACGAATTTACAATGAACCGAGAGAGGGTGCTTACATTAAATCTTGATTATGTTATGAGCGATTTTACACAGTGCCCGGTGCGGCTTGCTGTGAAACAAATCTGCCATTTAGGGGCAACAAAAAGAAATGTTTATTCCTGCGCTAGAATAACCTCCTGTGCCCGGATAATCGCGATGAAAGCAGGCTATTCAGCGCAGCGCCGGCGCTCCCTCCGCACGGCCACAAAAGCACCCGGAGCACAGCTACGCTACGCGCCGAAATAACACACACCGGCGAGAAAAGAAATGAATACCGCAGCTCTTAGTAATTACGAGCTTTTCTCCCTCTCCCTGTGTCCCTGGGCTGTTTAGTATTCTGGTTCATGAAAGGTCAATGGAGGTCAGCCCAGTGTCTCTCCACGCCTCTCCAGGAAACAGGGGCATAATTATGTAAATGGCCTGGCTCCCCTCTGCTGCTGCTGTCTGCTTATCTGCTCTGGCCTTCTGCAAGCTGCTTCTGGAGACCTGCACAAAAGCACACGCACGCGCGCGCACACACACACACACACACACGCGCGCATTTACGAACGCACGCACACACACGCACACACACACACACACACGCGCATGCACAAACGCACGCACAAACCCACGCACACAAACGCACGCACACACGCACGCACACACGTGCGCGCGCACAAACACACACACAGGCACACACATACACACGCATGTACAAACGCACACACACATTCACACTTACACACATGCACACACACACACACACACACACACACACACACACACACACACACACACACACACTCATAAAAACACACACACAAAACAAACGTATATATATACACATACACACAGGTACACAATTACACTCATGCACACAAACAAAGACACAAACGCTCACTTATACACACGTACTCAAACTTACATATGTGCATGCACACAGATACACATTCACACTTACACACAGACACACAGACACCCACCGCACTTATACACACACACACGCAGACACACACACGCACACACACACACATGCACACACACCCTAATACCTGGCTCTTATCGTGTAACTAAGCTCCCTGCAGAGTGTGGACTGTGTCCAGCAGCGTTACCAACGGTGACGCACGTCTGACTTCACTCGCAGGTGATTAAATTGTGATTTTAATTTCTCAGTGGTGTTCCTCTGGCTTTGATTTCAGATACTTGTTTGGGGGAGGGGGCAATGGCATCGTGGGCAATGGCACGCTGGGAAGTATAGGCAGAAACTGGCCCCTATAAGAAACTCTCCCTATAAACGTTATTATTGTGTTATATGAATTCCTCACCGTGGCAACAATTTCACACCTTTTTACAAAACATTCACGTCACTGTACTTCTTGCAAAGTTATCCTGGTTATATTGCAGGCTGCAGTAAATCAGGCTGGACATAAACACATTTGACGAGTGATTGATGACACATCTTTACGGTGTTGTTTTCCATTGTTTGGTTGCTGCTCTCCGCCCTGGTAAAGACAGAAAGCCTTCGTCCTCTCTAAAGTGGCGACGCGAATCAACACAGACGAGTGGAGCTCCGCCGTCTCGCCTCCTCGCCGACGGCGACTTAAGCCTCGGCGGCTGATTGGACGCGGCGGGCCGCTCGTCGGCCAGGAAGAGACGACGATGAAAGAAGTCGCTCTACCTTTCCCTCCAGGTCGCCGTATCCTAGCAGCGTAATCCACCTTCACCATTAGCCACGGTGCTTTTCAGCAACAGAGGGGGAGGGGGAGGGGGTGAAGTGTGGGGCTTGTTTTTCCGATAAGTGAGCCTTAATGTGGCCTCGGCACCGACGAAGAGCGGCCAGGCCTTGCTCCCTGGTGGACGTGAGTGTGTTGGCGCCCAGCGCCTGCAGGACTGATTGACACGGGTTCACACGCTGAGCCAGAGGCGATTACGGACGAGAGGGAGGAAGGAGCCGGACTCTCCCGTGCGGATCTGAGCCGAGTGCTCATCGGCGCGATCGAGGGTCCGATGAGAGGGGAGGGTCCGATGAGAGGGGAGGAGAGGAGAGGGTCTGAGGGGAGCGCGTGGGGCCGGAGGCCCCAGATCGGGGGTCTAGTGAACGAAGACGGGATGCGAGGAGGAGGGGAATGGACGGATGTCGCGCTGCGGGAGGGGAGGGAGGGAGGGTCAAGGGAAGTGGAAGGTATTCGGGCGTAGAAGGAGGGAGTGGTTGTAATGGAGGAGGGATGCAGGAGGGTGGAGGGGTGTGTGGGTGGAGTAAGGAGTGTGTGGGTGGAGTAAGGAGGGTGGAGGAGTGTGTGGGTGGAGTAGAGAGGGTGGAGGAGTGTGTGGGTGGAGTAGGGAGGGTGGAGGAGTGTATGGGTGGAGTAAGGATGGTGGAGGAGTGTATGGGTGGAGTAAGGATGGTGGAGGAGTGTAAGGGTGGAGTAAGGAGGGTGGAGGAGTGTATGGGTGGAGTAGGGAGGGTGGAGGAGTGTGTGGGTGGAGTAAGGAGGGTGGAGGAGTGTAAGGGTAGAGTAGGGAGGGTGGAGGAGTGTATGGGTGGAGTAAGGAGGGTGGAGGGGAGTCAGAGTGGAGGTAGGAGGGTGGAGGAGTGTAAGGGTGGAGTAGGGAGGGTGGAGGGGAGTCAGGGTGGAGGTAGGAGGGTGGAGGAGTGTGTGGGTGGAGTAAGGAGGGTGGAGGAGGGTGGAGAAAGGAGAAGGGTGGAGGGGCGTGTGGGTGGAGTAAGGAGGGTGGAGGAGTGTAAGGGTGGAGTAAGGAGGGTGGAGGAGTGTGTGGGTGGAGGAGGTAGGAGGGTGGAGGAGTGTAAGGGTGGAGTAAGGAGGGTGGAGGAGTGTAAGGGTGGAGTAGGGAGGGTGGAGGAGTGCATGGGTGGAGTAAGGAGGGTGGAGGGGAGTCAGAGTGGAGGTAGGAGGGTGGAGGAGTGTATGGGTGGAGGGAGTCAGGGTGGAGGTAGGAGGGTGGAAGAGTGTATCACAGGGCCATGCTGCGCTCTCACCTGTCCCACTCAGCGGGTAGTAGCTCGGCGAGGGGGAGAAGACCTGGGCGGCGAAGTCCTCAAAGGTCATGACCTCTCTGTGGTTCTGCACGATGGCCTCCAGGTAGAGCGCACGCTCCTCGTAGCTGAGCAGCAGCGGGTTAAGGGCCAGCACAATCCAAACACAGCGTGTCCACCGTCACCCAAACACACCCTCAAACCCAGCAACGCAACAAAAACATTAATAA